>CM018101.1:59246722-59656722 GCA_008658365.1 Alca torda | reverse complement strand
TCAACATGAACGGAAGGCTCATTATGTAGTCTGCCACCTGTTGTTGAAATCAGTGGATCAGAGCCTTGAAGTGTTCATCAAATACACTGCTTTCTGAGAAAAAACAAAACTAAAATATAGGGACTACCTCTACTTATTTTTTTTTTTTTTCATTATTGTTGTTTAAGTTTTGTTTGCAAGATTAAGTTGAATGTTACTGGTTTTCTAATTCTGTGTGTTGGATTCATTCCCATCTCTGACTACTCACTTCTGTAAAGACAGCATCCTCATCATGCTGGCCCTTACAAGGCCATAAACCATGCAAGGCTGAAGCGAGGATTCTCCTGCCAATGTTTCCTCTTGCTTAGTTTCTTGGGAAGAATTTTGCCCCCAAAGATAAATGTTTTCACTGTTGAAAAGCAGTAATAGAGCTGCAGTAGAAAATAGTGTTCAATCCATCCCATCTGTGGGTAAACACAATGTTAGATTTCTTTTCAAAAGTAAACAACAGATGCTTTTCAGACATTATTCTTTTAGAGTCAATTTAAAATGTGAGAATTCCTACAGCATATAAATGTCTTGCAGTTCAAAGCATAAAATATTTCAGCCTTGAATAATGGTTTTATAATTCAGAAGGTGATTAAAACAGCACATTGACTCTTTAACATGAGTGATGATATCCTAGGGACTGACTGTCCTATGGGACTCCCAAGCTGCTTTTTACTCATCATCTTTCTAGAAAACACCATAAATTAAATAAGTAAAAATTATAAGTAGAATTATATGCAGATGTTGAGTGAGCCTTTAACCCAGCATAACTATATAGCGTATAAGGTATTCCATTTGCAGACTCAAGTTCAACATAACTTGTAGGTGACTTTCAGGAACAGAATTAAGAAGAAGCAATCATCATAATGAAAGTGTCTCAGATGTTAATGTTAGTTTTGCATCATCAACTTCTAATCAGGGATAGCTTTTCCTTTTGTAAAGGAAGAAGTGCGCATAGTGCAAGCATAGCTGATTCACCAAGGTGTGATGTCTACCTAGACACTACTTCTGAACTGTGATGATGCCAGGTATCTAACATTTGAGGGAGTAATGGTCTGAGAACTTGACAATTGAAAACTCAGTTAGCTAAACAAATTTCTTTCTTTTTGGTTTTTTTCTTTCCCCCCCCCGGGACTTCTGGAGGTGATGTAGGTCATAGTCTTCATTTTTGCAAACTCAGGTAGTGCTGTGAACTGCCACAAAGAGAATGCAATCTATTATAATTATTATAGATAACAAAAAACAAATACAAGCAATCTCATTGTGGATTCCTTGACAAGTAAACTAATCTTAAAAAGTCAGTAGCTTCATATGCTTAAAAGCATTTCTTCTATCTAATTCCAGCTGATCTTTTAAGTATGTAGAACTCTTGTCATAGCTTTTGCGGTCACTAACTTTCAGAAAAATATATTCATATAAGAGAAACTGTATTCACTGAAAGTAATAATAGTATAATGTTGTTTGACCATTTCTTCTAACAAGTATACTATTAAGCAAAAGACAATTTGCCTTTTGAATTTTAGTTTCATTTGATTTCATGTCTTAGGTTTGTCACTGTGCCCCAAATATGATAATCCTTTTTTTATGGCTAAAACATAGACATTGTTTTATTTTAATCCTTAGTCAAACAGCTAATTAAAAATAGTTCCAAAGAAGAGAAATTTCAGCTTTCTTGAACTTAATGTAACATAATGAACATCAAGAATGGACTCTTTAGGATTGCTTCTGAGATTTGGAAATCCTCCCATCTGTATCTGGTTCACCAGTAGTATAACTGAAAAGAGAGTAGTCTATATTGCACCTAATTCATGATAGTTACAGTTGAGAACAGTTCTACAAAGGATGTATGTAGCCCTTATCTGATTATGGTAAGGAGGAAGAAGGGGAGGGAAAGAGGGAGAGAGCTGAAGAGCCATGTTTCTTACTTGCTTAATTACTACAGGCTGTATTCCTGCTCTAGATGGTGCTAATAGGAGGAGTAATGCCCCTCTACCCTTCACTGTAAATACGAGGCTAGACAAAAAGAGGAAGTACTTTCTTGTAATTTACAGGCCAACTGTCAGACTCCTCTGAATTCAGTAAGTAAGCAAATAATACCTTGCTTGCTCTGAGGAATGCCTATTAATTTTCTAGTTCAAGAAAATTGATGTTCTTAAAGGTTACATTTCGCATATTGCTTAAATGCCTATCACTGACATAGGATAGGACATGTATCTTTGGCTGTAGAGATTTCATCTTGGTTTGCTTCAACTCAAAGCTAGTATAGGTAGTTCAAAAAGGCACAATCAAGGCTCTTAAGAGCGAAAACAATCAAATTCAAAAATAAAGATAGGCATTTTGAACTGGGTCCCATAAGCTACAGTATTCTGCTTTCTCACACTGAAACCCAGAATGTGTTTTGCATGGATGTGCTTTCTATCCTTAATTAGATATTTGATTTTGAACAGAATTCTAACAGAACTAGTCAAATGAACAATGCAAGACATACAAGTTTTATTTCTCACCCTCAGGTAACAGAAGGTACACAAGTCTTAGTTTAGCTCAGAACTAAAAAAGACTGTTTTCAGCTATTAAATAATACAGTTTTAGTGAGAAAACAACTTTGCAATGAAAAATTCAATTGAACTTTGATTAGAAGTTAGCTTTGATTACAAATTGAGGACAGTAGTTTAGACAATAAAAATATTTAATTGCAAATTCTTGTTTTTCAAAGCAACCTTTGGATTAACATAAATAATTTTTTACATTTGACTAAAAGATAAAATTTTCTTTTATTTGAGTTTAGTAGAGTAAATTTTAAAACCAATTTCAGATATTGTTGACACATGAAGTTTAAAAAGGGGAATGCTGGTTAAATGAAGATAGTGCATGAAGTAGCTGGAGTTAGCAGAAAATACAGGACATATTTAAGTTTTATATCACACTTCGAAAACAAACATAGCATCAAATTGTTGGGGTCTTAGAAGAGCTCAGTTTAAAATAGCTCAAATTATATCTGGTTTTCATTTAGACAAAGCAAACACACAGTTTTCTTCCAAAATAAAGTTTGAAGTTTGTCTTTTATTTTTCCGCTATACCTACAATCAACATACAACATAAAGAAAAAAAGCCCAACCAACCAAAAGTATTCTGCTAATTATTGACATAAAATTTATTTTTATAAACAAATTTTGATACAAGGAGGGTTAAATGAACACAAATCATTAAATTTGGTGATCTAAAATTCTAATTTTTAGATTTGCAAAAAAGTCATGCCATAGAAGCTTGTACCTAAGGAGGTGTACACTTGGGTGAGCATTAAGGAAGTCTGCAGGCTGGCTCAGTAGCTCACAGAGAGGGTTTATCATTTGTGTAATCAAGAATTAGTGCATGTGCCAATGCATGTAATAGCAGGGGATGGAGACAGCAGCATCTGCACTTTTGCTTGTTGTTTTAAGAGAATGGGCTATGTGTATTCCAGTAAAAGAAGAACAAACAGAAATATAACGTAGAAGGATTGGGCAGTATTACTGGAATAAGAATAATGTAGGAAACAGAGTTGCGTAAAGAAACATAGATTGAATACTGAATTTTAAATACTGGGATTTTCTTGGTTTTGTAAATCCCACTTTTTATCAAATATGTCCAATTGACATAAAAGCTGAAGTCTACAGCAAATTACAGAGAATAGTTCACATAATGTTTGTAAAAAGAGCTGGTTTTCAAAGATGAAGTGAGTTTTCCACCACTCGCTTTTTAAAAATGATCTTACAAGCTGTTTTCTCTAGGTCTTTGAGAAAAAATGATTTTGCAGATCATTATATGATTTTGCTGGCAGGAGAAGGGAGCAGGCTTTCTATTGGTTATTAACAATTATTACATGACTGTTTGCAACAATTATTGTACATTATGTACCACATTTACATTTCAGATCAATTTTTGTTCTACTGGTACTTCCCATATTTAGAAACCTCTTAGTTCTATAAAGACTATTTTGCTTCCCCCCTGACTTTTCTTTACTCTTCCTCCCACCTCCTTCCCCACCCCCCACCCCCCCCCAGCCCTCCCCTCCTTTAATCACTGGAAAGGAAGCAAAGGAAACCTAAGATTAATACGGACAGTCTCTGCTATCTTCTCAACACAGGGCCTGTTTTCTGATTGTGAATGTTTTGCTGGTTACCCAACAGACAAAGAAGGAGTTTTGTTGCTTGGCAACTCTGCCTGTCTGTTAGGACTACTGTGCAAAGGACAATGTGTTAAGGTTGTTATTCCTGCTTGAAAAATGCAAACACATCACAGAAGGAAACTGGAGATCCAACTGGAGCAGAGTAAGTTCCTAGAACGTGGATAAAAGTTTATCTAATAAGCTGTCCAAAGAAGTGAAATTAATTCGTCATAGATACTATATTGCACAATATTCTTTTGTTTATGTTGAGACTCTTGAAATTACTTAAACAGTGTATATGAAGTACCCTTGTTAGCTAAGTGCTTTTACAAGTGTTGCTGGAATCAAAGTAACGTACACAGGGAATTTTATAAAGATGTTAGACTGCAAAATGATGAGGACTAGTGTTTACAGATGCTAATATTTCAATTTGTAATCAAGATATATGATATGCATGTGCATTACCCACATGTGCTACAGATGGTAGGCTCTATGAAGGTATCCTATAATCATTATGATATTTTAGTAACAGCCTTTTCAGGCAGGAAGGAACAAGCACGTGGGAGAAAAATCAAAGAAGTTATGGGAGATCTGGAAGCAGGTGGGATAAATCATAACAGATTTGTGTTTTTTCCCCCAAAATATGTTTCAGTCATTTCAAAGCTAGCAATCGGGGGAGCCATTTTCCTTTTCCAGGCAGGAGTTTCTATGCTTCCTTATGAATTTTTAGGCATTTTTGGTCAGGAAGTGACCCAGAGAATTATGTAACAGCAAGGCCAAGAAATACTAATTGCTTAAAATGATCACTAGTATGAGAAATCTGTGTTTTTTTTTTTTTTCTAAATTAAAGGTGAAGACAAATATGTTATTTTACCTGGGAATACACACTTTTTAAACTTAAAGTTTTAGAGAAAAAAAGTATAAGAAGCTAACTTTTCGTGCAACGATGTGTATAAAATGCTTAGTGATCTAACTGCAGGCACTGTCCTGTTTTGACGGTGTGATCAGCAAGCACACTTTACCCCTGGCAATAATATTGTAATTAATTGGGTCTGGTCACGTTCAAGACTTTGAAAAACTGAAATAAATTTGAACACTAATTCATTATAGTTATAATGGGTGCTTTTATTCAGGACCATTTTAGTTCATCAGTTTGTACCAAAGTAACACTTACGTATTCCAAAACAGTCCCCCCCTGAAAGAATGACAAACACACTGCTCTCACATTAAACATGCTCTGTGAATAAATACTGAGATTATTGTTGCACAATTTCTCTAATAACTTTACTCATTTCTTTTGTGAAAAACTTCCTAGATTTCCAGGTCAGAAGGAACCGTTAAAATGAGCTAGATATACAGCTGAATACAGCAAATAATTTCTGAAATAAATCTCAAACATCTGACTGAAATGAAATGTATTTTTTTAGAAAAGTGTTCCAGACTTGAAGTCATAAACCACCTGATATTAGATTTATAACATCCTGCTTCAAGTTCATGAGGCATTGCAACTACTAGAAATTTGGTTAGATGCAAATTGAGGCAAAACAAATATTCTTTAACTTTTTTTGTTCAGAAACAGGAAGTATTTCTTATCAATGTCTGCATATAGATATCAATCCATAGAAAAGATTCTGAGTACCTGTGAGGTTTCAGTGCTTTTGTTAAGAGTGAAAAATATCAATTCCAGTTAGTCACCACTGCTGTTTTCAGTATAGCTTTGGCTATGTGGCAACCTGGAGGACAACCTGGAAGCAACTTGGGGCTTCCAACAAAGCTGGACTCCTCTGTCTGCCTCCTCAAGAACTGTGCATGGATCTGGAGAGACATAAACCCTTTCTACAGCTTTGAGTGAAGGTAAGACTCAGATAATTCATCTGTCTTCCATCAAATGCAAGGACAATGAACCTGTTAATTTCTTTTCTCAGCTGGTGGCCTTCAATAATGGAAGCCCTGATGGCTTAGCTGAGGTATGTGAGGTAATGCTCTGAGGACTTCTGGGACGGTGGAACGTGGCCCAGGCACTTCGGCATAGCTGGCTGTCACAGAATAAAGCATCCTTCAAGTGAGTAAATCAAGGCAAATTTCGACCTATCTTACATAATATATAAAAGAACTTAGCAGTTCTTTCAGGTCAATTATATATTATTAACTAACTTGGGTTGTTTTTTTGCTCTTGAAGTACATATTAGCTTAAATAATGTGGGAATATATACATTCAGCAGTTGCTAATGATGTAGGAGATGGAAGAGAACTTGGGCTTTTCTTCTGTATCTTCAGTGTCCTGCCATGTAAAGATGAGAACATGATAATGTATATAAATCAGGATTAAATTAAAATAAGTATTAAATGAAAAGTATGATTTTTTTTCAGTGTGCTGAGCTCAAGACCACGAATTTCTGCAAAAGGTCTGTTGAATATATATGTACTTCCACTGAGAATAGTAGATTTTGAATCAAGCTGAAACTAAAGGAGTGAAGTTTTTCAAAAGTTCAGAGTTATCTTTATGCAATAGTCACTGCCACAATTATTAGATACATTTTAGCATGACCATAGATAGAATTTGTATATTTGCATAATAAGAAGCTGCACTTTTCTTTCATTTGAATGGAACACAGTAATGCTCTCATTTCAGTAAAAGTAGTTTTTGACTTCACAATAGTTTACCTAGAAGCAGTGCTCTGAAGGTTGCTCTAATGTGCCAATCAAAAAGGATATCTTTCACAGAATCTTTTTATCAAGCCAGTTTTCCTCTTGAGAAGTTACCATAGAGTTGTGTATTTTAAAATAAAGCCATATGTATATTCAAAACTCTTTTATATTTGTCTTCCTCAGTTCACAAGTATGCCATCCTCAGCTTGAAGAAACTTCAAATATACTGTTTTGAATACACTGAATTATTTGTGCTAAAAGTTTCTGATTGTGGAAAATTATTTGCCACGCTTAATTATGTTTGACATTTCTGCTGTCAATTTAGAGCTACATATAGATTGCATAATGGAATCACATTGACATTTCAACACTTAATGGACATTCAACATGTCTAGTATGACTTGTGACAACATGCCTGGGTTTCAGGTGGAGGATTTCAGCAGGAGGGAGGGCAAAGAGGTGTCAACAATTCAATGTGATTCTCAGCCCACTCAGATGATTGAGTTTTAGCACATTTCTGGACTGTTGCAGAAGAAAATAAAGAGCTAGAGAATTGTACCATTTTCCAACAATATTATTCTTGGATGATGCTTAGATGCTATCTGTGTTTGAAGTGGCGCTAGGTTGCCAAGACAAATAGACTGCTCTTTAACTTTTCATTATTTCATTACATCCTCATGTCAGAATACAAAATGACATGCCGGACATTCTGGTGATTTGACATAAATAATGTTAAGTGACAGAACAGTAAGAGACCAATATTAAAAACAACAGGTTATGAATGACAGAACATTAACCAAACATGTACCTGAAGTTTGCCCATTTCTTATATTTAGCCTCAGCACTGCCTGAGAGAAGTACAAGCACAAGCTGTGGTAGTTTCCATGTATTCTTCCTCTGTTCATATACAATATAGTAAGTCGCTATAACTAAATTGAACCCACATGCTTTAAAATCTGGACCATAATTTAATCTACCATTATATTCAGTATCTGGGAAACCAGAAGTGACATAGACTTTGGAAGGAAATAACTTGGAGGTTATTTGACTCCTTTAAATTAAAAATACATTAGAAAATAGAGGAATGCCTATTGTTTGTTTGTACGCATACCAGAATGCTTCCTAATTTCCAAGAAAGAAATCCAGAGGAATTTCATTTGAATTCAGACTAAGTTGTGCTTCTAAAACAAATATTCCCGAAACACTGGGTTAGCACCAGCTGTGCAATGTAACTCTAAAGGCTACACTTGATTTTTATAATCCAAGTAACTACATGCTGGTGCCTGATTTTCTGTTTAAATCAAATCTATTTAAAAATTGTTTTATAAGTGTCTGGATAGTCTGATCCCTCAGAAGTTAGAAACCAGTGTTTGAATACCTTCATATCACCCAAAGACACTTCTTGTTATATTAAGCAATAATACACTCACTTCTGGTGTGTATCACTTCAGCTAGCTGGAGTTAGTTTCAAAGACTAACCATTTCCATTGGACTGTGTTGTGGTTTTTGCTGGATTGGCCAATCAGAATGACTGATTGCTCTCCCCTCCCTCTCTCTCCAAAGAGAGGAGAGGAAGAGATAAGGAGATTTATGAGTTTAGAAAAAGAACTAAACTCCTTTAATGAAAATATTAGTAAATAATGAAATAAATAATAACAAAGTAAATAAATAAATAAATAGATAGATAGATAGATAGCTAAATAAATAAATAAAAGTATACGATATATACAAAACCGTATCCAGCTCCCAGGATGACGACTGCATCACCAGCAGGCCCAGGGAAAGTCCCAGACTGGAGTCTGTGGCGGACAGGAGCAGGATTCCTGATCTGGTGTCAGGAATTTTTAGATTGGGAGCAAAAGCAGACAAACAGACAGGGTCCTCCTCGGACGTCAGCCATAGAAGAAAAGAGAGTTGACCCTTTGATCCCTCAGCTTTTATACTGAGTGTGATGCAGATGGGATGAAATACCCCTGCTGGTCAGTTTTGGGTCACCAGGACTGTCCTGTCCGCTCCTCCCTGTAGGTGTGACCCTCTGTGCTTTTCTGCTTCCGACCCTCTAATGGGGCAAATAACAAAGTTAGCTGACCTTGGCTGTTATAGCAATAAGTATAAACAAGAGCCTCTCTGCATACCATTCCTTGGTATAACCAGGTCTTCACTCTGAGCGTGAACAGTTTCTGAACAATATGCTGTTAATTTCAGAGTTTAGTCAGTTAGAAGAGGCGCAGCTAAAAAGTAAAATTACAAAACAGAAAATTGGTTCTGTTTTAACTCAAACCAGGACAGACTGGAAAATCCACAAAAATCTGGAAGGTAAGTCAGTTTTGGTTAAATTCACACAACCCCTCTACCCCCCTTCCCCCACATGTCCCCCCCCCCAATATCTTTAAACTTAATTTGAAACGTGAATTAAAACTTTTCAGCCAGGTCAAAATCAAATCCTTTACTGAGTTAAAAAAACCATATGACTGTTTGTTTTTGGGTTGGTTTTTTTTTTTTTTTTTTAATTTTTTCCACATATAACCTTCAGATCTTTATGGAAACAGAAGTCCTGAACAATATAAGAAGAACTGGGCAGTAGATAAGGGGAGAGCAACTGATGTCATCTACCTGGACTTATGCAAAGCGTTTGACACTGTCCTGCATGACATCTTGGTCTCAAAATTGGAAAAGCATGGATTTGATGGATGCATCACTGATGGATGGATAAGGAACTGTCTAGATGGCCGCACTCAAAGGGTTGCTCAATGGCTCAATGTCCACGTGGAAACCGGTGATGAGTAGCGTTCCTCAGGGGTCAATACTGGGGCTGGTGCTGTTTAACATCTTTGCCAGAGACATGGACACTGGGATTGAGTGCACCCTCAGCAAGTTTGCCGGTGACACCAAGCTGTGTGGCACAGTGGATGCGCTGGAGGGAAGGAATGCCATCCAGAGTCACCTTGACAGGCTTGAGAGGTGGGCCTGTGCGAACCTTATGAAGTTCAACCAGGCCAAGTTCAAGGTCCTGCACCTGGGTCGGGGCAATCCCAGGCACAAATACAGGTTGGGCAGAGAATGGCTTGAGAGCAGCCCTGAGAAGGACTTCGGGGTGTTGGTGGATAAGAAGCTCAACATGAGCAGGCAATGTGCACTTGCAACCCAGAAAGCCAACCGCATCCTGGGCTGCATCAAAAGAAGCATGGCCAGCAGGTCAAGGGAGGTGATTCTGCCCCTCTACTCTGTTCTGGTGAGACCCCGCCTGGAGTACTACATCTAGCTCTGGAATCCTCAGCACAAGGACATGGACTTGTTGGAGCGGGTCCAGCAGAGGCCAACGAAGATGATCAGGGGGCTGGAGCACCTCTGCTATGAGGACAGGCTGGGAGAGTTGGAGTTGTTCAGCCTGCAGAAGAGAAGGCTCCAGGGAGACCTTATAGCAGCCTTCCAGTAGCTAAATGGGGCCTACAGGAAGGATGGGGAGGGACTCTTTATCAGGGAGTGTAATGATGCAACACAGGGCAATGGTTTCAAACTGGAAGAGGGTAGATTTAGACTGGATAACAGGAAGAAATTGTTTACTGTAAGTGTGGTGAGGCAGTGGAACAGGTTGCCCAGGGAAGTTGTCAATGCCCCTTCCCTGGAGACATTCAAGGCCGGGCTGGATGAGGCTTTGAGCAGCCTGGTCTATTGGGAGGTGTCCCTGCCCACGGCAGGGAGGGTGGAACTAGATGATGTTTAACCATTCTGTGATTCTGTGACATTTTCAGCCAGTTCAACTGGTTCAGGTGTTGGATCACCACCTAATTTTCTAGGTGATGTTCTGAACCACATTTCTAAAAGGCTGAAGTTACCCATCATGCATTCAAAGAAACATTGAAACATTTTCTAGGTGTTTAACTGTTGGAAACAATCTTCTTTTTGCTGTTGTTGTTTGGTTTGTCTGGAATAAAGTGAGGTGCTTCATTATTTTAGTGACCTGTCTTGGTTCTGATGCCCATATTCAGAATCTGTCTCTGTGTCCTCTTGGCACATACAGTTTAACCTGTAGCTATACCTAGGACTCAAGCATGGTGATCTATCTCGGTGTTGTAATTCATGGCATGTCTGTGTCCCCGAAAATCTCACCTACTAAAGTCAGGATCATTTTTCAGTAGCAGTACAGATCTTGCAGGATTTAACAGATTAAAGGTAGACATAAAAATGAATGTCTGTAAAGTTTTCAGAACAAAAATTAATATTCTCACAAAAAAAGTGTAAACTATAATTTGCACTGGCTAAATTTCCTGCTTGTCCTGAAAGTTATCACCAAACTGGGCACTCTTTATTATTATAGATGATGGTATTTAAAAGACGTGTAGATGTGGCACTTGGGGACATGGTTTAGTGGTGGACTTGGCAGTGTTAGGTTTATGATTGGACTCGATGATCTTAAAGGACTTTTCCAACCTAAATGATTATATGATTCTATGATTGTATGACAAAGTGAATAATCCTCATGAAACGTGCATCAGAAAAGGCAGATCCTAATTTCTTCTCTGCTTGATACATCCAGGACCTAGCCTTGCTCTCAAGCAAAATGAACCTCTTCAAAAAATCACTGTAAATGAAAAATTTTCTGGATCTTCATAAAAATTGATACTTGCTTCTCCTCCTCTTATTCATGAACACATATAATTTTGAAGGGCACGCAGAAAGAACCAATAAAATGAGATTTACTTTATAACTACACCATTATAGCAAACCCAAAAATTTCCACTTCTATTTTTTCTGTTCTCAATATACAGAAGTCAATGCTTGTTTCTCTTGTAGAAGTATTTTACTTCAGTGAAATATATCAGCTGTGAACTTTCTGGCAAAATACAGAGAAACACTTCTTATGTGCACTTACAGGAAGCATAGAGGATTTGTGCTGTGTCTGGTCTGAAATAAGGAGCACCAAGGTATGAAATAACTCTATGCAGCTCCCTACACGTTTGATGTCTATTTGAAATGCAAGGTTGGTAAATTACAATCATTTTAGATAAATATCAGCTAGCTAATGTGGCTGACTCAGAAACTGCCCAAATGTAGTTGTGGTTGAAGCAGCCCATTGTATCTGCGTGTATTCAAGCAGTTTAATTTTTGTTACTCAAAGACTCTGTCATACCCCAGGGATGTGCTGGAATGGTTTCATTGTAATCAAAGGCTCTATGCACATGAAGGATTTGTTAAACTTATTCTGATCAGTTCATTAAAAGCTTGAATGCCATTTGAAAGCCTTCTGTACTGATTGGATTTCACTCAAAAATTCTAATTCACAGTAATAAGCATAGAGCAAAAGTTACAATGGGGATGAAGAAGAAATAATATCCGTTTTCCCACAATTTATCTTCTTTGAACAGTACTGTCTCTCCTGTGATGTGACACAACAATGCACTAGTACTCAAAAAAATATTGATTATCTTTTTCCATTTTTTCTCTGGTATATCTTGCACTTATATTTGTATGAAAGAAATAACCACAGTGGATATTCTGTCTCAGAATTTAGAAAACACTCAATAAAAATTTGTAAAGATATATTTTCTTTCCTCATTTAAACATCTGACTTCTAACCCTTTGCTTTAGCATAAGTCTTCCCAGTAACAGCGATTCAACAACACTAGGCTGTATTGCATTTCAAATGGTTTTATCCCATTAAAGGACTGGGTCATAAAGAATGGGCTGTAAGTGATCTTATCAATGTCTGGTATCTAAGGTGTGATGCAATTTCCTAGTGAAATGCATAAAACCATAAGGTTTGCATTTATGATGACATACTGTGTTCCATATTTTCACTGTTAAGAAGCAAATAAGGCTGCTACAAAATGAAATGAACTGGAGAAAAAAAAAAACCCTGTTTACCAGCTAAAGCAAGTATCTATATCCAGTCATGCCTTAAAATCATCTGATCAAATGCAAAGGAAACATTTAAGCTTCCATTTCAAATTTTTATGCAGGACAATTAAGTCATTCAACTATTTATAGAAGAATATAAACATGGCTGGTCTTACAAGGTCAGACAAAAGGCCCATTAGCCAAGTATTTTGTACTGTGTAGGGGCCAAGGCCTAAGGAAGATGGTGAAAACAAGTAATATTTCTTCAGCATATGCCCAGTCCCATGAGGGACTTCCTGAAACAGAGATAGTGTCTTTGCGTACATTTAAAAGTAATATGCATAAGTGAGAAAATAAATTACTGTCTATAATTTACATAATCTGCTGGTAATATGAAAGGATACCAGACCTAGTGAGGCTCGTGAGGTGCCCATTTACTCCTGATGTCAGCAGCACACAAGTGCATAGAGCTCCTCTCACAAGTGTTTCAGAGCGTTACAGAGGTTTTTGGCTAATTCACTTTTTTCTAGGTATCTTCTTGTCATCGTCAGCTTGGGTCTTTCAAATTTACATAACAATCCATTTTTGTAAATTGAGCTTTCATTTATGAGTTCATCATGTTGAAAAAAAAGACAAATCAAACAGGTGCTTAATCTTTCTGTAGACTAGTCTAACATGAATTCTCTAATTTATTACTTCATTAATTCATGAGTTCAGTAACCTGCTCACCTCTGAGCAAAACAGTTACTTAGCAGTTGGAGGGAGTGCTCATTCTTCCTGTTCCGTCACAGTGCAGGTGTCTGGGAGGCATGAAAGACTCGTTGGTTGGGCTGCTATTGGATCCACTTCAAAAGCTTCTTTTGGATAGGCTGATGTATTTATATCTTCCGGTTTGGAAGTTTGGTCTAAATCATTTCCATAAGTTAGTGAACTCTGAAGAAACTGTCAGTAAGTATGCAAAGATGCAGGAGATGACAGTTGCATGAGACAGCAGGCTGCAGGTGATAGTGGCTACACGAGGGCCCATATATACTCCTGTCCACTGTGTCGTTCCTAGGGATTGCTCTTGCTGTGACCTAATGGCACTGCTCCCAGCACACATCATGCCCTGGCATGAGCTGTGTGTTTGGTCACAACCTGAACAGGAACTGCATGATCTACTAGACCCCTCCTCCCCATCAGCCAGTCCTCCTGAGTGCAAAACATATCAACATGCCAGGCCCGAAGGAACTGAGTTTTAAGTAGGCATTCTGCCTGCTTCTGCTGGCATTTGCATCTCCTTGCAAGCACTATAAAAATGTCCTAATAACACCCTTCACTGTAAAACACTCAACTGTATCTGAATAACTCAGGACACAAAATTTTGCAGAGAAAAAATTTGGCTCTGTACCTAGCTAAATACTAAAGAGGCATTTAGCCAAAAGGTTTCTCTATATAGTTTTCTTTCCTCAGTTTTATTTCAATTATAAAATGTTTCTATTAGTCAAACTTTCTCTTTGCTTGAGTTCCTCTCAGTAGTTCAGATCCCCATAGCTCAAACAAAGTAAATTAATATACACAAAGAGGTTTTCCTTACTTGATAGATTCATACCACTGGGTGATAGACTATAGTATCTAACCTTCTTTTCAGTTTCCATAGGTTCTAAATATTATGCTGTGGTATAAGAGGGAATAGAAATAGAGCAAACTTTTCAAAGAAGTATTGCATTAGCACATCAAATGTGTTTCTGGCACATTTGATCAACCGGTGAGAATATTTAACTTAATTATTTTGCTACAATCAAACTCAAAAGATGGAATTGTAAAGAATGTTTTTGTAAATATCTAGAGGGTGGTTGTTGAGAGGATGGGGCCAGACTCTTTTCAGTGGTGCCCAGCAACAGGACAAGGGGCAGTGGGCACAAAATGGAACACAGGAAATTCCATCTCAACATGAGGAAAGACTTTTTTACTTTGAGGATGGCAGAGCACTGGAACAGGCTGCCCAGAGAGGTGGTGGAGTCTCTATCTCTGGAGACAATCAAAGCCCACTTGGATGCATTTCTGTCCAGCCTCCTCTAGGTGAACCTGCTTTGGCAGGGGTGTTGGATTAGATGTTCTGCAAAGGTCCCTTCCAACCGACCACTCTGTGATTGTGTGAAAGTATTTTTAAACTGCATTTTTAAATATTTTTCAATCTTTTTCAAACCACATAGTTTACTTTAAAAAAAATAAAACCATGAGATAGTAAGTCTAAAATTGTTTAAACTTTCACATTATCTCATCAATAACATTAACATTATATTGTTAAGATTCTTTTAGACATATGGTCTTTTATTTATATGCTTTATTTATACTTATTTACAGAAATGTTAATGTAGTACTGAAATATTCTGATCTACAGAAGTCTAAACCAAAACAAAGTGTTTTGCTGTTAGATACTATAACTAAGTCTAGCGTTTGAAAACTCCAAAGAAGGTATTTAATTTGCTTATCAGCTTTACTTCTGAGTGTCATGATGTATATGCAAACAACATCTTGTAAGGTAGTTCCCTTTGGAAACATGATTTCATTACTCCTACTTTTATGTTATGATACTTCCATGTGTTATTTAAAATTACCAAAGCCATGGAAGTTCCATATCATGTTTTTACTGATAGGGGTCAGATAAAGCAGGTTTTACTTTATTCCACAGAAACTACTTTCTTATTATCAGACGTGACTGGATCTAATAGGTAGAGTGAATCTCATATTTTTCTGTATGATCTGAAGAAGCAACGCTTCCCTAAAGAGGGAAAGATGGGAGAAAAAAATCCTAGAATGTTTCTGGCTCTTCTTCTTATGACTCTGCCCTTCAGACTGTAAATTAATACTCTGCTGTCCCTGCTAGAGAATACAACAATGTGCTACGGTGCCAAAACAGAGATGAACTTCCTTTATTTATCTTTCTGAAATATTAACTCTAAAGCCTTGCTTTGACTGAGGACTGAGGACTGACTGAGGACACTGGGGGCTCCACCAGGGAGGGAGATGTATCACAAGGCACCCACCTCGTTGGGAGATAGTCGCACAATTCTCTCCCATGGTGCTGATCATGGGTTGCAGCAGGGCCCTTCCCCTTCTTTCCTTCCTTCCCTCTGTCCCTCCATCCCTCCCCCCACCTCGTTCTCCTCTTTCTTTCTCTTTCCTTCTCCATCTCTCTTTCTCACTCTCTTTCTCTTTTTCTTTTCTCCTTCTCAATTCCTTTCTTTCTCAGCCCCCCTCCCACTCTCTTTCATTTTGTGTTCTCTTGGAAAATGAAATCTCTTGTGATGTCTTCACGGAATATCTAATTTTCCACAGCAATATACACCTCAAACCCTGATCTTACTTAGAATCCCATATTTTTATGATCCAATCACAAATGGATTTTCAAATTTTTCAGTTTAGGGAGATTTCTCAAATGTTCACTCAGATATCCAAGAGAAAACTGCAATTATAAGTTAGAGAGACTGCTTTTGTGCAGATAATATCTGAAGACATAAAATCTTAAATCAAGTCCTACAAATGACTGGACAAACAATATTATGCAAGTATAAGCATAGAAGCTCTGTTCTAAAAGATCTCCTTCGAAAAAATACATTTTACAGGAGAAAACTATAAACCCTAGAAGCAGGGTTGCAGGATATTTTGGGGTGGACAGTGAGCAGGGAAAGGATTAGAATGAGTAAAAACAGGCACCAAACATCTACCACACTTGTGCACATTTATCTGTCTGAGATTCACTGGTTGCTTCAGAAAGAGAGACTACTCCGGAGGATTTCTTCAAGTATTATTTTACCACTATGATTTAATAGCATGAGCTGGTGGTTATTAAGATTGAGAATGATGATGATATGCGTAAGATGATGTGAACAAATGAGCTTCAGCTATAGCATATTTTAATATTGCTGCATATTAGGATGAACCAGACAGTGACTATTCTATGTGATTTTTCCCACTCTGTTCTAATTTTGCTCCTGCTCTTACTAAGATGAATCACCAATCATTTCCCATTGAAGTGTGGGGGCATCT
Source organism: Alca torda (assembly GCA_008658365.1). Taxonomy (NCBI): domain Eukaryota; kingdom Metazoa; phylum Chordata; class Aves; order Charadriiformes; family Alcidae; genus Alca; species Alca torda. The sequence goes on along the minus strand of CM018101.1, from coordinate 59,640,032 downwards.
ATGTCTAGTCTACTGTTTCATAGTGATTGTTAACAGGACTCATACCAGCCCAAGAATATTACTCACTTTCTCAAGTAGCCCATTTATGAATTCTTTCTTACATAAAGAAAAAGCACTTGCTCGTTCTATCCTATCACCTACGTGAGCTCTGCTGGAGGTCAGTTTTTTTCAGAACCACCTTTATGTTCAATCAGTTCCTTTTATTTCAAGGATAATGTGGTATATATTTTTTGGCTTGTAAGGGAATGAAGGAAGTAACTTTCAAGGAAATAAGTTTAGCAGCAGAATTGCCATTGACAAAAAGGGTTATTTATGAGCCTGCTCTTCTTTATACAGGTATGCATATTGCAGTAGTGGAAAAGAGTTTCTTAGGAGGAAACAATGAAATTAATGAACTAAAATACTTTGTGAATGTATAGATGTCTAAGAAAATACTATTAGAAATACATTAGCTGTGTATATTGGTGCTGTGGTTTGGGCCAGGTTGGCCAATGACAAGATGACAGATGCTCTCCTCCACCTCTTGCTCCAAGGAGAGGCAGAAGAGAGACAAAGAGGATTATGAGTTTAGGAAAAACTAAACTAACGAAATATTAATAATAAAATAAAATTTTTAAAAAATGAAATAGATACAATACATACAAATATATACAAAACCATATCAAGCTCCCTGGAAGATGTCACCGGCAGGCACGGGGAAAGTTCCAGACTGGACTAGTGATGGATGGGAACTGGATTCCAGAGCACACTGATGGGGATCAAATGTAGACGAAATGACAAGATCCTCCTCAGATGGCAGTTACTGAAGACAGAGAGCTGTTGAAGGAGCCAAGCCATTGAAGAAGAACCACTGGAGAAGAGCTGACCCTTTGATCCCTCAGCTTCTATACTGAGCATGGCAGCTCGTGTCACCTGACCTGTCCACCCCTCCTCACAGCTGCGACACTTCCACAGGGTAAACACCCAGGTCAGCTGACCCTGGTTGACACAGCAACAAGTAACAGCAACAGCCTCTCTCACTGAACAAAAAGTTGGCTCTGCTTCACACCAAACCAGGACAATTGGAAATTGCCAAATAACAGCAAATCAGCATGCATTTCACTTGGCCTTTCCTAAAATTAACTTTCTGTGTAATTTAAAACATAGAAATTGCATTTGGAATTAGGTATGAGTTCTTCCTAGCTCATCCGGTGTCAGTTTCCTTCCTCAATTATGGGATGAAATAATCTTTAAATACATTGCTTTTTCAGGTGCTGGTTTTCTCTCACAAGGATCACATGATCAGGGATTCTTTCTCAGTTTAACTGATACAGAAGCAACTTCGGCTATATGATCATAATTAGGCCATTTTCTTTACTTATCTAGAAATTGTTTAAAAGTGAATTGAAGATGCAAATCATGAACTTTTCTGTAGTAATTCATTTGTAGTGAAGAACTCCCAGTAATCTTCCATTCTTCTGAAGTGAATCCTGGTCTGCTGTAGTGACTCTGCTTCTAGTCTGACCCTGTATATCTACTCGACTATTAGAACAAAATTAGAACAACTCAGATGTCAGATATGACTTAAAAAGCTATGGAATGTAATGATTGTTTTCATCTCCAATGACTGATCATAGCTTCACTGATACAACCTCTGTTATAATAGTTCTCATCAATTTTCAGCCACAGACATGCATATATACACAAAAAGAAAAGATATTAGATCTACTCTGATGTCTTTGTTTTTGAATTAAAGTAAGAATCAAATGATCTGGTCTGAGCAGACATTGCTTAGAGCAGAACTTTATGAGAGGGCAATGTCTTTCATTCACCAATATTTGCCCACCTAATATTCCAGTACTTTCCATTCCTGAGAACCAGGCAGATTGTACTGAGAGCAGGAGACTCCCCATGGACTGATTATTCTCACCACCATCCCAGTCAGGTTATCCTTTCTGTTGCAATGGCTGAAGTTTCTTGGAGGGCACTTTGTGTCTTGGAGATTTCCTCTGATACAAGATGAGTGAACTGAGGACCAACAGAATGGTTTTATCACTGGTTTGTCAATGCAGTAGGAGGTCTTTAGGGCGAAGTTTCAAGTATGCTTTGATTCTGACTATTTGCCCACATATTTTTAAAGGATGAAAATCTTCAGTCTGAAATGTGGGAAATGCTGTTTTGAGTAGGTTCAGTGACATTAAAAGACACTGTGTTATTTGGCAGCTGGGTGCTAAAATTCATCTCCAGAATTTGAGATAGTGGGGCAGAGATTGAGGTTATTTTTATTTAACTTGGCCTCTTTTCTCTTGTGAGTCTCTCAGTTAAAAGGGCACCTCCTTGAAATACAGGAGGCTAATTCCAAACATAATTTCCCATAACTGAAAGTGGAAAAAACTGCCTTGATTAATAAGTATATAATATTCCTTACCCATCCTCGTGTTCAGGATTTGAGAGCAAACAATGTTAGTATTTTTAATTACTTGTGTTGTAAAAAAGATAATCATAAAAACAAAAATCATCCCTCCTGGTAGCATGATAATTACAAAAAAAAAATAGTCACTTTTAAAATTCAAGTACATATTTATTTTATCTTTAAAACTGAAGAACAGGAAGATGTCTTCATCAGGTGCTAAATTCAATCTTAATTAAGCTTAATTTTAATAAGGCTGTAGAAATGACAGTTTTCTAGCAAATAAGGGCTGGCATACTCTCTTGCATTGGTAGCTTTTGATCAGCTACCTAAAATGAGGGGTTCAATTCCATATTCTGACTGATGGGATTAAAGTCAAAGAGCAAACCTGCATACATAGATATAAGCAGGAGAAAGGAGAGAGACATTCTTACAGAAAATCCTCTGTCCATTGGACATGCCAGAGAGTGTATTGCTAAGTAGTCTGGTATTTTTTTTTGTATATATTGTAAGGCAAAATCTAATCTGTATATATGATGCTATAATTAGTGTTATGGAAAATATTGTTGTTTTAAAACCCTTTGTTTCTTTACTTTTGTCTCCTTCTTTCTCTACTGAGGGGGGCAGAGGGGCCAATATGCCATCCTGACCCACTTCACAGGGAAGCCTGCTGCCTCCCTGGGGCACGGGTCAGGGATGTGTTGGACAAACTTCCTGCCCTAGCAAACTCCTCTATTACCCCCTTTTAGTATTTCAGGTGGGTAGTGATGAAGTGGCTAGAAGGAGCCCAAAATCAATTAAAAGAGATTTTAGAGCCTTGGGACGGTTGCTTAAGGGATCAGGAATGCAAGTTGTGTTCTCCTCTACCCCTTCAGTGGCAATCATGAATGAGGAAATTAACAGGAAGAGGCATCAGGTCAACTCATGGCTCTGGGACTGGTGTCATTGGTAGGGCTTTGGGTTTTTTGGTCATAGGCTGCTATAGGAGACACCTGGCCTGCTGGTGGCAGATGGGATGCACCTGTCCCCGAAGGGGAAAAGAATTCTGGGGCAGGAGTTAGCAAGTCTCGTTGACAGGGCTTTAAACTAGATATGAGGGGAGAAGGGGAGTTAACTAGGCCTGTCAGGAGTAAACCCAAGGGAAGCGTGCCAGGGCTTGAAGGATGGTGGACTAGTGAGGACTCCTGCTCTGCCATTTCATTTGAGGGAAGGTACAGACATTTAGAAATCATGGAAGCACCTGAGAGGGGTCTGGTAGGAAATGGGGTCCACACTCACAAAAAGGTGTTGGAATCCTTAGCTCATCTGAAGTGCATCTATACCAATGCACGCAGCATGAGCAACAAACAGGGGGAGCTTGAAGCCATGATGCACCAGGAAAACTATGACATAGTGGCTATCACAGAAACGTGGTGGGATGCCTCACATGACTGGAGTGCCACTATCGATGGCTACAAGCTCTTCAGGAGGGATGGACAGGAAAGGAGAGGCAGTGGAGTGGCCCTGTATGTTAGAGGAAGCTCTGAGAGCTTGGAAATCAAGTATAGTGATGACGGGGTTGAGAGTGTTTGGATTAGGTTAAGGGCCAATAAAGCTGATCTCGCTGTGGGAGTCTGCTACAGACCTCCCAACCAAAGCAGTGAGGTGGATGAAGCTTTCTATAAGCAGCTGGGAGAAATCTCTCAGTCACTTGCCGTTGTTCTTGTGGGGGACTTTAACCTGCCAGGTATGTGCTGGGAATACAACACAGCAGAGAGGGAACAGTCCAGGAGGTTCCTGGAATGTGTGGAGGATAACTTCCTCACACAGCTGGTAAGTGAGCCGACCGGGGAAGGTGCCCTCCTGGACCTGCTTCTTGTGACACCAAGGTAAGCGGGAGTGTTGATCTGCATGAGGATAGGGAGGCTCTACAGAGAGACTTGGATAGATTGGATGGATGGGCCAATGCTAAGGGTATGAACTTCAACAAGGCCACGTGCCAGGTCCTACAGACTTGGGGAAGTGTGGCTGGAGAGCTGCCTGGTGCAAAAGGACCTGGGTGTTCTAATTGACAAGCGGCTGAACATGAGCCAGCAGTGTGCCCAGGTGGCCAAGAAAGCCCGTGGCATCCTGGCTTGTGTTAGAAATAGTGTGACCAGCAGAAGTAGGGAGGTGATTGTCCCCCTGTACTCAGCACTGGTGAGGCCACACCTTGAGTACTGTGTCCAGTTTTGGGCACCTCAATATGAGAGAGATATCGAGGTGCTGGAGCAAGTGCAGAGGAGAGCAACAAAGATGGTGAAAGGCCTGGAGAATAAATCTTATGAGGAGTGACTGAAGGAGCTGGGACTGCTTAGTTTGAGGGAGAGGAGGCTGAGGGGAGACCTCATCACTCTCTACAACTACTTGAAAGGACATTGTAGAGAGGTTGGTGCTGGTCTCTTCTCACAGGTACTTAGCGATAGAACAAGAGGGAATGGCTTCAAGCTGCAACAGGGTAGGTTTCGACTGGACATTAGGAAAAAATTCTTCACAGAAAGAGTGGTGAGACACTGGGATAGGCTGCCCAGGGAGGTGGTGGAGTCACCGTCCCTGAATGTGTTTAAGAGTCATTTAGATGTGGTGTTGGGGGATATGGTGTAGGGGGGAACTTTGTAGAGTGGGGCTGATGGTTGGACTTGATGATCCCAAGGGTCTTTTCCAACCTAAATGATTCTATGATTCTATGATTCAATGACCTTTATAGCATCATTTTGGTAGATGCAATTTCATTTTGTAGAATATTTTGATTTCTGGTTTGGGAATTTCTTTTTGCAACAGAATGCTCTCCCATAAGAAGATAATTCAGCTCTAGCAGAAAACTCCCACTCTAACAATGATCACTTAAAATGCTGGAGAGAAAAAGAAAAAGCACTACATTTGAATATCACAAAGGAAATAAATGTAGATGTGCGCGTATTCATGGCCCTTCTGATTGTCATTGTTTGTTTTGATATTTTTAAAAAAAAACTTGCATTTAAAATTAGAATTACAATTTTTTTTTTTTGAGATGGAATTATAGTTGTTTCCTTTTCCCTTTTTGTAATAATAAACAATAGAAAAAGATCTTGAAGAAAATATCCAGTGTTTTGGATAGCAATATGATCCTATTTTTATTTTTTTGCTCTGAAAGATTTTTGGAGTACTCTTTGCAAGTCATTTATTTTCTCTGTACTTCATTTCCTAATCCATAAAATAAGGATAGAGCACTTTTTACCGTTTGTAGAAAAGTTGTGCTGACAATTAGATTAAAGGTTACGGACACTCATATACAAGGTGCCATAGTAAAGAGCACACATGGTACAAAATAAACCAAACTGCAGAATGTAATCTAGACCTTTTTAACACACACATCCCAGTTCTGAGACTTAAATTGTTGGTGCCTGTTGACTTTGTTGAAGCATGGTGTGTGTTACTGTTAGTAGCAGAGGTAATGTGTGTCACAAACAGTCACCTCTTACTAGTATCTACAAGGTCTACATGATTATGATTCTATTAGGATGAAGATAAGATGTATATGTGATTTTCTTATCAGTGAAGGCTGTAGAGCTATTAACTTTAAATTATGATTAACATGAGTAAATGGAATGAATTTAATGCTAGGTTCTGTAATTTGTTGCTTTAATCAATTTAAAATTATACAAAACTTGCATTTGGGCCCAATCTTGAGATCTTCATCTTGATAGGTCCCGTCTGGGAGATATTTTTATAATGTTTTTACTTTTCAGGTATTATGGTGTCTTTAATTATTTTTGTTATCAAAAGTAAGTTAATCTAACTGAATGATAATTATAAATACAGATGCTAAATACAGAAACTATAATTAATGTGATTAAAATCTAGCTTCTGTGACTTTCATTTTTCAGTCCAGAAACTGTAGTTAATGGAGTTTGCATAGAGTGAAAACACTGAAGTCAGTGCAGCGTCCACAGAGGAGTTAATTTGCCTTTATTAGTACTATATGCCCTGTCAAAGACTGTTGTTCTGAACAAAGGATGTACTGAGTATTGTAATGTAAGTGTGAATCCACTGGCTATAGACTTCTCCATTAGTACTTTGTTTTCTCACATCCTTGTGGTCAAATACTTGCAATCTTTTACTTCCAGAAATCAGTGCTTGACTGCTTGGCTTGAGATACCTCCTTAATATACATGATCAGCTATTGCATTAGGGAGGATAATTTTGTCTCTGCCAAAAGTACTCATGATTTGGCACATCTCACTGTCATCTCTCTATCATCTTTTCTCTTCTTTTCCATTGTCTTCCAGATCTTCAGTATAGAATCATAGAGCCATAGAATGGTTAGAGTTGGAAGATACCTTAAAGATCATCTAGTTCCAACACCCCCTGCCATAGGCAGGGACACCTCCCACTAGAACAGGTTGCTCAAAGTCCCATCCAGCCTGGCCTTGAATCCTTCCAGAGACAGGGCATCCACAACTTCTCTGAGCGACCTGTTCCAGTGTCTCACCACCCTCAGTAAAGAATTTCTTCCTAATATCTAATCTAAATCCACCCTCTTTTAGTGTAAAATTGCTATGCCTTGTCCTGTTGCTCCACTCCCTGATTAAGTCCTTCCCCATCTTTCCTGTAGACCCCCTTTAGGTGCTGGAATGCTGCTGTAAGTCTCCTCAGAGACTTACCTTCCCCAGGCTGAACAACTCCAAATCTCTCAACCTGTCTTGATAGGAGAGGTGCTCCAGCCCTCTCATTATCTTTGTGGCCCTCCTCTGGACTAGCTCCAACATCTCCATGTCTTTCCTATGTTGGGGGCCCCAAAGCTAGATGCAGTACTCCAGGTGGGGTCTCATGAGAGCGGAGTAGAGAGGCAGAATCACCTCCCCTGACCTGCAGTATTTATGCTTGGGATGGCCCTGACTGACATGCAGGACCTTCCACTCGGCCTTGTTGGACTTCATGAAGTTTGCACGGGCCCACCTCTCAAGCCTGTCAACATCCCTCTGGGTGTCATCTGCTTTTCTCCAGCATGTCAGCTCCACCACAGGGTTTGGTGTCATCCGCAAGCTTCCTGAGGGTGCACTCAAGCCCACCGTCCATGTCACTAACAAAGATGTTTAACAGCACTGGTTCCAGAACTGACCCCTAAGTAATCCCTCTCATCCCTGGTCACCACTTGGACATTGAAACATTGACTGCAACTCTCTGACTGTGGCCTTCCAGCCAATTCCTCTCCAATTTAGAGACAAGGATGTCATGCGGGAAAGTCTCAAATTCTTTGCACAAGTCCAGATAGATGATGTCAGTTGCTCTTCCCTTATCCACCAATGCTGCAACACCATCATAGAAAGCCACCAAAGTTGTCAAGCCTGATTTGCCCTCAGTGAAGCCACGTTGGCTGTCACCAGTCACCTCCTTATTTTACATATGCCTTAGCAGAGTTTCCAGGAGCATCTGCTCCATGATCTTGCCTGGCACAGAGGTGAGACTGACTGGCCTGTAGTTCCCCACATCTTCCTTTTTTCACTTTTAAAAAATGGCCATTATGTTTCCCCTTTTCCAGTCAGTGGGAACTTCACCCTGCCACTACTTCTCAAATATGATGGATAGTCGCCTAGCAATTTCATTCACCAGTTCCCTTGGATCTGAGGATGAATCTCATTGGGTCCCATGGACTTGTGCACCTTCATATTCCTCAGATGGGCTCATACCTGGTTGTCTTCTACAGTGGGAGGTTCCTCATTGTCCTGGGGCCTGCCTTTGCCTCCTGGGACTTGGGCAGTGTAGCTAGAGCCCTTGCCAGTGGAGACTGGGGCAAAAAAGTCGTTGAGTACCTCAGCCTTGTCCATATCCCAGGTGACCAGGTTTTCCATTTCCTTCCAGAAAGGGCCCACATTTCCCCTAGTCTTCCTTTTATCACAGACATACCTATAGAAGCCTTTCTTGTTGCCCTTGATGTCCCTGGCCAGATTTAGTTCTGTCTGGGCCTTGACTTTCCCAACCTGATCCCTGGCTGCTTAGGCAATTTCTCTGTATTCCTCCCAGGCTACCTGCCCTTGCTTCCATCCTCTGTAGGCTTCCTTTTTGAGTTGAAGTTTCTCCTGGAACTTCTTGTTCATCCATGCAGGCCTCCTGGCACTTTTGTCCAACTTGCTCTTTGTTGGGATGCATAGCTCCTGAGCTTGGAGGAGGTGATCCTTGAATATTAAGCAGCTTTCTTGCACCCCTCTTCCTTCCAGGCCTTTATCCCACAGTACTCTACCAAGGAGATCCCTGAGGAGGCCAAAATCTGCTCTCCTGAAATCCAGGGTAGCAAGCTTACTGTGTGCCCTCCTCACCGCCCTAAGGTGCTTGAACTCCACCATCTCATGGTCACTGAAGCCAAGGCTGCTCTTGACCTTCACGTTCCCCACCAGCCCCTCCTTGGTTGGGGTCCAGCATGACACCTCTTTGTGTTGGCTCCTCTGTCACTTGGAGAAGGAAGTTTTCATTGAGGCCTTCCAGGAACCTCCCGGATTGCTTATGTCCTGCTGTGTTGTCCCTCCAACAGTTATCATGGTGGCTGAGGTCCCCCATGAGGATCAGGGCTTGTGAATGTGAGGCTGCCCCTGTCTGCCTATAGAGGGCCTCATCTGCTTGATCTTCCTGGTTGGGTGACCTGTAGCAGACCCCCACTGTAATGGCATCTGTCCCTGCCAGCCCTTTAATCCTGACCCATAAGCCCTCCATTGGCTCCTCATCCACTCCCAGGTGGAACTTCATCTTGTCATTGGCAAATTTTAGTATGCTTGTCTACATACATTGAATTTGTTTTCGTCTAAGTGTGAAACGGGTGAAATGGGTCAGTTGTCTGCTGGACTTTAAGTGCACAGCCCTTTACTCTGCTGAGATCTCTCTATGTCAACTCTTTGTGGAAACCTGCACATCTCTACTGGACTGTACAGTATGAGAAGGAGTGAATTCAATGATATCTTGAGATCCTTTGTGCTCCTGTTTCCTATAATTTTCTATTTTCTTTTCTTCTGAAAGAAGATTGGGGGCAGGAGGATTGTCCTTTTAGTCTATCCTTTAGAAATTAGTTTAACATAATTACATCAAATCACAAAGAGTTCTGAGCAGTATTTATGAAGGTCAAAATTTGATATGTTACTATTATTCTTAAGCAAAAACATCATTCAAGCTTTATTTCTCTAACACGTGCTGGGTTCATAAAATGTCCAACTCAGGGATATTTACATTGTTTCAGTACAACACAATGCAATACAATACATTAAGTTTTTAATACTCTACTGTAAATGATCACATCTAAGTGTAATATTAAACCTGTGAATAATATACCACCTGGGACTATCCTACTATTAGTCCAAATAATTGATTTTCAAATTAACCTTTCTGTTTTTCTTACCAATTTATGCTGTGAACAAAAACCTTCTGTCAAATTGCAGTTCTGTAGGTATTGTATCCTCCACTTTCTGATACTTCCATAAATTGCTCATGTGTTTATTATTTAAGTTCAGCAACATAATTCCATGATGATATTTTGCCCATGCGATATGTAACTCAAAGTTACATCAAATTACATGTTTTGAGTAATGCAGTTTCTATGAAGTCTGAGTATACCCAAATTAAATTTGCTGAGTTTTTTAAATTTTGCACTTTTGTCAAATTGTCCTGCCAAGCTGTTGTTTGAAAGCTTTATTTGCCTGTAAAAATATAGGAATAAACTTGAGGTTAATTCCCCTTTTGTATAGATTTTATGGATTACTACTCAATAATTACTTAATAACTGTACTTAATAATATTCAGCTCTGAGCTTCCGTGCTACTCTACTGGGCAAAAATGATTCCAAACCACTTTGTTTATGAAATACACAATTTTCTCTATTTTTGCTTAGGTACATTGAATTAACATGTAGCCCAAAAGTACAGAAAAGTTGCTATTTTATTTTGTAAACAGGAGAAAAGTTATGAGAGATGATCTTTGATATCTTTTCTGGGTAACCAATTGAAATTGGTAGCAGAATGTAAAGCATAATCAAGAGAAGTTCCAAATCCTACCTTCAACACTATACCAGAAAGCAGGATTAAGTAATGACGCTTAATAGAAAATAGCATTATATTATCTAGTAAAAATAAACATCAAGATAAATTTGGATTCTGGTGCCAGTACTTATTTCAGATTTTGCCACTAACCTATTGGGACACTTCCAATCAAGGCAAAGCTATTGGCCTTTATAGCCAGCAGGGAAGAATAAGAGTTGGAATTTGGTAGAAAGGATAGCTCCTTCAGGAGAAGGATGTTACACCAATCGTACATTTAGAAAGTATGTCCTGGCTTCAAAACTTTTATTCAACATGTGCTCTGCACACAGATGTGAGGTGCAAACAAACCCTGGGAGATGGAAATATTACCCAGATAGACAAACACCACTTCATTAGAAATGTCAAATTCAGAGAGGTATGAGCATCCAGGATCTGTGGGCAAGAGTAGAACAGCAGGCCCTGAAACTGCAGTTTTCTCATGCCAGAAGCAAACGGAGGGCTGTTACTTGTGGGAAACAAGGACTGAAAGGCTGTGATTATGTATAACTACAAAAGGTAACTTGATAGCTTCAGTCGGAGCTTATGTTCCTTGTTCTGTAGGCCGCAAAATGCAAGGAGTTCTTGTTCTTCCTGTCATACCATGGAAAAACTTACCTCCAAGTAGAAAAATCCATAGGTCTCACTTTCTAATGTGTTACCAATGGCTTAGATTTATTTTTGGTTTCAGGTGCCCATGGAGGACTCCTACTTGACGTGTCCACGCCCTTGCCTGGCCAGTTGTGCTTTGAGCACTGGGAGGGGAAGGAAACAGTGAGTCAGCACCTTCCCAGGAATGCGGGGCACTGTCAGGGGTCTGTCAAAGCGATGCACTGAAGCGCTATAGATTGCAAGCCTTTGCTGGTGAAATTGCCATGCAGCAAGTTAGAGAGTTTCTTAACAATCCATCCCTTATACCACAAAAAAAAAAAAAAAAAATCCCCTCAAAACAAGCAACAACAGAAAACCAACCAGCCAAGCAAAAAAACCTTATCAGAGTAGACCCCTGAAGAACACCAAGCCCCTCAGCCCATGCACACTGCTCCTCGCACCCTGATGGGCAGTGGGTGGTTGTTCCAAGGGCAGAATGCAGCCCTTTGCTGTCAGCTTGGAAAAAAGATTTCTGTCTGCTCCTGGTAAAGCTGTTTCCACTTAAAGAGGGGGATTTTGAGCTTTAATCCTTTGTTTCACCGTGTTGAAAAGTATAAAAGTCACAAAACCATGCAGAATGATCAAATACAATCTGGACTGAATTGAGTGTGGAGGATTTCTTTTCTTTTTTATTAAAGAAGAAAACTGATTCTTTAAAACTGTCAGGATTCTCCCCTCCCCCTAAGTAAATAATGTTAAGCTATAATAAAAACTGTGTCTTTTAAAACGTAGCACTCTTACAGATGTGCATAATAAATTATTCCTGACTGCATGCTATCCCTAGATTATTTAAAACATATGCCTGTGCTGAATCTGATATTTTCTTTGGAGTGGACACAACTCTTACAGACAGCCATGGTTGCAAAGTGCATGCTTGATACATAATTTTGGTATTTTTGCATGTAACATACCACATATTTAAAAATAAAGTACAGATATGGGCAATAGCTTTTTAGCTCTGGTTATAAGACATTTGCAGAGCTCTTCATTAAAAACACAGCAGCAGTCCCCTTGTCTCCCTCTCCCCTTAGATTTTTGCATCCTTGTCATGGAGATGTTAACTTCTTAGCAAACCAAACTTCAACTGTCTCAAGTTGTTCTCTGTATGAAAAGACGTTTTTTAGGTCAGGGTAATTTGAAAGCTGCGGGATTAATTGTCATTGCATTTGGTTTGGCAAGCTAGGATCAGCAAGCTTTCATGCTACAAAAATAAATATGAGAAAGAATTAATCAGAAAGTAATCATTCAAGATAGTGAATGATATCTGGAAGAACTGGGGTCCAAGGGAACTGAAGGTGCTCAGCACTTTCAGTGATTGCTCTGTTTCATAGGCCAAACCAAATGTTTAACACAAAGATTACTGATGTGTTTAATTTTCATGGCTTTCTGCTGTACTACATCTCAACTATGATGATCTCTGCATCCTTTGTTTTTTCTGGATTTTGAGGTTTTCTGTCCTTCATTTTGCAAATCTCCTATTATGTTCAATTTCTGATAATTTTGCTATTTGTCCCTGGGTGATCTATTAGGCCAGTAGGGTTCTAGGTTGCTAGACATTGACTAGCTGTTAAATGAAGACTTTCTCTTTATTAAAAGAAAAAAAAAGGTGTAAAAAGTAAAACTACAGGCTGTAGGATGTATAAAAACTGGTATAAATGGGTATAAAAGACCCTATATTGCTCTTTGCTCTGCATTAAAACTTTCTTTTGGAATGCTTAAAGAAAATGGAAGGTAGGCTATATTATGTCAAATTTATATAAACTTCGCACATAAATTTGCGCTTCAATGTTTTTTGATGTTTTTGACAACTCTGATATTTAAACTGCTTTGACATTCACCTCTATTCATCCCAGCCTCTCTGTCTCATTCACTCCTTCCCTTTACTCTTGGGGAGTAGTGATGTACGGTTTGTGGCTTTTGTAGATGGTTGAAGAATACACAGGTAGATCATAAAATTTTGAATATAAGAACTTTCTGCTTGGTAGAAGTCAAGGCTTCTCAACTTTCTCCTCAGATCACTGCTTGAAGATCCATTCCTGTGGATTACTGCAGGTTGTTTGGAAGATGCTAATCACTTCAGTGTCCAAAATCACCTCCTCACAAAATAATGGTAACACTTCATGAGAACTTGTCAGATGTCTGAAAAGGATTTCTGAAAAAACTGTATTTAGAAATAACCCCAGGCTAGATGTAGTTAAGATTCTCTCTGTGCTCCCTCACTATCAATAAGCTCACTTATTGAAAACTCACTTTTTTTTATTATTTCACTTCTATCTGGAGAAGTTCATTTTATTCTGGCAGTAGTATTTCTACTTAGAAATTGTAGGTTCTACACAAAGTTTGTGATTGTTCATCTTCTGGGAAATAAACATGCATAAATTAAACAGGTTAAGCTTACTTCCTAGGATACTGTTTGCTTCTCAATTTAATAATATTTTCCCATCAGTACTCTCTTGTTGTCCAGAAATATATTGTAGTAAAACTAACTTCATTATTTGGAAATCCCACTGTCTTTGGGGATCTATTTGGATGGATGAAACTCATTAAAAGTCCATCTAAGCACTTTGGTTTCTTTGACACCAACACATTTAGATCAGCCCATTTAAAGAGAACCATGTCGTAACGGCTGTCTGCCTGCATTTTCTAAGCTGTATTCTTTCACAGGATTATCACTTGTGAAAGCCTCTTTTATTAACTAAAAGACCATTTTATTGCACACTTCTGTGCAGCAGTACCCATCCTCAGGCTCATTTGACCATCCTTCTGGCTCATACGGTCTGTAGAAAATCCGCAAGAGTCTCACCACATTGTTTGTGAAAAAAAAAAACATCAAAAAAGTCATAGTTGTATTGCATGATTTATTTAGGTTTTAGTGTGTTTTATCTTCAGGAACAGTTTCTACAGTGAGGACTTTTCTATGTTTCTGTGTTCTGTTAACTTATTTTTTTATAGTATTGTCTTGGGTGGCTTCTTAATTTCTTTTACGTTGATAGTGAAAGCTATTATTTTAGGAAAGTTTATTTTTACAAAATGTTTTCATGAGAAAATTATGATAGAGAGTTCAAAAGTGAAACCATTCTGTCATGATATAGATCTCTTTAGCAGCTCTGTTTCCAAAAGCTGCAAACACTGTACTGTAGGTAAAGAACTTAGTTGTTGTTGGAATGCAAGTACACAAAAATGCAGAGTTTTTCAATTAGTTAGTCTTTAAAAGTAATAATTCAGCTTGGAATCTGTGCAACAGATATTGTATGGGCTAGTATTTTTACTGAATTGCTTAACTTTACTAAATTTTCTCCAAAATATTAACCTCCTTAGAAAGTCAGCTCCAAAGACTGCATTAGAAGGACATATATTTTACTTCTAATAATCTATAGAAAATTATCAGGCCAAACTTTACTATAGAAATATTCCAGAACTTTAAAAATTCTCTGAAGCATCCATAGTCTTGATACAATGAACTTTAGAGTTTCAAGATTTAGATACTCCCTAGGTGAATATGCTTTTTAGAAAATAAATTAATTAAAAAAGTTAACATTGGTAGTATTTATGGAAGAACATTAATTTTCGAAAAATAATTTATTCCAGACTGATCCAGCAAAATGTTTTTCTGGTTGTACAAAAACATGCATTTAAGTCCTCTAGAAATCAATCTTGTCAACCTTTTTTCACGATTTTTTTATTAATGCTTACTCATTTAAATGTTTGTTTACTCATGGTATCTCTGTGTGAATATAATACAAATATCACAAAAATACCCCAAAAAGCTTCTAAGACTCTGTCCGACTTTGTCTGGGGAAGGGAAAGGAAACGAGAGTAGCAAGAACATCTTGGAGCAAGAAAGAGAGCAAGAAAAATGACTCCTATGAACAGTATTATATATTTTCACTAAGAGGTAAACCTTTAAATTTCTAGATCAAAAGATCCAGATATTGTGATGAGATGACAGAAATTAGATTAACATAAAGGTATATTAAAGACAGTCAATGCAGAAAATACATAAACTATCTTATTATACCTATCCCAGAATAGGTTTGTAAAACCCATTTTAAGGATGCAGTCAAAACTTGCCTGTTACATCCGTGACTTTCTGTCACGGGAGTGGCTAGAAACTTGAGAACAACTTGTTCTGCTTTGAGATAGTGTACTATCCCAAAACTGATAACTTAGTTATTCTTAGAGTGCTGTGATCTGCAGCGGTTCCTGTGAAACTTTATCTGCGAAGGAAATAGTCAGAACTCTTGCTTTTGTGTTTATTGTTATGTGTGCTAGGTCACCATTAGGGTTTGAAAATTGTCTCGTTTATGAATCTGTTGACACTACTAGCATAAGCATACGGGTGTGAAAATTTCACCTTTTTCTCTGTTTTTGTTGTTGTTGTTTTTTGTTTATTTGTGGTTTTCTTTATGATTCATTCATTCAATGTTAACACAAAAGTGGTATAAGCACGGTTGAAGCAAATTCAGTTTTATCACAGAGTGCCTGTAAAGTTTTCTGTGGTACTTAACCAGCTTATCTATGCTTATAACTTCGTATGTCCCCATGTCCTCTGTTGTATACACCATTGCTAATAAAGCCCCCACGTGCTTTATCATGAGGGTTGAATCCACCACACACCTTCCTGTGATGACCTGGCAGAGCTCACTCTTGAATGTGAGATCCATGGACAGTGGCTGGAGCAAGGTGTGAAAGCCCAGTCACTGGAGCAAGGCAAAAGTCCAGTCTCAGTAAGAAACCTGAACAAGTGACTGTATGGGAAAAAGGATGATAGCAACCAGTCTGTCTTCATTTTCGCTATCATTTTGAACACAGTAAGAGCAAAGACACGCTGGATCACATATGAGAAATGCAGTTAAACAGGATATCTTTCATTGAAACTCAAATTACCTGTGTAGCTGCTGGCAGATTGAAATTGAAATTAAAATTTGCAGTCACAAACTGATGACAGAAGCCAGTTTTAGCTGCTTGTGTCTTTTTCAGATCCTGTATGTAATGCACAGTTTTCTATAGACTAGCCCCAGAAAGAATAGGCAATGGAAGAGTAATGACATTTTTAAAGGGTGTAACCATTTTCTTATAGGGCATAGAAGGGTATGTGCCCATGTTTTTCTTTGTTTTGCAGTGTGTAGTCTCACATGTGACTGAATAGCACAACTCCTTACACAGAAACATCTGAAGGTCACTGCACCTTTGGGTCTGTGTAAGATGAAGAACAGGCTGGTTAGCCATGCTGCAAATGATGGTAAACATCCAGATAGAGAGTTTAGCCACTTAATTTGTTGATTTTCTATCCTCTTCTCCCTTCTTATACTATCTCATATTTACCTGTCACACTTTTACCGTGAAGAACATCTCTCGGTTTTTTTAAATATTGTCACTCTAACATTCCATATTTTCATAGCTATTTCTTAAAATCACCACAGCTAAACAGACGTTCTTTCCTATGTAATTTAGCTATTCAAAGAACATAATTGATAAGGGTTTTTTTCCTATTCATCCTTTTAAAGGGTTAGGATGTGGGAGAACAATCCAAATTTATAGATCTTTAGATACTGCCTGAATAAAGGTTTTATTCCAGGAATTGAATTTTATTCTGAGCATCTGTTCATAAAATACACCAGTAAAAGCAATACTTATGTGTCTAGGTTACATTTTTTCCACTGTGTTTTTACACTCAACAGATGGTGTAGATTATTCACACTTAAGAACTCTGTTAAAAATGATGGTAATGGTCAGGTTAAATGCTAAAAGGCCAAGATGTTCTGAGTTAATCTTGGAAATCCACATATAACTCATTCTGTCATGTGTCTGTATAGCAGATCATATGATCCAGAAGGCTTTCTGCTCTAGACAGAGCCTATGTCTCTCGTATCTGATCATACCAGAGGCACAGAGAGCATACCACATACATATCTGTGATCAATGCTGCTTTTCAGAAGGTGAGGCAAATATATTTTAGTTATTATTTTCAGAATGGAGGTGGATGAAAGAGAGAAAGCTCAGCTCAAACTTAAAGTGAGGAAAGATAGCAATGAGTTTTCTGTCTCATTTAATATACTTTGATTAACTTTATTTAAAAAGTCTGTTTAAAGGTCTTCTACTTTTTTCTTAAAAGAAAATAGAAATAAAAACTTTAGGTATACCAATAACTGAATAAAAATATTACTTATTTTTATTTAAAATAGTCTTGTAGAACTCATAAAAATATTACTTTTTACTAGAAAAAATATAACTCTTGTAGGAAGTAGGAATAACGAATTTGTTTCTCACTTAATTTGTTGTAGTTGAAAATGCCTCTTATTTAAGGGTGTTTTAAAAGAGATATTATTTTATATTTCAGCACTCTCAAGTTTTCTTAATTTTATCCATATTCAAGGGAGGTTTGTAATCCAATAGTTTGCAATGATTTCTTTGGAGATGTTTCAGCCATTCATGTCTGAGAGTACTTGGAGACTCTTAAATCCAAAGCCATTTGTCTGCTGTGCATATTCACTCACTCTACACCTTAAACAGTCTTGTAAAACTCTCATTGCAATGGACAAAGGAATGTTATGTGCAGGGGTTAGCAACAGCTCAATAATTTTAAAGAAGAAAGAAAAAAAAAGAAAAACTTTCACACTGTGGAAAACATTTTTGGAGCTGCACGGCTCAGAGGATTGTAATAGGATACTAAACTCAGTTCTGTAGCTGACTAGCGATCAGGGTCATGTCTTGGGTCCAGATAAGCCATGCTCATACAACACCCCTGAGCAGGCCAGGTGATTTTCTGTTATATTTCCAGTATGAGAATGCAGACTGAAGGCTAGGGGTTGCTCTAGTATCTGCTTTTTTAAAAATATCTCCAAGGAAATATGGATCCCTACAATACAGCTAGTAGCTTCATACTAGCTCCAACAAGGTGTCCCTCAACTGCCTTCTTTATTACACTGAATTCTCTGTGTCAGGAATTGCAATACCAACAGTTGTGGAAGAAGATACTGTCCTGAGTTCATGTTTACTGGCAAGAACAAGATAAGTTCAGCAGTTAAGAAGGATGAAATCTTACGTATTTTAACTGATGAGGTAAACAGGAGTGTAGAAACGATTCTTGAACCAGTTGTGTCACATTAAAGCCTAAGCCTTTTTAATAAGCAATTTATATCTGATAGACACCTTTTTTTTTTTTTTTTCATCTTTAACTGTATTTTTCACACTGGATGTACTTTTAGAGAGAAAATTAAATTCTAGTAAATTAAATGACTTTTGTGTGTGCTAGAGATAAGAGAAATAAAACAAAAATATTTTTTTATGCTTTTTAGACTTTAATTTGGAAACATCATTGTCATCTTCAAAGATACCTTTTTTTTTTTTTTTCTCCTCTGATCTTTACAGCTTCTTTTAGTGAATGGATTTTCTTCTGGCTGTATTTTCTGTTTCTTTTTCTGTATTAGCTTTTTCTGGGAGGGTGGCCAGCAAACGTGGCTTGCAAACTTCCTTTCAAAGACTGAATGTGAAAAGGGATCTCAGCTACATGGATACTGAAAGATGAGTTTCCTGGATACAATGACAGTGAAGGTAGAGGGGTTAGGTGTGCTTATGGATGAATAGGACTGATTTAGATTACAGAAGAAATCACAGTTCACACAGGATAGGTTGTTCAGATCATCTGTAAATGTAATGACTGTTGGATGGTCACAAAACCTCTGCACAATTTGACATAGTATTTGTCTGTGAGTATCTCTGAAGTACAGTAAGGCGGGCTTTACAAACTCTTGTCTAACATAAAGGTATACTATGTGTGGGATTTTTTTGTAGCAGAGAACATCAATAGACTAAAACTTTTTGATATTTAATGAGATAAACAAATTCTTCATAATCAACAGGTAGGACTTTGGAAATTATGAAAAACTTGTTGCATACGGCCTACATTTTCTGGTGTCTCCATTGCATCTTTTGGGAATGCATGGACTTACAAAAGTATGCGGGGAAGTCTTGGTCTCACTTAAATCTATTGGAATTAAAACTTCCACACAGGTGTCTGGGATCACTGTTTCTACATGTGGTATCTGTATTGACCTAGAGGTCAGCCCATGTGAGTTTAATTACAAAATAAAGGTAAAAACTCACATTATATGTCTTTGCTCATTAGTGATGTAGGTCACCAGGTTGAAAACAGTTACCTGGTGAAAAAAAAGGATTTCTGAATCTAAACCTTTCTTGTATGTTTCTTATTGCTGAAAAGAGATCACCTCTAAAGTAGAACAAAAAATGCTTTTGAAACAAGAAATTAAAAAAACACCTGGAAGAAAGATGTCAATTTGGTAAAATGTATACTTTCCCCTTGAAACACTATTAAAAATTTCAAAATGTTTTTCCATGCAGGTGTGAGAATATGACTGTGTAAAAAAGATTATCTGTGGTCCTAGAACTGGCATGTGAGACATGAGACATTGGGGATCTCCTGGAAAGAGCTTGTTCATTTTATTGAATTGCTGAAAGAAAAGGTGTATAACCGCCTTGTTATTTTTTGGTGCACAAGTTTGTAGCTGTTGCCCATAGGAAAACAATATATTAATTACATGTACTGCTTTGAATTTTTGCTTTGCAAAATAAGCATACTGTATGTTTTAAAATGAGGAAAGGGAGGGTTTTTCCCTCTTTTCCCCAACTGACTTTATCCTTCCTTGGATTTGTGCACTATTCAGATATAAAAAAGAAGTATTACATTATAGGAAAAAAGTCTAATGAATCACAGAGTGGACTCTGTTTCATAGGAAACATGCCCTATACTTAGGCTATTTATACAATATGTAATTAATTTAGAGAGTTGTTTTGTTATGAAAATAACTGCTAGATTTTCATCTCTCTTTTTGTGTGCATTCACAAGTTTTTGAAAGTTCGAGACTGAATTCTGATTCTGCATCTTATGATGCCCTTTACAACCCATTTTCCTTCTCCTTTTTCTTTTGATGAAAGGCTTTTTTAACACACACAACTAGAAACTAAATTTGATGTCTGACATGAAAGTTCTGATTTCTCAATTGTAATAAATCAATGATTGGCTATGACTGAGTTACTTGCATACAGGTAGACAGGCATACTGTTGAGTTCAGTGTATGCAGAACTTTCTCTTGATTATCCAGCTGGGCTGGATGTAGGTCAGAGTCTTAAAGAAGTGTATTTCATCTTATCCTTTGAGAACATCTAATGAAAAACAGGGAATTTCCTGCAAGGGCTTGATATTCCAACATATTTTCTCAAAAATACAAGTCTGTTTCTAGTTCAGGTTCACTTAAGGGCAAGGTTTTCAAAGCTCATTTTCTCTTACATTGGGCATGAATGTGTTCTCTGCCATATCAGGAAGAGTTGAATTAAGAGTGCATGTAGAAAAGTACTCAAGAACATAAGAAATCAGTTTAAATTAGTAAAATTTCTTACACCAAATTTTGCTTATGTGTATGTTCTTTACCAGATTAGCATTATTGTAATTCTTATTATTTGTTTGTGGACAGAAGTGAGTGGAGTTAAAAAGATGTTTTCCAAGTCTTTGAAAATGTCACTGATGCAAACACAATATCTAGCTAATTTGTTCAATTACTTCTCTGGCAAACGAAACTTGCTTATTCCATGTTGATAATATCACCACCACCACCACCACCCCTCCCCCCCCCAATTCATCAGTCTTGTACCTTCATTGCAGGTTTTCTTTAAAAGAAAAAAAAATACTAAAAGAAAATACTAAAAAATACTAAAAAAACCCTAAAGTCTTACATGAACAATTCAATTTGGAATGTAAGACCATCCTTCTTATTCCTCTGTTCCATTATTGCTATCCCAGTCTCACATTGATGACACCTGTGTACTTTGTTTGGTTGGTGCACAGCATAAAATGTCAGTTTAGATTATCTGTTCTTTAGTCTTCAGAGGGATTATTCAATAAGACAGGCTTGCAGTGACCAAGTTGACCTTTTGAATTTTCAAAAATACACACTTTTTGGTTGCTCTTTCTGTGGCTGTTGTTGTTGTTTTGTTTTTGTGTGTGCATGTGTGTTTGTTTGACAGACCTGGAAGACCTGTTAAACGTTGTATTAACAGCTACAGGGGGAAACAATATAAGTGTAATGGCTTATAAATGCAACCTATTCTAAGGTAAATATTTTCTGCAGAAAAGTCAAAGAACAGAAGAAAACATACAGGAAACCACTTTTCCAAGAAAAAGCAACTGATCATTATAGAAAAACATAACACATATAAATCAGAATTCTATACCTTAATTCCAAAGGGGAAAATAAAAATATTAATGTTTCTCTGAATTAAAAGGCTATTTCTGATGAAGAACAAACAACCAAAATCCCACACCTAAAATTTCAATTTTATTGTCCAAAGTGCTTTTCACACTGGAGGGGCACAGAGGAAATGAAGCTTCAACACATGACTTGGGTAGTTTATTGAAGTAAAAGCCTTCAGTAGAAAAACACACAGACTTGAATCTAGGGACAGTGTGATTCAGTATTTTACAGAATAATGGTGCTTTCCTTACTCAGATCTATAAGAAGAACTATGCAGTCCTGATATTGCAGGGTTTTTTGGCTGGTGGTTCTTTTGTTTTTGTTTTTTCCAGAAAGAAGACTATTATGACTGTATCTGAGCCAATTAGTGATGCCAGATGTCTTCCAGTATGGAGAGGAAAAAAGCAAGCATTAGCTTTTGGTGGAAGCTTTTGGAATCTTCACCAGGAAGATTTGGTGATCTGTTTGTCAGTGTTATTTTTCAAGTGCTTTTAATATTCCATATAATACCATCTAGATGTATACTGAGTTAGGACAAACTGTTACACAGTATGTTCCTATAGTTTTCAGAAGTGTGCTCATTAGTAGGAGACACCATGAATTGTACAAGGATGGTATAATAAATACTGAAAGCAGGTGGAATATGCCAGGGTTAATGCACTACAAACTCAGAGCTTTGAGAGATTTGTCCAGCTTAACTTCTTTAAATGGTTTGCTAACCTTTTAGAGGTGCAGCAGCCGAGAAGCCCTATTAAATCCTTATTAAATCCCGTAAACCTTGAGATTGATTATTCTAGCTGAAATTATTCCAAGAGACACATCGTTTCTGCTCTGCTTCCTCAGATCTGATTTCACACTGGTATGTTTCTGTAGCATCCTTGAACCACTCATATATCCTCCTAGAATAAATTGCAATGTGTTCAGTTGACCCTAGTAATTTTCACCATACCTTGTCAGTGCAAGGCACTCTTTAAATAAGCAGAATGGGGAGCCTGTGTCTAGCTGATGGTCAAGGAAGTATCAAAACGATGGCAGAGACAAACCATCATGATCTCCAAAGTGCGCAAGCCTGAGTAGCCAAAGACTTAACACAGAAGACAGAATAAGCAGGGCACTGTGTGGGAATGCAGTGACATATTCTTTCTTTTTGGCTTTGTTAAAGGGTTTATAGGTGGGGATTCCAATATTAAAACTTTTCCTGAATTGAAATGAGAGTCAGTAGGCCATGCTGTTCTGGGAGACTTTTATGTCTTTTGCAATAGATGTGTTTGAAGAAAGAATCAGGCACTCACATTCAATTCAAGGATATGTGAACTTCTAGGGAATGAAACTGAGGAAAATAAGATCTAAATCCCATATAAAGTTTAATGTCCAGGCTGAGCACAGCCCTATAAACCCTTTTACTTCTGCCTGTACAGATGGTCTCATATTCCCAAATTCCATTTTTATTTTGTTAGAAAATCCACCCAGACTGCAATAAGTAAAAACCTCTGTTGGAGATGTATCTGTCTTTGCAGATCTGGGTTTATATTTGTAGGAGATAATAAACCAAGCTGAACTGACAGGCACAGCTGGAGAACTTCCTTTCCCCAGACTGGTCACCTTGCTATTTCCCGTTATAGACATCTCTTCCTTTTACAAATTCCTGGATCACTTCTGGAGACATGATGCAGTGAAGATGAGAGTGACCAGACACTCAGTGGAAGGCACACAACCACCATTCAGGATAATTTCTCTGGAATTTATCACGCAGTTACATGTAACTGCAAATACAGAATACCACAATCTAAGAGCACGCCCTTCCTGGACTGATGAAAGTATAGCATTTCACGCTTTCCAAAACCTAGCAAACCAAATTGTAGGCAATTTGTGTATTTATTTTGCTGTAAAAAAGCACCCATCTGGAATTCTCAGAATTTTAGACTAATATGAGTTGGAAAGAACCTCTGGAGCTGGAATGATACACTGCTGAAGAAACATCTGGCAGTGCAAGGCAAATAACCTAATTAATCCTTTCTGCTGCCAATTCAGTCCAATTGACCTGACAGTCCAAGCCGTCCTTACTTGCCATGCCCACACTCATTTCAGAAAAAGAGCAGGCCAGGTAATGTGCAAAGCTGTCTTCTTCTAGGCAAACAGGGTGAGTTCTGGAATTAAGGAGTCTGTCTTTCTGTGAAACAGAACAGAAAGCTGAGTGACTAATCTGATTGCAACTGGTGAGGTATCATGCTGGGGAAGTGGCGTTTTCTAGGGAAACAAGGAACCAAACCATTTGACCTTTTAAAGGTCACTTTTAATGTCAGTTACAAACCAGTTGGAAGCCAGGACAGCCATGAAGAACTGATGTTATATCTCCCTACAAAAGCACTTCAAAGTAAGCAGACAGTCATATTTTTTCGCTAATGTAGGTCCGTGGAAAATGTATAATGCTTCCTCAAATGTACAGACAATGATGGAGAAATCCAAAATAAAGTGGAAAATGGTTGCAAATCCAACACGTTTGACAGTATTTAAATATTATGTAGCTGATGAAAATAGTTTAAAAAAATTGTTTACAAATAGAAGAAATTCAAAAAATTCCTACTGAGTACAAAATATTCTTGATTGTGAAGCTTGTAATTTAAGCTATATGAGTGCATGTTGATAAGGTCTTTTGTATTTCTTCCTCCTGCTTCCTCTGGTATTTGGAAACCCAAGGGAAGAACACTTGGAGGCACAGCCATCTGCTCCTCTAAACACATCAAGTTTAATCGCGTATTTTAGCAAATTATGATACACCACATTTCATTTTTAAGGGAAAACTCTATGGTTCATTGTATTTTGGCATGAACTGAACAAACTGCAAAACACATTTGGCCTTCTCTTTAAAGGTCTTTCAAAATTTACCCTTCCCTTTTGTCTGATGTTTAATTTCTCATTGACTCTCTGTCAGCTTCTGATGAATTTTGATTTTTTGTTTTATTTTCATCAAACTCCATTGCAAAGATTAAGCTCCAATTTGACAACTGTATCTTTTCTATTAATTCAAAGGATGGGTTGAGGATTAAATGAGAACAGTTGCCCCTGATGCTAAATATAAAAACATAGAAACTCATCTGTTTTCCTTTCCTTTCTGCTCTTTGATTTAGAGGTCCTTGAAACTTAGCTTGTATCTTTGTACAAGACAAATAGAAAAACAGTACAAAAGGAACAGAAGACTATGCTTTAGGATTGAATGACATCAGAGACATCATGGAGTCATCTTTGTTTCTTTTGTATGATTCCTAGGCTGTTCATGTTCGTGTTGATGTTCATGCTTATTCGCTTTTTCTAGAATTGGACATATTGAACCTGCTAATTTTGATAATATACTAACACTTCTAAGAGATTTAAAAAAATATTCTCCCTGCTTAACTGTAATCTTCTTTAATTAGAAGACTCTGCCTGTTGCCTTGCTTTACAATGTAATTGCTTCTCAATTTTCTTTAGACAAACCACCTTCCAGCTTTATTGTATATTGCTATTTTCCTTTCTTTATTTTGTTTCTAATGCCCTACCATTCACCAGTTTAGAGCCATTATCAGCTTTGGAGAATCAAATTTGTGTTATTCTGTGGTGGAATAAAGGATCAAGCAAATATTTAACTACTGTTCAGACAAAAATTTATGTGTTTTTTGTGTTATGTTTTTAGGTTTTATATGTTGTGTTGGGTTGTGCTATCTTGTCTTGTATTACACTGTGAGTTTGTACGTTGTGAATGCAGAAGATGCATGACTTATGTCTAAGTTAAAATATAAAGCTTATGCTTTGTTTCACATACCCTCTCCCTGAAGTTGAGATACAGACAGACTGCACTGTAATTAATCTGTTTTCAATAACTATTTTTTTTTTTTCATTTGTGCTTGGGCAATTTTGGTCACAGTAACTTTCTTAATTTTCAGGGAAACAGAAAGCATAGAATCTAAAATCTAGTAATTAATCTGTAACTGCACAGGCTACTGCTTTAAAATGACAGTGCATCTTTAAGAATTAAACATTCAGTCACAGCATGTTGCAGTAAACTCACTGAAACTTAATATCTTCTGAGAGACTTTTCAAAGCAGGCGTTTAACTGAAGTAATGTAATGACACTTAATTGGATATTTTTTTGCTGGTTTCAGTCAATTGAAGTCATTATTAATGTGGAGCACAAATGGAGCTGAATTTGAAGAGGCGCTTGTTGAAACTCTCTTCTCATAATGCCAATAGACCATAGTGCAATCGTTGTAGCTGCTGTGGCTGCTAATCTTCTGGATCTGATTAATTGTAAAAACTGATAAAAAAATGTCTGCTTTCAGGGTAGTGTGGCTTTGATTCATTACTTGCTGTTAACTGAAAAACACATTTCCCAAACCACAGACAAATACATACTAAATGACTATCAGCCTTGAAATAAACAACAGAGGACTGACTTGAAAGAGGTAAGCTATGGATTTCATAGAGATATGAAACACAGAAGTCTCTCTGAGTGCCTCACTTCGCAATTCAGTAAGGAAAAATGAAGATCACTGTTGCTTTAAAAGCGTTCTTAAAAAAGCCATTGACAGCACAATTTGCTACTAATTGTACCTCATCTCATTTATCTAAATCCTTCTCATCCTTGCCTATATTCCATCACATTCATCCATGGCTATGCTTTCATAACAGCCACTTTGTCTGCAGGTGGGATGGTGGGACATTAGGTTCTATTGCACTAGTGCTGGTTCTTTGACAAGTGACAGGTGGCTTGTTTCTGTCCCTGAGGGGTGGGATAATTTATTTCACCAATGAGTTTGGCCTCTGGCAGCCTAGAAACTAAGGGCCTTGAATGTTAAGTCAAATTGTGTCTGGGGACGCATAACAAGACTATCTCTGGAACCAGCACACTGACCAGAAGGATATCCAGCCTGCAGAACAAAATACCTCAGTATACACTTAGCTGCTACCTACTGATACAACTAGAATGAAACACACTGATGTTTGTGGCATATAAATTACATGACATGAGTAATTTGTCATACCCTAAATAATTGTAATAGTATACGTAGAATTTCCTAGCACAAAATACGCTAGACTTGAATTAAAATGTAG
The DNA here is from genome assembly GCA_008658365.1 of Alca torda. Classification (NCBI taxonomy): domain Eukaryota; kingdom Metazoa; phylum Chordata; class Aves; order Charadriiformes; family Alcidae; genus Alca; species Alca torda. Next base: position 59,613,582 of record CM018101.1, on the reverse strand, counting down.
CATGTATCAGAAGTCCAAAAGTAATAATATTAAAATTAATGATATTAAATTTATCAAGGGAAAGTGTATAACTCTTTTTTACAAAAATACACATCTCATAGAAGAGCTTACACATTTAGGATTTACAGACAACTATTACTCAGACCCGTTGTGATGCTTTGCAATACACATGCAGCCATGATTTGTACTGTTTACAATTTCAGGTGAGATTAAAATGGCTTCAAAAAGTCATATTTGTGTATATTTCACTTCCATCCATTTGTTAAAAATAAGATACCTGTATTTCACAGAAGGTTGTCTGGATGTTACTGTATTTTTGCTTGAGTCAAGGTTGGGAGGAAAAGATATCTTAAATATTACTCATTAACATTAAAGCTTTCCTTTGGGATAAAAACAAATGCCTATGAAGTGTTTTCAGTCTGTTCCTAAAAGTACTCTGAATCTGCACTTTCTTTGAATGTGTTGTTTAGAGTAACTGATTCTTTTGATGATAAAATGTCACCAGAGGGTGGGAATTCTGTTCCTGAGTCTCAGCGTCTCTATGTCCCACAAGGGAGTATGTGGTCTTTTCTCAGTGCCACCACAGTACCAGGTTATGGAAGAACTCTGATAATCATCATAATTTAATGTAAGGGGATACAACAGTAAAATCAAACAAACATAACCATGCCCTTGCTAGAAACTCATTTTAAAGAAAACAAAAACCCAAACAGCTTAAATTAATTTTAACTTTATGCATGTTATGTTGTTCATGTTGCTTCTTTGCTTGGAATATCCAGGAGGAAGATGAGAAAGTTCTGTATTTCCTAAAGATCAAGAAACTAGTAGATTTATTAGTAAATTCTTAGAAAATTCATCCCATGTGTGGTCAGATCCTCTGTATTTTGGGAACATTTAACTTATTGATAAAAAACTCACTGTTTGAGTTTATACTGTATTATAGAATCATAGAATCACAGAATTACCTAGGTTGGAAGGGACCTTTCAGATCAGCTAGTCCAACCATCAACCCAACTCTGACAAAAACCATCACTAAACCATATCTCTAAGCGCTATGTCTACCTGTCTTTTAAATACCTCCAAGGATGGTGCCTCAACCACCTCCCTGGGCAGCCTGTTCCAGTGCTTAATAAGCCTTTCAGTGTAATTTTTTTTTTTCCTAATATCCAGTCTAAACCTCCCCTTACACAACTTGAGGTTGTTTACTCTTGTCCTAGCACCTGTATTCTTGCAAGTAATCACGATACATCCAGTGGAAATACTACCACAAAGCACGGAAGCAGATACAGAGAAGAAGTAAGGTGCTGACTACAAACAACCATGGCTAATAACTGCTAGAGCTCTTATGGACTCATTATGGATAGTCTTAAATCAAGATTAGTTGTGGTCAGGTTGGGTCTTATAAGGAGTTTACTGGATGAGATTGAGATGTACTGGGGACAAAACAGCTAACTGTAGTGGCTCTTTCTGACCTTAAAATACATGGAAGAGGGAAAACGAAATACTGTGATACATATATCACAATGTATACTGAAGTGCTGGGGTCAGTGATCAAACAACACTTTCAGGCAGGAAATAAGAAAAAACAAGACATTAGTTTTGGTTTAATTGAAGGCTATCTTTGAACAGTCAGAGCATTAGAAAGAAATCCTCTCCTTGTGAAAGGACCTGTGAACGTTCAGTGAAACAAAGAGCCTTCTAATACAGGAGCTACGTGTGTGTGTGCGTGTCAGTGTTATTTCCACCCCTGCTTATGGATATAATGACTAAACTTTTTGCAAACAATTGCTAAATTTGGCATTATTTTTGAAAGGATAAAATTGTTGCCTTATTTACCCTCATCATATGTAAGTAGAATATTCTCCCTTAAATACTTCTGTATTCTTTAAACTGTTACCTTTCATGAGATATTGAAACTGTTTTTTTGCTGAGGATTTTAAAGGAGTAATGCATTATTTTAATATTGTTTTAATAGCTAAATCTCCCCTAAAATAAATGCAACTTAAAATTACTAATAAAGAGTTAGTATTAATGATTTGTTCTTCTAAATAATGACTGAAAATTCTTACAATTTGCCCATTCTTCACTTAAACAACCAAAAAAGTATTTTTTTGTTTGTTTGTTTGTTTGTTTGGTGTATTACATAGGAGAAGCAAGAATGGTGAATTCACTATATGGAAAAAAAATGTAATGGGTATATTTAGCCGTGGAGTAATAAATCTAAAGTTTAATAGATAGAATAAAAGTTTTTCTAGCACATGCAAGCAAGATGCTTTCATACCAATCTTGGCTGCTGAGCAAGGAAAGAGCAAATAAAATTTATTATATGATCTGTGGCTATATGAATGCAGATGTGCACAAATATTTTCCAAAGAGAAAACTTCCTCAGCTTTGTTTCCATTAATAAGTATAATTTTAAGAAGTCATTATGTAGCTAGCAGTATGACTGCTAATAAATCCCAAATAATTCAGCCCGAAGTTGGTGTGTATATCTTCCATTTCATTTTCAGTCTGGATTTCATGGATTCATTTAACTCATTTTTTCCTCTGAACAAGTGAGGGTACTGTTTCTCCCCTGTGCTATTGTCTGATAATGTATAAGCACCTTTAGAAGACCTGAGCTGCTACAGGATTTTTTTTTTTGGAGCAAAGGATTGAGTCTCTCACAAGGACTGAAAGCTAAGCAGGTTGTCTGAATACGTTCTAAATAATTTTTCCCCTTCGGACTGCATAATTTTTACACTTATGAATCCTGAGTGATGTCTTTGCTTTATTCCTCTTTAAAGCTTTTTGAATGCAGATTTAAAATTCATCTTCCTTTTTTTTAGGCAAGCAATTTCAGTTATTGTCCTTATAACTTGCTCACAGGTGGTTAAGAAGGTCTTGAGTCAGCTTTTTTGTAGTTAAAATATTCCATAAAATTATCTCAAGTCGGAAGGGACCCATAAGGATCATCGGATCCAACGCTTTGCTCCTTGCAGGACTACGTAAAACTAAACCATATGACTAAAAGCATCATCACCCAGAAACTCCTTGAACTCTGACAGGTTTGGTGCCTTGACCAGTTTTCTGGAAAGCCTGTTCCAGTGACTGACCACTCTCTCACTGATGAACCTTTTCCTAATGTCAATCTATACTTCCCCTGACACAGCTTCATTCCATTTCCCTGTGTCCTACTACTGGTCACGAGAGAGAGGAGATCAGCACCTCCTCCTCTGTTGCCTGCCCTGAGGAAGCTGTAGACTGTGATGAGGTCACCCCTCAGCCTTCTCTTCTCCAGGATGAACAAACCAAGTGATCTCAGCCACTCCTCATAAATCTTGCCCTCGAGATCTTTCACCATCTTGGTTGCCCTCCTCTGGACACACTTTAATAGTGTGATGTCTTATTATACTGGTATATTGTTGTAATAGTTACATTATTTCTTGAACAGGTTCAAAACAAGAATCTACTTTAATTAAAACAAATACAAGAAGGAATTTCATGCTAAAAGACTGTAAGAGATGAACTTTTTCTCAGTTGTATCAAAGGTATCAAATTAATGAATGGACTAGCTGATTACCATTCAACAAGTATCCAGTTCACAAAAGTGTAATACCACTGGAGGCACTAAATAACATACTTCATAGCAATTTATTTCATCACAATGTAAAAAGCAGGAGGAACAATAAGGTCTGGCCTTTTCTGACTGGAAGAAGGTACTGAAGAGTTCATGGTCTGTACTACATAAACCTCTGGATGACTGAAGTACGAAACTATTCTGAGCTTTATAAACTGCTTCTTCTGAACAGAAATTCACTCATCTATATCTAATGAGAAAAGTTAGTAAAGATGGACTGATGTGCCTTATAATATTAATTCCTTCACAAAGACCTCTTTCCAATTTTTTTTTTTACATGGTGTGATTTTTTTTTTTTTTTTTTTTGATCCAAAAATACTTTGTGGAGAAAATGCTGTGGTTGCCCAGCGTCTAAGATCAAACCACCTCAGCTGGAAAATTTTAATATTGCAGAATTGGAGGTTAAACTCCTAATTCAATGGAGATTATCTCAGATCTCCAGATCCTGCCAAACCGTGCATTATCCTGAGACTGGTTCACCACAGGCATCTCATTTTCACTGCTTATATCCTGCAGAGGCTTTGCTTTTCCCCACAATACCAGTACTGAGTGGTGACATTTTAAAAACTTTTTTGAGAGTCACCATTTTAACCTGCTTAATTGCAAAGACAGATATTAGGTCTTCCACACATTTTTAGGCTCAGAATCCACATTTTATAATTTCTTTCATGAAGTGAAACTAAGTGCCATGATCACTATTAAGATTGTCCTATCTTGAACCATATTCTGTTAGCTTTTTCATTTATTAACGAAATAGCAAGGTAATTTTTTGTATGTGTATGCTCCAACAATGCAAAAGGAGTACCCATTGTCCAGACATGCTTTGGTGCATAAGGAAAGACAAAGCAGTTACCAATTACACTAAAGTACAGCTTCAGTTCCTATGAGTCAAGGTAGGTCGAATAATTTCGCTTCAACTATAGCGTTTTATAGCAGTTAAGAATTCCATCTACTGTGATTTTTGTGTGAGAAATCAAATGTATATTGGTCAAGAAATTACAGTGTTAAAATTCCCATGGCAACATTAAATGATCACACTACACTTATGGTTTGTGGTATTTCGGATTACTTGCTATACTGAGAAATGCCTTCATGAAGATTGTACAGTATATGCATTGCATCAGAATTAGTATTTACATGTAAATATTAACATTTTAAATTCCTGACTGCTGTATATTTTAAATTCATAACTTCATTTCTGTATTAATATTAGGTGTTTATTTTCATGAAATTTCTAAGAAAAAGAAAATGGAGATGGGAAAGAAGACAATTATCAAAAGAAGGAAAATAAAAAGGAATAAATTCATGCTTCAATTCAAAACCATAAGCAAATGAAGCTCCCTGAGGCTGCAACAAACATGCAGATGCCAATAGCAGCCTAGATGACCTAGGCGTCTTCATCTCTGTCTTTTATCTGTTCAACACTCACATGGTGAATTCTGTGTTTGTAATCCTAAGATTCTTCTTGTAATTGGCATTGTGAGGAATTTCTATTGCAATATTGCTAACACAAAACATGTAACTACATCATGTGATTGACAGAGGCTCGCACCTGACAAAATGTCCTTGGAGTGCAGCAGGAGCTGGTTCTTCTGACTGTCAGCATCTGCCTCATTGTTGGCACTGGCTGAAGCACAAAGGGTTTCCTCATTTGTCAGCTGCATCTGTTTTGTGGCTGCCCTAATCATTCCAAATAACGCAAAAGAAAGGTAAACGTAAAATCTGCAATCATACTTCATGACCAAAATGATAGAAAATTGGGGCTGGGAGGAACTGTTTTGGTTTGGTTTGGTATGACTCGTTTAGTTTGGCTTGGTTTGGTTTGGTTTTCATTTAGAAATTGTAATAAGGTAAGCCTCTGGTCCATCCAGTGCAGTATCCTTTTCCAGCAATCTTCATATGATTATGAAATATAACCCATGTAACAACTGAGGATGTTAATCAGAATGCTTTTTCTCATTTGAGGCCAGTCTGTCCTCCAAGTTTTCTTTCTGATAGATGTTGCATTTATCCTCTTTATTACTGCACAACTTAGAAAGATGAATTCCATAACCTGTGACAATGTTTATCTACTCATGCTGATGGAAACCTGTATGGTGGTTGTTGTAGGTATCGCGCTCTTGGCCTTAAGATGTATAAAACATTACAGCATGTCAGACTGCATCTGCAAAATGAGGACATGGCATTTCTTATCTTTAATAACCTGTGGATCATTATGTTGCATCTGGAAGGATCATGCTACTCATAATTTACACAATGACCTCTTCAGTGAATGAAAACCTATTTCTATGTACTCAGCAGCTTTTTTTCCAAAATAATTTCAGTGCTTTGTTCTGCATTTCATTGTACTTACCCCTGAAGAAAATGAAGAAGTTTTGTCTTCTGATTTTTTTTTCCTGAAACCTTAAATTTAACAAAAAACTTTTTATAAAGCATGTATCTCCTTATCGAATTTAGTATAGGCTTCCTTTAGGTAGCCACAGTGGTTGTATTCAACCTGTCCTTCCCTCCTTCAGTTTCCATGTTTTCCAAATAATCAGATTATGATTAATTAGTATAACCAAATGTAACCAAAATGGATCAAGGCAATCTATGTATTAGCCTCAGCCATACTCAGCTGATTCTGTAGGTGTTAATTGTTGTGTTGGTCTTTTTAGCTTGCATACTGATGCTATGTTTGTAACCTTGAGGGGATGGTGATGCAAGAAAGTTAATACATGAAGGAATTTTGTACATGTTTCTTTCCAGCTTAGAAAATTCCCTCAGCATAAACATAAATCCAACTCTGTTCTTTTCCTCCTGCTTGACATCAATGACATTTATGTTAGTCACAGGCATAGTACTAGATCATAGCAGATAGTGACTATCATCTAAACACTGTGGATAGGTGGCCTTTAAAAAGGCATGCAGCAGGGAATTTAAGTGTTCTTTCTGAAGAAATCTGGAAATCTTCACATTTCAGAGTAAACAATGCATCAGTTGTGAAAATCAACATTTCCAGTTTGGGAACTGTCAAGAGCTGACTGACTTTGGATGTAGGAACTGGACAAAATCTGAGGAAAACCAGCAAAACAACTCCAAATGTTACTGCAATGTCACCCACAAACATTAGCAGAAAAATTGTGTTTCCCTGTGTCTGAAGGTAACGTTGCTTACCTTAGGGACAGAGTACTGTGAAGAGTGTGCTCTTCCGTATCTCTGCAGGGAAGCAAGTTATTTCCAAAGAGGGCTGACATAATTTGAAACTACTTTGTTGTTGTTGCTGTTGCTGTTGTTGTTGTTTTGTTTGTTTTTCCGTCCTTGGGGAAATTTGTTTGTCTTGTGGCAATGAGAAAGTCCTTGGAGTGGTTGAGTGTCCCCAGGGGTCTTCTGGAAGGACCCAGCAGAGACCACCGCCAGAATACTAGTGAATGTGGCTAATAGGGATCCAGTGTGTCACTCTCTTACGCTCTTTATAATTCATCACTGGGGTGAACAGCAGCTTCCATAGTTAGCCTCTGTCATGTATGATCTACACATTTGGGAAGGTGAGGAAGGTCTGCACTCACACGGAGAAGACATTTGAAAACTCCTCTTCTGACAGTCATTTGTATGCCTCCATCTTTTAGGTCATTCCCTGAGCATTTGATGTGACATTTAGGAATAATTGCCCTGGTGTGCTGAAGGCTATTTGCAAATAAAGAAGTATGCTTTCTGTTTGCTTTATTATTTCCTCGTGAAAATTTATTTAGAGACCAGAAACTGCAGTCTTGACTATCTGTATTCAATGGCCAATACCAGGAGCTCAGCTCCTCAAAACGCAGCCGTGTCTAAGTGCTTTAAGAATCAGTAGAGCTATGTAGCATCAGCCCAAATTCGCCCGTTTTCCTCCTAATTGCCTGTTACTTTGTTGCAAATGCATGTTTCGAAATGCCAACTCACATTCACATTATGCATTTCACTATATCAACCCCATCTAAACCAGGGATTGTTTCAAATTGCCTACCTTTCGGTTTTCATCCACGTAGTTAGAGAGATTGCATGCTATTTCATAAATTAACAACAGTTTCTAACCTGCTGATTCATTTCCAAGGGTGAAAGGTGAATGTTCAATGATTTCCACCACAGTTAACATAAACATTGACCTGATCGACTGCAGTGCTCCCTCTGTGCCATAACATAGCCACAGATTTATCATTCCTGCCTCAGCTTTGCTCCAGGCGCCTGATTAAAAAGCGCAGACCAATGTCTGCTTTTATCTGCTTACTTTGATTTTCACTTTGGAGCACTTTACCAGGACTGTGCTCATGCCTCCCTGCTGCTCATATGCTTTGTGGCATTTATTGTCTGAGTTTTCCTCTCAGTGTGGCACCAAGGTCTAACTGTATAGTATCCCTTCTGCATGCAAGGGTAATCCACATCTTCCTCATCACTCTACTATACTAGGTATGATTTCTATAATGTTGTGGATATAATATGGAAGGAAAAAAAAAATCACAGAAGTTCCTGGCATTTTCAAGTTGCCTCAGAAGAGTAATAAAATTCACCATATGTTTTTTCTATCTGCTGTGAACCAGGCTTCACTTCTTAAATCCATGCAAGAAGCTAAAGGTTTAGCATGATGATGTCATCTAGACAAATAGTTTACCAGAGTTACTGCTATTAATCATGGCTTACTATTGGTCTGTTTAAAACCACATGGGGCACAGCACTAGTACAAAAAAGTTTATTAGGAAAAATGACTTTTCCTAGAAAGTAAAGTAAGTAAAGGAGTGAAGACTTATTGAACTTGCACACGACTGGGTAAAAAAAAAAAAAAAAAAAAAGGAAGATTGAAGATTAAACTACTCAGTATTGCTTAAAATACAGGACCTTTCAAATAAAAGACTGGGTTTAATGTTAATCTCTTTATCCACACAAAAATTCTAAGAGTAGAAGGCATTTCAATGTCTAAGAAATAGTGGCATTTATTTAAAAATTGATGCATGACAATATTTACTTTCAACTTTTACACATTTTCCAGTCTGTTGTTTTACTGTTTTACTATTAATACAAAACTTCCATTATCTATCAATGCCTGTCTTTAGTTTTGAAGAGTTCGATACAAAATTAATCACAGACTAGAAACTTCCAGGTCTGATGATACAAATTTCTTTGCTGGAGCAAAGCCAGGTCTGCAAAGACTGATAAATAAAAACATACAAAAATGTAAAATATTTTGCTTTAGATTTAGAACGTACCTTCTTCCAAGGTCTGGAAGCAATATTAAATAACATTGCTACCCCCTCCCCCGAATTTAAAAAAAACCCAACCTATAAATGCATTCAACAGTTATATGAATTTAAGAGGAAATAGTAAGGTCATCTCTAAACAAAAAGAGGCTAAAATGACTGTCGCACAGCTAACTGCCCTTATTCTTCAAGGGCTACAATAAATTGATAAATAGCAGTGACTGGATTTTTTCTTCATGTATCGCTGTGGTATTTTTGATTCATTATAGATCTTCAAACCTTCCCATGAAATATTCACCTTCTATACATGACACAGGCAACAAAGTGAACGATAACCTGAGCATGTGGAGGTATTTTCAAAGACAGTCAACACTGGCTTTTCAAGTCCATAGAAATCACACAGTTATAACATCCTAAAAATGGTATCAAGGTCAGGTAATCTTTTAATGATTTTGAAATTTTTAATGATTTTGAATTTATTTAAATTTGAAAACCCTTGTAAATCCAAAATCTGTAATTCCATTTTTTCCCTGATCAGCTCACATAGGAGTTAAATCAGAAATAATGCTAACAAAACAGGGCGTTTTTGATTGTTTCTAACATATATTAACAAACATCTACCTTAAAATACCTCTTCATTTTTTTAGACACTCAGTTCAAACTGATAATCCTGAATCAAGACTTTACAAATGAGGATTAAAGGGTGGGCAGGGACAGATGCCATTACAGTGGGGGTCTGCTACAGGTCACCCAACCAGGAAGATCAAGCAGATGAGGCCCTCTATAGGCAGACAGGGGCAGCCTCACATTCACAAGCCCTGATCCTCATGGGGGACCTCAGCCACCATGATAACTGTTGGAGGGACAACACAGCAGGACATAAGCAATCCGGGAGGTTCCTGGAAGGCCTCAATGAAAACTTCCTTCTCCAAGTGACAGAGGAGCCAACACAAAGAGGTGTCATGCTGGACCCCAACCAAGGAGGGGCTGGTGGGGAACGTGAAGGTCAAGAGCAGCCTTGGCTTCAGTGACCATGAGATGGTGGAGTTCAAGCACCTTAGGGCGGTGAGGAGGGCACACAGTAAGCTTGCTACCCTGGATTTCAGGAGAGCAGATTTTGGCCTCCTCAGGGATCTCCTTGGTAGAGTACTGTGGGATAAAGGCCTGGAAGGAAGAGGGGTGCAAGAAAGCTGCTTAATATTCAAGGATCACCTCCTCCAAGCTCAGGAGCTATGCATCCCAACAAAGAGCAAGTTGGACAAAAGTGCCAGGAGGCCTGCATGGATGAACAAGAAGTTCCAGGAGAAACTTCAACTCAAAAAGGAAGCCTACAGAGGATGGAAGCAAGGACAGGTAGCCTGGGAGGAATACAGAGAAATTGCCTAAGCAGCCAGGGATCAGGTTGGGAAAGTCAAGGCCCAGACAGAACTAAATCTGGCCAGGGACATCAAGGGCAACAAGAAAGGCTTCTATAGGTATGTCTGTGATAAAAGGAAGACTAGGGGAAATGTGGGCCCTTTCTGGAAGGAAATGGAAAACCTGGTCACCTGGGATATCGACAAGGCTGAGGTACTCAATGACTTTTTTGCCCCAGTCTCCACTGGCAAGGGCTCTAGCTACACTGCCCAAGTCCCAGGAGGCAAAGGCAGGCCCCAGGACAATGAGGAACCTCCCACTGTAGAAGACGACCAGGTATGAGCCCATCTGAGGAATATGAAGGTGCACAAGTCCATGGGACCCAATGAGATTCATCCTCAGATCCAAGGGAACTGGTGAATGAAATTGCTAGGCGACTATCCATCATATTTGAGAAGTAGTGGCAGGGTGAAGTTCCCACCGACTGGAAAAGGGGAAACATAATGGCCATTTTTTAAAAGTGAAAAAAGGAAGATGTGGGGAACTACAGGCCAGTCAGTCTCACCTCTGTGCCAGGCAAGATCATGGAGCAGATGCTCCTGGAAACTCTGCTAAGGCATATGTAAAATAAGGAGGTGACTGGTGACAGCCAACATGGCTTCACTGAGGGCAAATCGGGCTTGACAACTTTGGTGGCTTTCTATGATGGTGTTGCAGCATTGGTGGATAAGGGAAGAGCAACTGACATCATCTATCTGGACTTGTGCAAAGCATTTGAGACTTTCCCGCATGACATCCTTGTCTCTAAATTGGAGAGGAATTGGCTGGAAGGCCACAGTCAGAGAGTTGCAGTCAATGTTTCAATGTCCAAGTGGTGACCAAGGATGAGAGGGATTACTTAGGGGTCAGTTCTGGAACCAGTGCTGTTAAACATCTTTGTTGGCGACATGGACAGTGGGCTTGAGTGCACCCTCAGCAAGTTTGCTGATGACACCAAGCTTTGTGGTGTAATAACACACTGGAGGGAAGGGATGCCATCCAGAGGGACTTTGATAGGCTTGAGAGGTGGGCCTGAGCAAACCTCATGAAGTCCAACAAGGCAAAGCGGATGGTCCTGCACATGTGTCAGGGCAATCCCAAGCACAAATACAGGCTGGGCAGAGAATGGCTTGAGAGCAGCCCTGAGGAGAAGGACTTGGGGTTGTAGATTGATGAAAAGCTCAGCATGACCCAATGTACGCTTGCATCCCAGAAAGCCAACCGCATCCTGGGCTGCATCAAAAGAAGTGTGGCCAGCAGGTCAAGGAAGGTGATTCCATCCCTCTACTCCACTCTCACTAAGACCCCACCTGGAGTACTGCATCTAGCTCTGGGGCCCCCAACATAAGAAGGCCATGGACCTGTTGGACTGAGTCCAGAGGAGGGCCCCGAAGATAATCAGAGGGCGGGAGCACCTCTGCTGTGAAGACAGGCTGAGAGAGTTGGAGTTGTTCAGCCTCGGTAAGAAAAAGCTTCAGGGAGACCTTATAGCAGCCTTACAGGGGGCCTACAGGAAAGATGCAGAGGGACTCTATCAAGGTGTGACATGATGAGTGGTAATGTGATAGTTATAGGACGAGTTGTAATGGTTTCGATCTGAAAGAGAGTGGATTAAGATTAGATATTAGGAAGAAATTCTTTACTCTGAGGGTGGTAAGAGACTAGAACAGGTTGCCCAGAGAAGTTGTGGATGCCCCATCCATTGAAGTGTTCAAGGCCAGATTGGATAGGACTTTGACCAACCCCATCTAGCTGAAGGTGTCCCTAAATTTCTACCAAGTTCCTACCCAGCTGGGTAGAACTAGATAATCTTTAAGGTCTCTTCCAACTCTAACCATTCTATTGTTCTATGATTCTATGAACAATACAATCCCTTATTTAACATGAGTTCTTTTATGTTATAAAATCTAACATGCTTTTTTCTTGACTATCTATTATGATTTTAGCACCTCTCCTATCAAGACAGGCTGAGAGAGCTGGAGTTGTTCAGCCTGGGGAAGAAAAAGCTCCAGGGAGACCTTATAGCATCCTTACAGGGGGCCTACAGGAAAAATGTGGAGGGACTCTGCATTTTGGGGGAAAAAAAAAAAAAAGAAAAAAAATCCGGCCCATGAGTTTTTTGTTTGCTCTTGCCTTAATAGCTCAAGAGATGGCATGGGTTATGAGAGGCCTAACTTGGTAGTCAAAGGTATATAATAAGCTCCTGTGACCAGAAACTGAAATCAGTTAAAAATGAAAGAGCAATTAATCTGTTCAAACAGACAACAGATGAACACTCTGACAGTCAGAGGTTTAAATCATGAGTAGATGGAAGCCTTCCTTAATTACATGCTGTAATTCAACCACACATTTCATGTTGAGGCTGATCCAACACGTTTATAATGATTACATGAGTATAATGACCCAGTCTGGTCTTTATTAAACATATCTAGCTAAAACAAGTTTGTTGTAATGAAATATTTTGGTTAATAAAGTATGATTTCTGTGACAGCAAAAATCGACTTAAATTTTATTCTTGCTAGATTGGGACAGGTTCTTAGATGCCATTGATTAGCAGAGCTTCCCTGTATACAGCACTCTCTGCTATATATACCATCTGAGGAATTTCATTTTGTGCCTGCAGAGATACAAGAAGTCTCTTTTTGGTCCTATATAGCGGGCCAGGTATAAGGAGTCATTGTAATAGTAACATGATAATGGCTGTGGAGGACAAAGCAGTTGTCAGAACTTTTTTTTTGACAAGAAACAGTGTATTTCATAAAACTGAAATATCTGTGATGGATTTCTGCTTTCTAGGAGATGGTTTGAGTAGTCACATCAGAACTGAAAATTAGGAATATTTCTGCCTTTTAAATAAATACTGTTTTCTTAAAGAATGTCAATGGTTTGAAGTAATATTTTTTCTTTACAGCCTTTTGCAACATTTCCTTTAGCATGTATTAACAGCTAGTTGTCCAAGACAACTCCATTTACTTTGCCTTTTTCCTCTCTTCTTTCCTACCCACTGAAAAAAAAAAAAAAAAATAGTACATTTTAAGGGAAAGGAACTGACTAGTGCAGGAGAAAAACAGGAAAAATCAGTCATGTGAGTCCTTCACCTGACTGGGGAGGGAACAATGAACCTTTGACAATAAACCCTAATACAAATGGGTGTAGAAATTTTAGATATTTATATTACATCATACCATTTTGCCCCATGCCATGGGGGCTTTAGAGAGGACTTGAAACAAAATCCCATCTAAATTTCATCAGTCAGTTTCAAAATTTTTCTTCTTAAAAGTGGCAACATGTTATCTCGTCTGTACAACCCATCGAACAGGCTGCACTGACAGTCTGGTGGGCATGGTAGTAAGACAAAAAGTACAAGTTCAAGATTAATGATAATCTGGGTGCTCTAAATCTTGGTGTACTCACAGCATGACAGAGGGACATACTATGTGAGGGAGAGGGAAGAACTTCGGTCATGCTGAAGGAGCAGGAAAAGGTTTAACATTCCTGGCATATGCCATATGAGCCTTAGAGATAACTGTATCACTAACAGTGTTGTGACAGTTTAGCTGGGTGAAAAGACCATGACTTGCCAAATAATTTTCATGCCAAGCTAATAAGACCTGACCTGTGAAGCTCTGTCTTAAATTGCAAAACACAGTACACATTACTTAACAGACAGGAACAGACTGAGCTTTACTCTTCTAACCCAACTGAGTTCAGCAAAAGAGATATAATTACTATTGTCTAGAATGGAGCAGAGCTCTTAAGTGGTCAAATCACCAAGTTTTCAACTCTAAAGTACTCAGTTTCATAATACTTGTTACGTCTAATCAGCCAGGCAGAATAATAGCATGGGATAGCCTCACCTGATTACAGTGGTTCTGCTAGGTGTAGCACCATCAATATTTCAAAATAAAAGGTGTTGAATGAATCAAAACAACTTGTTTCAATCTCCCAGGTTAGGACTCTCATGCTTTTCCTATTTGCTGAATAAAATATAGAAATGCCAACAGCTTTTATAGTTACTTTATATTCTCTATGAACTGGAGTAGGTTTTGAAGTATCCACATAACTACAGGCAGTTGTTTAGCTAAAATCCTTTACACTTCTATGGGAGAAAACAATCCTTGAAAAAAAAGGGCAAGGGAAGGGATAAAGGGAGGGGGGGCAATCAAGTACAGTAAGCATAAGATACTGTTTATCCCTTCCTTGGCACTAATGGAGTACTTTTACTGAATAAAAGTAAAATACTAATAAAAAAGGAAAAAATTTTGGTGGTATTTTTTTTTTTTGGTTTGTGTTGCTTGCTTCCCCCCCGCCCCCCCCCCCCCCCCCCCCCCCCCCCCCCCCCCCCCCCCCCCCCCGGAATATTGTGGTAGTATTAAATTTGCTTGCTTTCTTTCCTCTCTATATGAATATAAAGAAGTTGAGTTATGTTTTATAACATACAGACAGTGTCACAAACATGTCTGTTCAGTGGGTCCATAGGTGGATCTCATATCTCATTAGTAAACCAAAGTTTATCTTGCTATTCATCAGTAATATAAAATGTTCTGACTTTTCAAAGGAAAACTTTTTATATCAGTTGAAAATGTCAAAACAACTCATCTTGACATTTTAGAAAATAATTTTTTTTCTGAACTTCTTTGTTTCATGAACATTTTTGGTATCATACATCTTAATACTCTTTTGGGTTGAAAATAATTGTTGAAATATTAGGACAGAAATGTCATTCTTGAAATATTCCACAGAGCTTGATAACAGCAATGGGTAATTTCAACTTTATCTTCCCAATAAAATTGTCTGTATTTTTAGTAGGACTAATATAATGAATATTTTCAGATATGGGTACATTGCTCTCAGGTATTGATCAGTTACATGGTCTATAGCACAGCTTTTCTTTATCTTTGGGGTTTTTTATGTGGGTTTTTTTTTTTGACATCATGAGCTTTCTAAGTTTACAGGCCCCTTAGCATAGTTGGAAGAACAGTTTTATTTCATAGCAAGTAAACTGTACAGATTTACTGGCATTTAGCGCAAGCAACAAGTTATAAAAACCTGGTCCTACTAATAAGTACAAAAACTGTGTGGAATGCACACTTCAAAGAAGAAAAACCTTAGAAACAAGTTTATGTTTGAAGGTTGAAAACTAATCATAGTTAGAGAGGTATGAGAATAGCTAATTTATGTACTTGTGAAGATGTTACTTTATGTTTAAGATTCCAATGAATCGTCTGAAAAATTACTCCTTTTTCTTTGCCACTTTAATTTTTTTTGATGGAGACAAGTCTATTAGACAGGAAGAAAAAAAATTGTGACAAAAATTTTATAATTAGTGTTACTACCTTCTGTGTTGGTATTTCAGGAAAATGCCTTGTCTGTTAGTAGTGGAAGTTGGATTATCCATGAACTCTAATATCTATATAGAAAAAAATTGTTGGAAAATTAGCTCTGTTTTTTCTACTGCCCAACACTCCAAGTTAGAGCAGGTGGGGGAAACTTATGCTGAGATAGAAGCCCTAAGGATTTTGCCATTTATTGGATGCTGAATCTGCATTAGGGGAAATCCCAATACTTATTGTGAGACTCTAGTAACTTTACAGTGGAGTCACCTTTGCATGCTTGACATCTAGGTCAAAGAGCTCAAGCCATGCTACTTCTAGTGGAGTAATACACTTTTTCCTAGTCTGCCACATAACCTGCTAAGATCAGATTTATAGTTTTACTAAAGCAATTAAGAAAAGTGTATTAATAGTACCAATTAACTGATATAATCCCCATGACACATGATAGCAGATCAACAGCCAATGTAGCACTCTCTTAGCTGATCAGAAGAGCCAAGTCTATCACCTCGGGTCTCCTCACAAGATCATTCTGTGCATCCATGCATCTGCGGTCAGATTCCCACTGAAATTCTCTTATTTTACCCTATTTTCTTCTTTTAATCTACTAAAACCCCTTTCGTGTAACACAACGAAGGCTGATTCCCTTAACTCTTATTCAGGAATGACACAATAATTTTAATTTGACCATGTGGTATAACAAAAAACCCCAAACTTTATGAAGAGTTACTTATTGATGCACCTCCATCATCAGGTTTTAAATGGTTTTACCCCTTATAACTCATGAGGGGCAGTTGCCTATATCAATCTCCAGCTAAGGAAAATTACTTCTCAATCTTAGAATACAGGCAGCCCCTCAGGGAAGCCAGCATAAAACCTTACAACATTGAGGAAACATCATGGGGATTTAAAGCCAGTCATTGTAACCTCAGCAATGACACCATATCAGAGGCAACAAGCAAACTGTAACCAAAAAAAAAAAGATTAGAAGATAATTTCCTTCCCAGGGAGTGGAATAATGTCTGCAGGACTAACTAGCTGTAAACTTCCCTAAGGGGTTGAAAGAGAGCAGCATGGTACCTAGCAACATACAAACTGGCTGAGCAGCAGGGTGTAACACCAAGCTCTGTTGTTATTAACATTCATGATGAACTCAGAAGAGCCAGAAGGGACCTAGCAACCACAAGCTCAAAAGGAAAAAGTCATAGACATAGCTCTCTGAATCAGGCAAAATGATAAAAAAAGCTCTGCTTTGGAGTATTTTTGAGAATTTGTATAGGTAGTTACATGGGTGGGATTACTGCCATTGAGAGAAAATATATCTGTTGATAAACAGAAAGGAGTAATTTCATTTTAGTTTAGGAGCTAACAGCAATACATTGACTAATACACAAAAAAAAATTACACGTAATTTAATCGTAATGTCTCTAGATGTTTCTTAACATTTCTTCTAGAAATAAGAGGGGAAAAATATTTTACACATTTTATATATCATATTAACATAGAACACTGATTATGACCTGAGAATAAGAAGACATAAGGATTTAGGATTTTCTCAGCCTAAAAGAACAGACAGGCTAAGAATCATAAAATCATAGAATGGTTTAAGTTATAAGAGACCTTAAAGATCATCTAGTTTCAATCTCCCTGCCATGGGCAGTGACATCTTTCACTAGACCAGGTTGCTCAAAACCACATCCAACCTGGCCTTGAACACTTCCAGGGATGGGGCATCCACAACTACTCTGGGCAACCTGTTCAGTGCCTCATCACCCTCACAGTAAAGAATTTCTTCCTAATATCCAAGCTAAATCTACCTTCTTTCAGATTGAAACCGTTACCTCTTGCCCTATCACTACGCTCCCTGAGAAGGAGGTCCTCCCCATCTTTCCTGTAGGCCACCCTTAAGTGCTGGAAGGTTGCTGTAAGTCTCCCTAGACACTTTCCGTCCCCAGGCTGAACAACTCCAACTCTCTCAGCCTGTCTTCACAGCAGAGGTGCTCCCGCCCTCTGATTATCTTCGGGGCCCTCCTCTGGACTCAGTCCAACAGGTCCATGGCCTTCTTATGTTGGGGGCCCCAGAGCTAGATGCAGTACTCCAGGTGGGGTCTTAGTGAGAGTGGAGTAGAGGGATGGAATCACCTTCCTTGACCTGCTGGCCACACTTCTTTTGATGCAGCCCAGGATGCGGTTGGCTTTCTGGGATGCAAGCGTACATTGGGTCATGCTGAGCTTTTCATCAATCTACAACCCCAAGCCCTTCTCCTCAGGGCTGCTCTCAAGCCATTCTCTGCCCAACCTGTATTTGTGCTTGGGATTGCCCTGACCCATGTGCAGGACCATCCACTTTGCCTTGTTGGACTTCATGAGGTTTGCTCGGGCCCACCTCTCAAGCCTATCAAAGTCCCTCTGGATGGCATCCCTTCCCTCCAGTGTGTTGATCGCACCACAGAGCTTGGTGTCATCAGCAAACTTGCCGAGGGTGCACTCAAGCCCACCATCCATGTCGCCAACAAAGATGGTTAACAGCACTGGTCCCACTACTGACCCCTGAGTAATGCCAGTTGTTATTGGCCTCCACTTGGACATCAAGCCGTTGAATCTAATGAGCAATGGAATGGAACAGAATTGCTCTAAGTGCAACAAGAACTACAGCATGTTTTGTAGGAACATGATTGGAAGTTAGTTTACTGTCACTGACATTTTCATTATAAACGTGTATAACCAGTGCTTCATAACTCAGCAATAGGCATTTGCCCTAGGCTAAACTAGTAGAAGAGGTCTCAGCCTGAGAGAAATATGTTTTGGTGTGTCAGGGCATATGTGTGCAAAATGCAAAAAAGGAAAGAAAGATGTTCCAAGAATACAGATACGGTAAGTTTCTTTGTAAGGTACACTTTTTTTTACTTAATTAAATGATCACCATTATTATCTGAAAAGGTAGATTGAATGTTTTTGTTTATATTTTATGGTTATAGTTTATTTGTGGCTATACTTTATTTGTGTTCTAGTGACTAAGGGATTCAGACAAGATGGATTATTGTGAAAGAATTAATAGATGGTGAGACTATACATAGCGTATATCCGCATCTGTAGCCTTCTATTTTGATTTCTGGACTCCTAAGGCATTTTGCATTGTATTGCAGATCCCCCTAAAAACTTCATACATGTGTATTACTTTACATTATAGATAAACTTGCTTATCTTAGTTGTCTCTCTCAGATCATAAAAGGAATAAAGTGTGGGTCTCAGAGGTCCATAAACCACAAACAAAATTTTGGCTTATTGGTTGCTATCCCTAGGACTATAACTAGCACAAATAGTTATAAACTCTGCTTAGTATTCTACCTTTTCTCATTTTTAATGTATAAATGAAGTGGCTGAAATTCAGGTTCCATTAAAGTCAGTAACACTATCAAGCAATTGGCAGATTCCTCCAGTCACTGTGATTTTGGATCGACAGCATCAGCCTGGCTGAACTGCAGTTGTACAGTAAGTCCAGTCTAGCAATGTGTACCAGGCATACCATGCGCTTTCAGGGTCAAACACAACATCTGGGCCAGAACTGTGTAAATAAGCCACAGTCTCTTCATTCTTGACATTGGACAATGCAGTTGAGCTACTGATTTGATTAAGCCATCAGTTGTCTGGTTAAATGACTCTGTGGAAAAAGAAGAAACTGCCCAGGACAACATTCTAATTATAGCTAAAATTATGCTATTAATAACTTATGTTCCCATAGGAGTGGTAAGATGCGTATTCATTCTCTAATCTCTTGCATCAATTTTGGCTCTTATACTTGATCAGATGGAAGTAAAGAAAAAAAATTTGCAAGACAATGAAGGAAAATCAATTATTATAGATAGAACTACTTTGCGATTTGGAAAACATATTAGTAAGCTGAATTAATGGAATTATTTGGATTAATATTAGGAAAATATACAGATTGAAGGCTGACAATGCAATTAGTGGCACAACAGCAACGTGCCATAACGTTGTCTGCAGGACCAGTATTTCTCTGAGTAGAAGATTATCAGTGTCTTACCCTGAACACTTTTCACAAATACATGAGGTATTCACCTGGCTAATATTTTCCTTTTTGAAGGAGTTTATAATAACAGAACTTACGCATACCTTACAGACCAGAGGGAGTTTTACACCTGGCTAATTAATCTATGGATTTCACATGGAACAGCTATTGGTAATGGATCGTGTGCAAACTAAGTGTATCCAAAACTTTAGCAATGTTTCGGGGGAGGTGGGGGGGAATCTTCCTAATTTCTCTATATTTTTCTGAATAATGGGAAGAACATAAAAGGATGAAAGGATGAGTTTACACAAGCCTTTTAAAATAACAGTTTCAAGGATTTTGAAAGAAGGCAACTGAGTTGCAGAACCAAAGTGCTTTCCTGAACCTGTGACTCTAATGACAGATGCACAGGTGAGGCAGAATTGTGCAGAAACAAAAGTAAGACTAAATGGCCAGCAACGATTTTATTTATAAATTATGTGATTATTTTTATATGATATATTTCTAAAATATTGATTATAAAATCATGATATCTTATAAAATTATAAAATAATGATACACTTCAAGCCTAACTTTTGTGGGCAGGCTGGGGATATTAGTATATATTTCTGCAAGAAGGCTCGAAAATGTTTTTGCCCTGCTTTGAACTGAGCTGGGTGAGGAGGGAGGTGACCTGGCCCACTCAGCTCTGAAAAGCTTCTCTCCCTCTCACCAGCACTTAGCGTTTGTCTCTCATTGCAATTGGAGTCAGAGCTTCCAGTTTGTCAGGTTACACCAATTATTTTTACCTTTCTCTGTCTGTCCCTTGGCTATCTGATCAAAGTGCTCCTACCAGCTGCAGTTCTGACAGCAGTTTAAACAGCAGACCAACCTGGGAAGTGAGAGAGGCAGTCTCTCAGGCAGGTAAAGCCTAAGTCATCCCACTGTTATTAACAGCTGTAATAGCACTAGCTGATATGGCTCCCAGCTGCATTTTGGACAAGAGACAACTGTGTTGCTTGGTCTGACTGCAGATCTACAGCACAGAAGAAAGAGAAAGAAAAAGAAAGAGAAAAAGGGAAAAAAGATGGAAGGAAGAAAGTATATTTAAACTTACAAGATCATTTTTTTTACCATATCATAGTTTTGTGATTTTTTTTGCTTGTTACTGTTTGTTTGGTTGTGGTTATTTTTTGGAGAGAGAGTGTGTGTGTGTGTGTCCCTTCCAGTCCCTCCCTCTTTGCTGCTCTCTTTAATCTAATTCTTTCTGTTTTTTGAATTTCTCCTCTAAATGAACTCCTTGTCCATGTACACACAAGTCTTGAACCACAAAATAAGAGCTCTTTCTCTAAGTGATATCAGAAGCAGTTAGCTTAATCCAACCTTAGGTGGACCCAGCTTTTTCTGTAGAAAACCTGTGCAGTCCTATTTTAGCCAAGATCAGAATATAAGTAGCTTTTCCATTTGAATTATATCTCAGAATGTGTATTGCAGAAGACTCAATAATCTGAATACATGAGGAAAGCAGACAATATTAGCACTGCTCTTTCTCTGTGCTGTACTGCTCAGGTGGATGATACAAGGCAACCACAATCAAAGCATGTGGGAAGTATTAGCTTAATGCAATATCCCGTAGTAGGTGCATCTGTTATGTAAGGCAGTGTTTTACCTGTATGACAATGTATTACCAACCATTAAATCAATATTTATGCAGCAACAGAATTTTTAACCAGAGGTGATTTCCAAAATTGTTTTATGCCATTACATAGCAATTTGGGGTAAGAAAGAACTGGCTGCAATGGTTTTACTAAAATGCTTGAAATTCTGGTGGAATCCTGCAGGCAGCCTAGATTGCAGCTTTTTGGACTCAAAGGTTTAGATACAGGGAATGAAACCACTGCATGAAAGTCACACTAAACATCTCTAATCAGCCACAGCTTGTAATTAGGCAAACAACTAATCACATAAGTATCTTTGTGTTGTTTCTCTCCATTGGCCTGTAAGCCTCAGTGGAAGCTTGTTGTATTTATTGGGTAGTAAATCAACATTAACGTGCTTCAAGCAACATGTTTTTTAATTCTGTATTACAATTTCAAAGCAACTGCCTTTCCAGGTAATACAATTCCCTGCTACTCTCCTATGGCAGTGGTGCTGGATTGCAAGCTGAATGTTAAAACCAAACGCAGTCTGACTGGCAGGAAGGCCTCTCTTCCCTGCTGCCCCCCCCCTCCCCACGCTTTTTTTTTTTTTTTCCCCCCTTACCTCTTCCCACTTGTTAGAAATGACAGTGAAAGTATTCTGTGCTTCAAAAGTGAATGGTGGGTGTTTTGCCAATAGCCAAAATATATAAATGCCCTATAAGGAATCAATGATAGCTAAGTGATGATGATAGCTGACTTAGATGAAAATGGTTTAAAGTGTCAGGGAGCTATTAGAAAAGATGCTGATAATTTTGAGAAGATTTGTATGCATGAGTAAAAGACTGGAGCACGTATCTTATAATGAAAGACTCCAATAGGTCCATTTACTTAGTTTATCAAAGAGAATATCAAAGGGTAACTTGATCACAGCCCCTGAACTCATGAGAAATATTTTTTGAAATGGACTCCTCAGTCTGGCAACCAGCAAGAACCAGTGAAAATTCAAACTAATTATGAAACAGGTTTTGAACACACGTATTTTGATGCAACAAATGCATGAAAGCCTAGCTAAATATCTCCATTTCTACAGTAAAAAAATTCAGGTTAAAATAAGGTGGAATTAGCTAATAACAACTGTAGTTAACAGCTGGAACAGAAATAGTGGATTCTCCATCCTGGGAAAGATGCCATATGTTTTTAGAATATAAACATTATTTAAAAAAATATATTTCATGGAGAGTCTTATGGTTTGAAGAACACTGAAATTCAGATTAGTTGACCACAACACTCCTTTGTGGCCTTACAATAAAGCTCTGAATTTAACTGTGTGATCTTGTTATTCTTTTTCCTTATTCCATACTCTTTGCTGAAAGCACTGTACTTTATGTTCTCTTGCTTCAGGTTAGCTCCTGATCATGACGACTATAAGCATGTGAACAGCCAATTTAACTGAGTTCAACTTGTCCATGTAGGACTAGGTGTATCTTCTTTAAGACAGGAACAATGTTTTCATAAGTTTCTGGAGCATCTAGTACACTGAAGCATATATCATCAGTGAGCCACTTGGATGCTGCCACAGTATAAATTCATGGCAAAAAATAAATATTTGAAAAAAAACCTCAAAGATTTATACTGGGTTGTTTAGAACTACCTGTTGCCTTTACAACTACCTTGAGCATCTGTCTGAAATTAAAAATGCAGTAATAGATTTCTGTCATAATAAAAGTACAAAGGCTTAAAAGATTAAATTTCTTACATAGGCATTCAAATGCTTGTTTTTTAAAAAAATGTTATCATAAAGAAATATTTTAAATTACAATTTTAATAAGCAATTAATAAACAACAATGGGTAAATGGAAATGGGGAAATGGAAGAAAGGCTGCGCTGGTGATATTTTTATACATTTATGCTTTGTTAAAAAGGTCGGACTCAACATTCTAGAAAACTAACTAGAAAAAAGAAAAATGTACTGGGGAAAAGTTTCAACACTTAAAGCAATAAGCTTCTGCCATAATTAAAATACTTTTATCAATGATTAGAACACCTGTGTATTTTCTTACTCTGAAGTCACAGGGAAAAATAATTCCCTTCAGTCCTTTTCAAACTTTGGGGGAGGAGGGTGGGAACAAACCAAACCAATCAAACAAAAATTTTTCATTTGTTATTAGATACAAGAGTCAAAAGTAGATCAGTCGAACTGAAATAACAGAAATAGAGAAAGAGTGAAAAACCTTAAAAGAAAACAAGATAAAAAATAAAGACACAAAATATTAAGAATAACAATAAGAAAACCCTACCAATACCACAAATGATTCATGAACATTGCAGAAGAGAACTGATTTGATCATCAAAGAACCTGTTCTCTCCATAAGGCATGCCTTTTCTCCAAAAGGATGCCTTTTGTACAAATATATGCCTTAAAGGTATCCATGCAAAGCCGGTTATTTACACCATTTTTTTTCTCAGAAATATATTTCCAATAGTTAATAAACATGGTCTTTCTCTCAGTTTCACGAAGCTTGTACTTACAGCTTTCTTACCAGAGGTGAAAAGCATGTTCCAGTTTTAAAGATCTATTATCCTCATATACCTGTCTCAGTGTGCACAAAATCTAACACATAAAAAAAAAAAAAAAAAAAAAATATTGGTAGCTGGTTTTGAAATAGCTACAGGACAGAACATGAACCCATTTTTTGAAGGTTCCCTTCTCCTTGGTGGAGAGGACAGTCAGCTAATGGCATTTTCTTAGTGTTTGCTTTCCCTAGTGCTTTGACTTGAAGGTGTTGAAGAACCAGGAAGTAATTTGGCAGGTGGCACAATGACATATTTTGAGGGTAGAAGTGAGCCTCGTCTCTCACATGTAAAAGATAAAGTGTGTCTAGGAAAGCACAGGGCAACCTCACCCAACTTAGTCTTCTCTGATCACTCATTGCTTTAAGGATGTCTTGCCAAAAAGGTACGTGCCAAGTCTGGGGCAGTAAGTTGGCTGGGCAGAAAAATAGGGGACTTTCTGCTGCACACCTTGGTAGGAATGGAAAAATGGGTGTCCTAAGGATGAAAGGAGTAAGAGCAGCAGTTTGCTAACACAGGTTTCAATTGCTGGTTCCGGAACCAACCTTGATTTCTGCTGGACTGAACAGGCGCCAGCACAGACCTGATCTAGTTTGACTAAAAATGTTATGCTTAACCACTGTACATGCTGGAACAGTCCCAAGTGCCATCTGGCCCTTCACCCTCTCCAGGATTTGCTAGGAGAGTACATATTTTGAGTAGCAGGGACAAATATTGGAAATATGTGCTCCACTAATGCTGGACATCCTGTTTTCTGTTATTGTTTTCTGAGAGGAGAATTTTCTCGTTAAATATTATGCATATACATTCTTAAATTAGTCTTACACTTCGGTATTACACAAAGAAGAAATCTTTTCTTTTTTCTAATGATGATGCATTTTAAAGAAAATTACTGGGACTTCCTGCTCAGCAGTCATTATTTTTCTCAACAGCAACCGCATGAATAATTCAGAAAAAGAAAAAAAAAAAAAAAAAAAAAAGAAAGACTGCATTTTGCTAACCCTTTACTAACTCTTTAGCAAAAAAATCTTGATTTCTTCTATTTGAGTGAAAGCTATATAATGAGAAGAAAGCAAAGTAAGTTTGATCTTATTCAAAGATTTCTCAGTTTATTGTTATGCTGAAATTCCAAAGAATACAGTTGAAGAGAAACAACGCTTTTTAATTCTTCTACTTACCTTGTTTCAAGCTTTTTACTCCCGTGATGTTAGCTTAAAATGCAGTGCTAGTTTGGAATAAAGAAATGTGTTACTGGTTAAGATTTGATTTTCCGTGCTTTATTTTTCTTACTGCTTTAAAAGATAATGTATTGTACCCTAAAGGCCAAGTATTTTCTACCTTTTTGGGTAATAAGCTACTTTATACACATATTTTTACACATCGAAAAATTGGACATTTTTAATACATTGATGTAAATATATTGCCTAAATTCAATCAACTAGACTACTGTTTTCAATGAATCCTTTATATTTAAAATGTTTTGGTAACAAAGTAACGAGTGACCCAGCAGTAGTGTAAAACACTATTAGGAACATGGCATCATCATCATATCCAAAGTATTTTACATATCGTCTCTGAAAACTAGTTGAATTAAAGAGGTGTATCTTGGTCTGGAAAGTGAAATTTTGTGGGACAGACAGGTTAAGGATTATTCATTGTTTCTTTTAACAGTCAAATACAAGCCACCTACACTACAGCTACTCAATAAGCTACAAAACCTGCATCAGCATGTCCTGTCACCCACCAAAACTAAAAAGTGCAGTGTTAGTACCTCATTTCCTCCCAATTTAGTAGACAATGCCAATGTCCCAAATACACCCTACAGCCCACTTTAAAGGCTAACTGAGGCATTTGGACTCTTGAAGTGTTTGGGGGACATGCAGAATAAATCATGTGCTCAAACTAATATGAGCATTTGCAAGACCTTACTAGCAACTAGATTTTGTTTGAGAAAACATGGAGTTTGCACATACAGAGTTTCAGTCACATTAATTTTTAGAAATTTGGGTTCTTAAGGTACTAGTTTATATATTTAGAACTGCTTACTATAAAGCTTAGAAGAAGGGTTTATACTGTCTTGTACTTGGTACTGGAACAAAGAGAGAAGTAACTTAATATTCATAAAATAAAATGTTTTCATGATAAGAACTCATAAAACAAACATTTCACTGACATCTGCTGAACAGATGATAATATAAATGGTAGGCTTGTGCTTTCCATTAGTAGGAGTGTTATGCTTTCTTATGCCTTCTATAGAGAAAAGCAGCTTTTCATGACTTCCAAAAAGTGAGAAAGAAGAGGAATATGCAGGCTGAAAAAAACCTGTGTTTATTAGTGTTTGGAGTTTGGAGGCCCCTGTAATTTAAACAAGACGTAAAGCTCCTGTGCTTGCTAACATGCAGCTTACAATTTTCCTTGTTCCAGCATTAGTATTAGATGCCTTTAGGACAGGTTGGAAATGACCTGTGTTGGTTAATAGAAAAGGCAGAGCTGGACTTTGTTGCTGTAAAGGAGTAAGAGTGTTCTAGAGAAAAGATGCCTAGATAATAAGAACAACTTATTTACACTGATGATTTGGTTCTTCACCTGATTATGAACAGAACAGATACTGATTTCAAAATGAAATACTTCTGTCTCTGTAGCTATGGCAATATAAGTCATTCCCTTATGGGTGTAATAATGCTGAGCAATGATAAAGTCATACAAACACCTAATGAATACAAATCAAAGGTAATAGTTAGCTAAATAATTTGTGCTGTATAGATGTATGAAACACTAATTTAAAAACTCGTAGCAACCAAAGGGAATATCAGTGATAAATAACCTAGAGCAAGAAAGATTCAGTTTGATGAATTGGGCTATTTTGAAGTTCTTTTTTTTTTTTTCCCTCAGCAATATAAGAGAGAGAATTTTCATGTTAAGAGAATAATATTTTTATCCTCAGAAAAATGAAAAATTAGAGCCTGTTCCTTGAGGAGGAAATTTTACATTAAAAACTACTGTTTTCTTTGGAGATATTTTCGACACAAAGCATTTCAAATTTAGCTAAAGAAGGAAAACAGAGAAGTTCAACACTGGAGAAAAGAAAAGGTGAAACATACCTAGGTATTTCCAGCTCTTCACTATTAGTGACAAAATGGTTTTGATTGGGTTTGCCCACTCTTGTCAAATGGCATGTTGAGTAATTAAATATATTTTAGGTCATTTAGAAATGTAACTTGTTTGCTTCTTTTAAGCTCTGTGTGGGGACCAGTCAAATTTAACATCCACAGTTGCTCCTCAGCTATGTTACAAATTGCATACATTAAATCCCAAACAACACGAGACTATAACCTGCCTGCAATGCAAATGCAACCTTGAGCCTGTCTCATCAATGTGAATGGTGTATTTCAGATGTACTCCAACAGCTTCAGGACTTGCCTTATTGATATTAATGACCTGCAATTAACATGAAACAGGAAAAAGTTCACAGTGATGGAGATCATTGTAGATCAACTTATTCTACCTCATATAACCCTGCATTAAAGATAAACATAGAAAACAACCTGATCAGATATTGTCTCATTAGTGAGCTTTCTGACTTGGGATGTCCTTGAAACAGTCCTTTATAAGAAGAGTTCTAACACCATCTTGCATAGCCAAATAATTTGCTTATTAGAGTCTACCTATATGTGAACATAAATATGTATAGGTGGATTTTTAACACACATCCATATTTAGTATTCACAAACTATACATGCACAAAACATATGTGTATATATACATACTTGCAAATGTAGAATCATAGAATTGCCTAGGTTGGAAAGGACGTTTCAGATCATCTAGTCCAACCTAACTCTCACAAAAACCATCACTAAACCATATCACTAAGCACTACATCTACTGATCTTTTAAATACCTCCAGGGATGGTGTCTCAGCCACCTCCCTGGGCAGCCTGTTCCAATGCTTAATAACCCTTTCAGTGCAAAAAATTTTCCTAATATCCAGTCTAAACCTCCCCCAGCGCACCTTGAGGCCATTTCCTCTTGTCCTATTGCCTGTTACCTGAGAGAAGAGACCAACTCCCACCTCTCTACAACGTGCTTTTGGGTACTTTTAGAGAGCAATAAGGTCTCCCCTCAGCCTCCTTTTCTGCAGGCTAAATGACCCCAGCTCCCTCAGCCGCTCCTCCTAAGACTTATTCTCCAGACCCCTCACCAGCTTTGTTGCCCTTCTCTGGACCTGCTCCAGAACCTTAATGTCTTTTTTGTGGTGAAGGGCCCAAAATTGGACACAGCACTCGAGTTGGGGCCTCACCAGTACTGAGTACAGGGGGACGATCATGATTAGAAAGATGTAAGCTTATTGTATGCTAGTGCATTAATCCAGTTACCCTGTATGTATATGAATGTATGTACTTGTATGTACTCTTCTGTTAGGAGATTAAGATGAATAAATAACCACAAGGGAACATAGAAGGATAACATTTTTTGTAAGACGAAGGCCTACAGTGAACTTCTAAAATTCTATGCAGAACTATAATTGTGCGTATTTCTTCAGCTTTACAGAGCAATGCATGATTGTGTGCATATATATGATCAAAATGCATGGCATATTTAAGAGAATATTTGTGTGTCACCTGAACTGGAGCTGGAGAGAAAATACATTACAATCAACGCCAATATTTTCATTGATTTTGCTGTTTTTGCTGCAGTCTCCAGGCCCTATTTGAAGCAGGTATGCAAATAAGAATTTAAATATAAGGGAATTGAAAACTGAACTCATAAAAGAGCTAATTTGTGGGAAGGTGAAGTTCTCTGTCAGTTCTTATTTTACATCATCTCGTTCTCCTATTTTGTAATTATGCGACATCATGTAGTTATGCTATTTGTTCAAATTACCCTTAAATTGCAATCAAATATTATTACTGGCACTTAGTACATTGCATGATGTATTTAATTGCCATTGTGTCAAACATAAATGATGTTGAATAATACCATGGAATAAGTAATGTATTGAATATTTACAGAATATTACTTTTAGAATTTGATTTGCCTATTTTTTTATTATTTTCTCTTCAGTTTGGAGAAGCAATTAGTGCAAATTATAAACTAGTAGAATACAAAACCTGTGTCTTAAAAATATAATACTTTTGACTCACAGAAAGAACACTTCCTGTGAAATGAAGCTTGTTTTTCTTATAATCAAGTAGTTCAAGATTTTCAGACAAGAATTTATGGCTCTTACAACTATCAGTTCTAAATATCTGATTTTCATGAGATTTTCGCAATATATATAGCCACCACATACAGACATTCTACTTCAGAAAGAATTGGGGAAGATGTCGGCAAAAGAAATTATAGTTTACTTTTCATTACAGGTCTGTTCTAAGTACCTTCACAAAAGTCTTCTGCTCTAAAAATATGCAAGTAGCTTTCTAAAATAATTTTTTTTTAATGGTTATTTAGTTATAAACCTCTATTAGTCTGAAAAGTAAGTAAAAGTATCCTCTTTTGTCCCCCAACTAACATAATCTCTAGGTATGAAGGCAGGGTAAAATGGTGTGGTTCTACAGAAATCAGCACTTCGTGGATTTGTATCAATTGAGGACTACCGACTCTGCTTTACCTGCCAGTCACAAATGATTTCCTAAATTACTTTGGTTTAGCCTGCACCTTTATTCTCTTTTGCTTTTCTTTGCTTTTACTCTTTCCCTTAGTTTTTATCCAGAACATTTTTGTTACCATATCTTTCCAATTTATTTCAAATAGTCAGAATACCAGGCTATAGTGTATTTTCTTTTTAAAATAGACTTTTTGTTATCCAGCTTCCTGGTCGTAAGCTGTGTATTCTGTAAGTGGAGTTTGACTGAATGCAAATTCTCCAGCTGTGTTTATTAGTTGGTAGTAGTTGGTTATGTTGTCAGTTTACCAGAAAGCATAATGTCTGCTTGTTTCCCATATAAAGATAAAATAATTGTTTGTAAAGTGTACAAATATATTTACTATGGGTTTTCACTGTAAGTTGGGTTTTCCCTAAAATTTTGGAAAACTACACACTTACTTTCTTCATAAAATGTGTTTAAGCAAACAAACAAAAATGATGCTTAAAGAATAGAAGATTGTTCAAATTTTTTAACAACATAAATCAGGAGAGTAAAATAAAAGTGAAAATGAAGGTTATAACCATGACTTACTGCTTACTGTCAGATTAGACACATCATCGGGAATAAAAAATGGTTCCATTTTCTTCCCAGACTTACTTTGCTTTCTTATTTCGTACCTAATGTTAAAGTATTCTAGGCATAGTTCAATTTCATATACTTACAGTAAAAACCTTGTGAATACTCTCTACTTGTTTGACTTCTTGATCTTATTTTTGTGTTATTTTTCTAATATTTTGCTTTCCAGTCCTTTCTGTTGCTCTTCTGTCTTTTTTACATTCCCAGGTAGTCCCAGTCCAAACTAGCCGCAGCCACTCTCACTACTGGCTTGCAAAGCGATTCCTCAGACTCAGTGATAAGGACATCAGCGGCATACCTGACATTACAGCATTTTCTTCCTTTAATTTGAATTCCTCTATTGTAACCATCAAGATAAACAGGCATTACCATTTCAGTATAAATCCTGAACAGATGCAGTGTCATAATGCAGCCCTGCTCAACTCCTTCCCAGATGTTAAACTTCTCTGCTGTTCCTTTTGTTGTTGCAACTGCTGCTTCCTGTTCACATTAAAGTTAGGGTAGTGAATGACCACATTTTAAAAATGTTAATTAACTACAGATTTGTCTAGAAATTAAGTGGCAAAGTATGCAGGATTCTTCATATAATGCACTGTTGTTTCTTTGTTGCATCCATTTCCCTCTTCTTATTACCAATTAAATCTAGCATCTGACTTTTATTATTTTTATGAGAATTTACCAAGTTTAAGTATTTCATGAAATTAAGGAATGAAGGATGTAGATTCCAAAGGACCTCCCAATTTGACCAGTTATTTATCTCCACCTCTTCTTGTTAACCAAATCTCAGTTACCTCCCTAAATATTTTAGTAACGCTAAATATTTGTGCTGTCAGAAATTGATTTTTTTTGAAGTGAAAGACTAACAGGGAAAAGGCAAAGACTGTTGTGTGAAGATATGGTCACAGCAGCTGAGCCAGTCTCTGTGTGTACTGACCTCTTCCCTACTTGAACAGTCCTACATGTAAAATTCCTTGAAAGCATGATAAAGGGGAGAGAATCCTTTCCAACCTGCACCTCACCACCAGAATACCTGGAATTTCAGAAACAAGGTACCTTAGTGAAAAATCAGGGAAGATTTCTGTATAAAAATTTTCAGTATCCTCACTACAGATTTTTCTTTCTTTAAAGCCACTGTTGACCGACTGGAATCAGAAAATATGCTTCTCAGAATCAGTATATTTCAGTAGTTTGTCCAGTTACACCATCTTAGAAGAAAGAGGTGAAATGTGGAAGTCCATTACCAGAATGTTCTGCTGTGCTTTGGTCACAATCTCGCCTTCTATGCACAACCAATATTTATTATTTTTTTTAAAGGTCATTCAAAATACCTCTAGAAGATATATCCAATCTCATTTTAGAAATGTTGAGATGAATCAATTAATCTTATATTTTGGGAAAATTTTTTAGCATGTAATGGACCTCCATAGTCAGATACTGCATTTGATTTTGAAATTATCTAGAGAAGATTTCTCTAGATTATTTTCCAGTAATGTAATCATGTTATTTGTGCTGTTATCAGGAAGGTTTTGAAAAACACTAAAGTACTAGATGTCTTTTTTTCATTAGTAGGTACTTTTAAGGTGAATATTGATGAGGTTTCTCTTTAACAACTCACATGGGTCAAAGTTACAAAAATGTATTATTACTGTCCTAACACGTGGATCTGTTCTGTGATCTTTTCATTATACTTTCTGAGATTATCATAAACCTGAGGAGAGAACTCTGAACAGGACAAAATATACACATGGATGTTTCACCATTTTAACATTAACAGGCAAGGCAGTTTCTTCATTATTCAGAATAATTGCTTTTATGTAACCAAAACTGTGTTGCTCTTTTTTTTGGCCAGATAATCATAGAAAGCATTATACGGCAGTTACTTGTGCTTCAATATCTTCAGGTGAAACAAACTATGCAGTTGCACAATCTACTTTCATTCTTCACAATCCTACAAATGTCAGTTTCAGAAGTTCTTTATTTTTAACTGATTTATAAAACTATTAAATAGATTTAGATCAAAAATTAATCTTTGGTAAGTGCTGTTAGAAAATGCCCAGATCACTGACACCTAATTGTTGGCAGATTTCTAAATATAGTTGGTTGGCTCCAAATTAATTTTGTATGTTCATTGCTACTTTCTTATAATACAAGCTTTTAAAATCATAATTTCATGTCAAACATCATGAAGAAGTGCAGATATACTACAATAATAGAATCACTTATAGTTGAATAATTTATTACTCAGTCAAAAGAAAGACAAACAATCTGTTTGACAAGACCTTTGTTCCCCGAAACAATGCTTGTTGTCTTTTGGGTCTTTTTTTTTTTTCTTTTTTTATTGGTACAGTCACTTTTCCATTATTTTGCATATGATCAGTATCAGGCTGAAGGTTTACAGTTCCCTAAGCAGAAAGCTTTTAGATATTGAAGAAAAATTGAAATACACCAATGTTTTTTGGAATATGTTATTGAAGTAATCTTGATTGTTTTATTGCATAAACCTGTTATCTGGGAATTGAGTATGACTGATAATTTTTACAGTTTGTCTGACTGACTTGGCTTTCTATGTGTATACTATCACTCTAGCTTGTGCTTCACCAAAAGGAACTTTCAATAGCGTTTCCCCTTTATACCTCACCACTACATCATGAAAATAAGAAATATTTGCATAGTTGTGGGGTTTTGTCATTTGGTGTAATATTTTATTCAAATGATCAGGACTAGTACTAGCAAGAAAGTTTTCTACTTTGCAGTTTATATTTCAGTCTCTCCTGGTGGTGCAGCTGCTAAAAAATGCTTCAGCAAACATGTCTCTGAGAATTAGTGGTATCTCCTATTGGATAAATACATAGGGAAGTTTTTCCTGCTAGGAGAGGTATTTTCTTTCCCCAGAATACTTTAGCTAAGCCACAGAAATATCATTTCAATCACACAGGCATGTTTTAAAACATATATTTAAAAGTCAATCACATTGGCTGGAGGTATGTACTTTAAATATACTTCCTGTAGCAGCAGAAAGGAGTGCAGTAGTAGCACAAATTTTTGGGATATGCTAAACCTTAGAATTTATTTGTGACTTTATTTATACTATAACAAATAGTTCCAATTTATACTCAATGGGCTCGTTATTTCTAAAGACTATCCTGCAGTTTCTAGAGGTGATGTTTGCCTGATTATCACTGGAGCAGGTCTATGATTTTTGTCTGTGTTGGTTCCAAACAGTATTATGATCTCTGTGAGTATCATGGTGAAAAGAAGAACTGTTGGCATAGGGAGCTACTAATTTTCTGAGTGGAAAAGCATTTTTTTCAGGTTTACCTCAGGCATCTGGCCACTGTAAGGGACATTTTTCCTTAGATCATGAATAAAATTAAGAGAAGAATCGGATATTTTTATATCAGACATGTTGAAATTAAAAATCTTTTTATACCTGTAGGTTAATAAATTAAAAGAGAGGTAACAGTATTACCTACTACTTGTAACATGTGTTGGAAAAGCTTTGGGTGAAGTGAAACTAGAAGGAAAACCTCAGTGTCTGGAAGAGACACATGGAGAAAATACACACAAACTTCTATTTTAGTATGACAGAAGATTAATTAGAGAATTTAGACACTGATGCTTGTCAAATATGCAGCACAGAAGATAACGTGCAACTAGTTCCATTCAACTGACAACTAGTTCCATTCAACTGACATAATTGGCTTCTTTTTCCTTTTTTTTAAATATACATGTCATTGTTCAACAACAGTTGTATTTTTGACATCCTCCAGTATTATACACTCTCTAGGTTGAAATTTTGTTAGTGGGAGAGTCTGTATTTAACTCTATATTTACTATTATTTTTGTAGATTATTATCTCATGCATATAGACCCAAGTGTATTTATATGCTCACACATACATATGTATGTATTATATTGGAAAACAGTACTTTTCTCTCTGTGCTGTTCTCATACTTGCTTAGCTTAATAAAACAGGTCACATTTAGATATATGTCAAGAAGTAGTCAATTTTTAAAAGTAAGCTGTAAAGATGCTCCACAGATGACAGCACTAATGGGACTGATATTGCAGTCTTTTTTTGTTTTGGTTTGGGTTTTTTTGTTGTTGTTTGTTTGTTTACATAGCAGCGTGCTACTTTCTTTTGGAATCTGCAGTATTTCAGCTTCAAACAAGTTTGTGACCAAAATACCATAGACCTTAGGAAGAATACATATGTACTGCTGGGCATTGTTCACATTTTCTAGCTAGTATCTTTCTTTACTCGTCATATGTTCTGTGAAAGAAACAGGCCATGACTATTAAATAGATCATCAATACATAATCTGGGTCTTTCTGAAACTCTCAGTGTCTATAGCAACACCAAAACAATAGGAAGGTCAAGGACCATCTCTGTGTCACTGCTAGACCACTGCATGGTGACTGCGTTTCATGGTGCACTGTGGGACTCCTGGGGACTGGAACTCCACTGTCAAGGAAACACATGTTTCCAGTTTCATGCAATGTTCTTGCCAAACTAAATAAGCAAAATATGGAATTCAAATCAAATCTATTAATAGCAAGTAATTAATTACTAGCTTGACTGAAATGTAGAAACCATTCCTTAAAAGCTTTGCCACCTAATGGTTCCAAAAGGAAATGTTTGGTTAGCTTTGTGGTCTCAAAGTAATAGTGTACTATTAATCTCTAAACAAACTTCTGCATTGAAATTCCGGTTGAATGGTTAATATCGGAGTATCAAATCATTCCCAGTCTGAAGCTAGTGTTGAGACTACATCTGCAATGCTAATGAAGGCTGTCTTTCTAAGTGATTGGTAGTGAGGGTAGACAACATTTTTTTCTTCTGCAGAACTTTGCAGGAAACATTCCAGTATGATTTGTGCCAGCGACTTCAAGATAAAAAGCTGATAATTGTGACCAGAAACCAGCTTGATTCACACAGCTGCGTAAATATGAACTAATTAAGGCACAATGCAGAGCTTGAGACTTGTGAGACTTCAAACTATCAATTCCCTTGAGAGATAACACAATGTATATTGACTGTGCACTCTGGGACAGAGACCATACTGTCAACAAATCATTGAGGTCTGAGGGTATTGTTCCAGAAGCACAGCTTTTCTCCTGAAAATCGCAGGGGAGTTTTTATCCTGGATCAGATTAGTGGCCTGTCAAGGTCAGTAATCTCTGTAAGAAGCTATATAATTGTGCAAGAGGCTGAGTACCCACTCTGTAAGAGAAAATCATTAGGGATTAATTGTCAATGTATTGACACCATAGAAAAGTATTTCCACTTGTTACAGAACACCTTATGTCTGGAGGTTGTGTGTTCATATTTGTTAATGTTTTGTTTCTTAAGTAGAGTTTATTTTTAAATTTTAGTGTTGTAATTCAGGATATTGATGCCCTAGATCTGGTTCTAGGATAAGGACAACCATAGTTTCACTCATAGCAGCTTACTTCACAAATAAATAGATGTTTTACAACAGTCTGAATTAATATATTTTTCAAAGTTTTAAACTGGAAAAGATGTCAATGTGTTCTCTAGGTATTTTTTGTGACAGAGTGTTTTGAATGATGGAAGTTAATCCGTATTTAATCAGAAGGAATGCTCTATCCAAGTTGAAAAAAAAAACAAACAAAACCAAACCAAACAAGTTGGATAGTAATCAGTTTGCATTAGGACAGACATAATAATTTTTTAAGGCAATACTTGTTTTGTTTTGTTTTGTTTTTTTCCTGAATTCTTAGGGTATTAGAAAAGTGACTTGAAAACACTTTATGACTTACATGAAATTATATGACCTTTGAAAGTTATTTTGAAATGAATGTGAATATGGAAGGTCAAACCACTTGAGCACCTCTCTTTATGGCTCTCATACAGAGGACTTTATTAAACATTTGGCTATCTATGAAAGGATTAAACCCACAAAACTTGACTGAAACCTTTTGATTTTCTGTAACAGGCTTTAGATCAGGCCCTACTTCTTTAGAACAACATTTGCAAATTGAAAAAAAGAATTAAGTAAAGAAACCCATAATATTATAGTATGAGTTTTGTATATTTTCTTTTTAACTTTAAAAAAAAAAAAAAAAGTGAATGAAAAAACCCAAAACTCACTTCTTCAACAAAAAATCAGATGTTTATAGTTGGACCAGCAATAGTCTTCCAAAACCAGGTAATGTTCTAACAAATAAAGCTTGAACTCCTGCGAAATAATACATATTTCATAACACACCAGTAACTGCTACTTTCTATTAGGGACTTTGCCACAGGATCAGTGACTTTCATGTCCACTATTGAGTTTCTAATGCCATGAGAAAGGTACTAATGTGATAAAAGTCATATAGTATTAGTGACTTTCTATCATGTTGGTGAAGTGAATTTTTATTGTATTAACAAAAACAGAATTCCAATTGCCATAGCAACTAGCCAAAATGACAAAAAAGCTTTTATAAAAATCAATTGAGAACGCTACATGGATAGTCACTTCAGTATGACTCCACTCTCTGTAACTCTAACTACAAGGTTTTTCGGGGGGTTATTTTTATTTTTTTTCTGAAGCACTCATTCATTTCTTGTGTTGCAGAAGTCAGTGGCCTCTGGAATAATGTCTGTACATGAATTATTATTTCTTTTTTTTAGTCAATAAAATGTGTATCTTAAAGGAGTGGTAATCATGAGCTAGTATGTTAATGAAGAAGTTACTGCCAGTTTAAAAAATTCCAACAAAATACAAAGTTGTGTGAATGAGTCAGCTGTAAAATATTATTGGCTGTCTTTCTAAACATTTGCTCTGATTCAGCTCTTGCATGGATGGAAAGCTCTTGTTTGTGGCAAGCAGAATTGCCTGACGTGGGGTTTTGTTTAGGTTGTAAACAGCACATTGGTTATTTATGTAAGAAGCAAGGAAGAAGTTTCCTCTGTTACAAAGTGTAACAGATACTGAAGAAAATACTCAAAGCACAAAATGTAATGTGTTCTTTGTAGCATAATTAATCACCATCTATTAATCTGTAACTGATGTGTAACATTGCCAGTCAAGTAGGGATCACATAATCCAAAAAATGCAGCTGTCCAACAGAAGAAAGATTTTTGCTCAAGATTTTTCTTCCTCCAGCATGTCATCATAGTGTGCAATAGAAGTTCCAAATTGCCCACTTGTTCTGGTCTTCTATATACTGAGCTTTATTTTGAAATGGAGAATAACTCATGAGGTGGGTACATTCAGTGACGGTTGTCGTATCACACAGCATTCTGTTTTTATTACAAAATCTTGTTTTAATTTACCTAGATTAAGTTAATATTGACTGAGTGCATGAGTGTACATGTATCTTTGTATGTGCAAACATATGGGTAATACATGCTGTACTAATATACATTCCTCCAAACTTTGGCTTTTTAATATTCTTCCTGTTTTGGCTGAGAATCTATTTCTATCAGCTACCAGCTGGAATCCTTCTGTTATTCAGAAAGTTCCAAATTCCTGTTCATACTCACTCAAAACAGCTTGGAAGTGTAAGGAAAGAACACCTCCTGGGTTGTCAGAAATGAGTTTCCAGTTAGAATAATAAGAACATTGCAAAATTTCAGAATAAGGAGTAAAGTTGTCTCTGTTTTCTCATATGTTCTGATATCACAGTATTATTCTAAAAAATCTGAAGTTTGCTGTGTTGAAAAAGAAATATGCTCCAGCTCATTGGACAGCATTTATGAATTGAATTTTATGAATGGAAAGGAAAAACCTGCCATAAAATTCCACATGACTTTCCTTGGTCAGCTCCAATGTTGTTTGCTCTTTGCTCCATTGCAAGGGTCAGCAAGAGTTCCACTTTCAGAAGCCCTTTCATTGCCAGTTCCTCATTCTTTCTCATGCTGAAGTTTTCCACCAAGTGATTGTTTTCCAGTTTATTACCACTCTGTCTCTCTCATAAATTTTCATATATGCATGTTCCTCCCTCCTCTTGCCAGAACTCCTTTATGAACCTCTTGCTTTGTATGCTCTTCTTGAGCTTTCTGTCCTTGAAACATTTTGTCAGAGTCTCCCAAGTCCTGCTAGCCTAAGAGCCTTGTATAGGTTGCTTTGCATTCTCCAGCAATACTGTTATGCTACATCTCTTCAGCTTGTTGTACATTGAGTGTTGGATTTCTAAAAGAAGGAGCTATGACAAGTTTCTTTAAGACATGTTCCTTTACCTCATAAATGATACACAAAGTGTTTCCATGAGAAGTTAGAAATTAATCGCTGTAATGCCTCTCTGTTAAATTCTACAATATAATTTCCCAGTGTCTTCAGACAACATGAATAAAACTCATCTTATACATAACAGACATTATTTGGCAAGTCACATTTACTACAATGAAATGAAAGCATGCCAGTGTTATTATCTGATGTTATAAATATTTATCTTGAATCTGAAATTGCTGACCTCCCCAGAAATAACTAGGCAGTAGGTTTTTTTTCTCTAAACCAGGAAGAGTATATAAGTTCTATCATTATTACGCATATCTACATCTTTCTGAGAAGTCTCTTTTAGAAGTAATGTCTTGTTATCAGAGGTATTAAGTAGTACAGAGTAGAAACAAAAATTATTGATGCTCAGAATACCTTTACAACTCCCACCTCCTAAACTTTCATCTTGTGAATTAATATTTTGAAAACTACTATTAAACAAATGTAAGCCTTTCTTTCCATGCTGCATTTGAGCAAAGATCAGAAGGTAAAAAAATGTTTGTGAAGCTGAATATGGAAACTTTTAATTAACACGTAGTGATGCAATGGCTGACAGCCATATGTCTATAGCATAGGTAGTAATAGATCCTGTGTCAGCGAGTAAGCATAAGCCATGGATACTTTAGTATATAGCAACACTATCGTTATTTTTGTGAAACAAAAGTGAGTTTTAATGGGTTCAGAAATCTTCGCATTCTCTGAGCCTAGAAACTTAGTTTAGAATTAGTTTGGGTTGGAAGGGACCTTTAAAGGTCATCTAGTCCAACCCCCTTGCAATGAGCAGGGACATCTCCAACTAGACCAGGTTGCTCAGAACCCCATCCAATCTGCCATTGAACACTTCCAGGGATGGCAATAGATGACATCTATGACCTCTCTGGGCAACTTGTTCCATTGTTTCACCACCTTCATTGGAAACAATTTCTTCCTTATATCTAGTCTGAATCTTCTGTCTTTTAGGTTAAATCCATTACCTCTTGTCCTATCTCAACGGCCCCTGCTAAAATTTTGTCCCCATATTTCTTATAAGCCTGCCTCCTTTCAGTACTGAAAGGCTGCAATAAGGTCTCCTCTGAGCCTTCTCTTCTCCGAACTGAACAAGCCCAACTCTCTCAGCCTATCCCCACAGGAGAGCTGGGTACTACTTTTATCTTCAGTGCACTACTTACTTGCCGATACCAAAATGTTGCTTTATTATTTTAATGACAATGTCTACTGCAAGAGAAACATGTAGGAGAGCATTATGACCTTTAGGAGGGAATTAATGCAATCCTTAATGTGTATAAAGCGTAGTGCATTTTGTCAACATACCTCAGTAAAAATGGCACCATGAATTTGAAAGCAAATTCATAATATAAATTCTATAAAGAAACTAATCAAGAGATAAGGACATTCATGCAGCAACTTACTTCTTGATCTGCAAAATTCTGTTCTATTTCTAACAGAAAGGAAAATGCAGGAGAAAGGTGTCTGATGAAACAAGTGGTGAGCATAACATATAGTTTTCTGAATTTGTGAGAGCAGTTGCACAACAACAAACCATCATTTGATCTGTTTGTGAGTTCTTTCATAATGTTTAGGTTTTGTATCTTATTTCTTACATTTTTTGGTAAAAACACATAATAAAACTTGCCATTAATGCATAGTGAAGACAGAACTCGATGTATCAGCCTGGAGATAAATGTATAGCAATCTTGTAGGAACAGACCCAGGAACAGAAAAAACAGCCCATTTGTTGCATCAGGTGAAGCACTTTGCAAACATGACATTTTCAGGCACAAATAAAGTCATTAGTCTTTTCTCATTGCTAATATCTGCTGGTCATAGCATATAAATATACTGATAATGCCAGAGAGTTCCTGCATTGATTGTGTAATTTTTCAGTGGTTCCCTCAAGCTGAGTCATCAGTACTGGTACTTTCTGATTTTGCCTACAAATCCAAACATTTATTTTTGCAAGAGCTTGAGAGTAGGATAGGTCACATGTGTATGAGATCTGATGTTTTTAAACTGATAACATATAGATGCTTTCTGGAACAGGTAGCTTGTCACTAACTGCATATCTTTGTTGGGAAAAAGCTCCTAAATTAAATTGATAAAATATATCAACAAAAATGCCAACTGTTCGCACACATTTCCTGATGCATTTTTTCCTTATATAAAGTGAAGGGTCTGACTTGGTCCAGCAGTGGGTTATCAGATTTAATTTGTTTCCATACCTTAGTCTTTTTGGCAACATACCAGCAATTTGCAGTTGTCATCTGCATTAAAAATGTAATGAGTCATTTTTTTGGTTATGGGATTGGCTGTATCAGTGCAGAGCGTGGGCAGTACAAAAGGTCATTTGCCCTAGAGGTCTTCATGAGAAAGATGACAAATGAGAGGCAACACCAACCTGCAGCTCCTCCAGGACAGTGATAGAGACACCCAACTGAGGAGGGTGTCCTCTGCTGCCTCCCACCTCCATTGCCTCTCACCAAGGATTGCCACAGGCAACAAGTGAGCTCACCATTCAGCAAAAGGGAAAACAATATATTTAAAGCCAGTGGCTCCAAAAAATAACATCCTGTTTTACTGTTACAGGATCTTCCCTCTGCCACATACATGCACTTCTTATGGGAGGTGGATTTCTAAAGGCACAGAGACATTTTCAAGTTCAGCTCCTTACTCTAGTAGATGTATATCAGTTCCCAAACTTTGCAGAAAATCTGTATCTTTCTGGACACTGTAGGGGTAAATACCGTGGTCTTTCAAGTTGCAGTTCTGAAAAAAAAGAACAAAAAAAAAAAAAGGAAAAAAAAAAGAGGAATTTTTGAAAGACAAATCCAGATAAAAAGTAGAATTATAAGAATATTTATTACACTTTTTATAGCTTCCATGGTCTACTGCAGTTTTAGATGTATAGATGGGTTTGTAATATTTGCAATAACTCCTGATATATATTTCTTTCATCTTAAAACATGCAATTCTATTATATAAATCAGCACTTGGAGATATAAATGCAAATACGTTTACACGAGATATAGTACTTGAAGACCACTGAAAGGTCTACAGTCTGTGTTGACTGTGTGTAGGCTAGCAGTATAAAGCTCCCACAAATCATGCTTATAGACTATGCAAGCAAAACTGTCATGTGAGTGCCTGTAATGACAGAAAGGCATGAAGAACAACTATCATAATCAAATTGGTCTAACAATTGGTGAATCTTTATCCACTTCCTGTCGCCTTCATAGAAGTACCACTATCCCAAACAACATAAAATGCAAACAGTGACAAAGAGCAGTAGGCACCATTACATTTAAATCATAATTTATGCTGTAATTCATTGTTTCAAGTAAGAGGTAGTTTAACATTTAATTTAGGAAGAGTGTTAGATACCATTCTAGTACTAAGCTCTCAGACCTTTATCCCTCAAAGTTATTTTGAACTTAAGGAGTTTAAACCTATGCTGCATGCAACCATTTAAATATAGGCGGATATCTTGCTTTTGTGGTGAGTTGAGCTGTTTCTGCATTAACTTCTGTCACTTCTGTACTGTCATCAGTACATCAGTGTAGTAAGCAGAGAAAATGCAATTTTCCTGGGCTATATTCATGGTGTAAGTGTATAGTCTTTTTATAGAACAGTTGCAATTTAATGACCTAAATTTAACATTAAATCTAGAAGCAAACTTCATTATCAAGTTATTATT
Source organism: Alca torda (assembly GCA_008658365.1). Classification (NCBI taxonomy): domain Eukaryota; kingdom Metazoa; phylum Chordata; class Aves; order Charadriiformes; family Alcidae; genus Alca; species Alca torda. The sequence continues at coordinate 59,571,665 of CM018101.1, read as the reverse complement.
ATTATATTAATAGAAAACACCTTGTTTGTGGGAACTGTTGCATTTCAAGAGAGTTGAAGATAAGATTTTAGTGTGTCATCTTGATTTTCCTCGAGAAACGTAGGAATTCAGCCATGTACTGTTAAATACTCTTGCTCAGGTTGGATACGTGAAAAGAAGGTTTTTGTTGAGGATGGATACCTAGTAACTACTGCCTGCAAACGACAAAGAGAAAATAGAAGATATTCTCTTTGGACTGTATTATATTTAAGCAATCTGATTTCATCGCACTGAAGTATGGCCTACCCAAGTATCAGTAGTCTGCACCCAGCATTCCGTCAGTGACAAATAGTTCAGCTAGGAAGTCAAGTTTAATTGGATTTTGATTTTCATTTATGCAAAAACAGTTAAATTACCTTGCTGCCAAATCAATAACTGTCAATTGTTGATGTCACTTTCCTTGAAAAAGCCTCAAAGTAAAATTCCACGTGTAATAGACAACATGTTAAGTAAACAGTGTTAACCGCTTCACAGATCCATTATGTTAATATATTGCTCTTTCTGCCTTATCAGACAGAATGAAGTGAACTGAGAAGTTTTTCATATATTAACTGTAAATTACACTTAGCTCAGCTAATAAAATTTTATTGTCACAGAACTGTTTTCCACTTCACATGCATTTGGGAGATTGAAATGTAAATTATTGTAAGCTACCTCTTTCTCGTTATAGATGTCTGAGCAAATGAAATTTACATGATTGAAAAAAATGGAAGTATTCTCTGGGGACAGCAAGAGCTATCACTTTTCCCACAATAATCATGGAATTTCAGAAGTAGAAAAAGATAGAGAAAAGCAGCCATTAATCTTCTTCTTGTGGGCTGTGCAATTCCACTTCTATTTATTAAGGTTTCTCAGAAATTAATATTCCTCTGATGTGTTTCCATGTTGGTTATGGAAGCTAGCCAATAAGTTGCATGTCTTTAAAGTGATAATAACAATGTTGAAAAGGTAATTAAAAAGATGGTACTGATGCTCTATATAATAGTTAATGGTTTAAAATAAATCTGCATTTGTTCTTTGTTCATTTTAGTTTAGGCATGGTGCAGGTGAAGTCAGTATAAGCCTGTATCAGTGTGAGTCTTCCTTTTGAAAAGCAGTGGAGGCTGTTTTGCAGAATACACTTTTGCAATAGTGCGACACACATTAACACATGTGTAGTAACTGTGTAGTAATTATGGCAGTGAACTTAATTAAAGGCTCTTGGCAAATAAAAGACTAAGGCTATCACAAGGATGGAAAATGCATTTTACAAACAATAAACAAATACCCCCACTGTAACAAGCAAAGCTTTCTTAATTATAAAGATCTTGTGCTATTTATACATTCACCCTAATTTACTCCCATCTCTATTGACAGTGTTTGTCATGTACTCCATACTGCTCTTTTCAAATACAAAGTGATAAGCGCAATTTTTCTAGGGATACAGCTGCATTCAGGATACTGCACAACCTCAATCTATTTTTTACCTGTAAACTAGCTAGTTTTTCTAATAATGTGTACACTCAGCCAATTGGCAACTTCCTGTTACAGTAAAGGAAAAATCCTGGGATTTGCAGCTCTGTATGTCACACCTTCTAGTACGTAGTCTCTGGGGCCTCAAGGTGCAATCCCAAATCCTGGGAGAGGCACATAGGCAAGGAAGAACACTTGGACAACTAGGCAGTTTAAAATAACACCAAGAAGAAACAATTCACTGAGTCAAGAATTATCAGAAACTTGTGCAGGATAAAGCTAGCTACAGCAAACCAAAGACGAAATGAGTGCCTTAAATCCTTTTCTAATGCAGCCCAGAACCTATCTGTAAGACACTACTACTTTTTCTTTCAAAAATAGGTAGGAAATTACGTCTCCTAAAACAAAGTACCACATGGTCTGAGTTTGTTTTTATACCCAGCTGTAAAGCTAAGGGTCTGATTCACTGATCTAATGATCCAAACAAACAGCCAGCACAGAGCAGGCCTAAATCTGGAACTTGTTTATGCCTTTTATCCAAAGGAAAATTTATACAACACACAGAAATAGTACAGTAGAAAGTTATCTTCCAACACTGAGCTACTGGAATAACTCAGAGATTCAGTGGAAAATAATATCTGTGGGAGATACAGGAAACCCTAAAGGCTGAGCTTCTCCATTCTTTCAGTTAAATATTGCTCAGTAAATGTAAATAAGAAATAAATGACCTACAGAGTTCTCCCAGCCCAAAAGTTTGGTGCCTCAAAAAAGTTTTTGCTGAGTCATAGTTTTGTATTAACATGCTCTACAGACAGCTAAGTGTCAATTCTGTTACCTTAGCATTTTGTTGGGTCTTGTAATGAAGATACTGACAACACGTTTGATACGTACAACATAATGCACAATTTTCTTATACCAATGTAAATCCTCTCTAAGACAATACTGTAGGATCATTTCTAGCCTACTCTTTACTACTTTTGAATAAGGGGAAGGACTATAAGACCTTCATGATTTCCCTCAAATGTCTTCAGTACTTGAATTAATTAAAAGATTCCTTTATTACTACATTTTTGATTTGTAGATGGCATGCAGGCACTTTAAGGCAAGTATATGAACTTTGAATTTGTTGGCTAATTATATTCACCACCTGGCATTCGTTCTGTCTCCTTTTTTGGCTGAAGGAGCCAGGAGCCAGTTCATCCACTCAGGCTGAACAGAAAAATTAAAAAAAATATTTTATTTCCAATGAAATGTAAAAAATGAAATTTCTCTTCCTGATATAGTCACTAATGAATTTCTCTTATGAATGTATAGCTTTGCCAGTTGCAAGTATATTAATGAGGAATAAGTACCTGAATGCAGAGTAGGTTACCATATTTTCAGGGCTGAAGGCAAATACATCTTAAAAACATACTAAAATTAATTGATTCAGGACTAAACAGTTCAGATGATAGTTAATTAATAATCTGCTGAATGCATAATTTTTTGAAGTAAGTTTCATCACATTCTGAAATTTGGCTATGGTCTTCCAGTTTTCATGGCAATGCTATGACTTTTCCAGTACATTGAAGGGTTTTTTATGAGTCCCCATGAAACTTCATCTTTCAATGCATGTGTACAGAGAAATCTGAAAATCTATTTTGTCTGTATGTTCTGAGCCAGAGCTTAGTTTTTATTTTTAGTAGATATCATTATTACAAGTACATTTTGGCTCTCTGAATCTTGTCAAAGGTACTTTGAAAGGTACTCTATGCATACAGCAGGGTACTCTATTCATACAGAGTATTATGTGTCATGACAGTGCTCAGAAGATGCTTAAAGGTTATGGTACAGATTTTACAGATTTGTTAACTTTTTATGGCAAAATTCGTTTTGGACTTTAAAAAGTATTTTTCCTCCTTCCTTTTCTCTTCTTTTTTTCTTTTCTCTAGTTTAGCATTTAATGTTCTATTTGAGATTATCCCCTGCACTGTACTACTTCACTCTCTGAAATCTGTCCATATTCACTCTAGGTTGTTTGAAAAATTTACAAACAGTCAAAAAATAAAACTATTTCTACTAAGAATTATATTTAGGTCCTAGAACAGCTGAAAGATGTTTTCATTACTCTCTTTGCTCAGCTGCTATTGGTCTTTCTTGGAAACAAGTTGTGATTTTACCTCTACACCCATCTAAAATTGCTTTGCCTAGGTTCATGTTGACAACATTCAGAGCAAGACAAGGTTTATGCCTTTAAAGACCTTTGAAGATTCTTCCTTACCATGGTGAAATATGAACACGACATCTACCTTTACCCAAGCATTGTAGACTATGAGTTTTGTGTTAAAACATTAATAGCTGCTAAATGCTGAGAGCAAGTAAGGATTACATACATTGCTTAATGTTTTCATGTCAGGTTGCTGGAAAGGACAGTATTTGTCAGAGAAGTCTGGAAAACACAGGCATGGTGCAAATGTGGCCCGTACTTCCCCTTCATCTTTTCATTATCAGAACATGTAGCTGTCTGTGCTTGTGATTAAACGCTAGAAGGCACTAGAGAAGAAAGAAGTACGAGTAAGATGAGTCTTCTTTGCCTGTGAGAAACAACACATGAGCCCAAACCTGTAGCAGATTTTGTGGTATCACTACATACAAGATGAAAGAAGTTTTACTTAGGTCATGCCTTTACCTGAACATTTTAGCAAAAAATAAACATCATTTAACAGTGAGTAAAAAAAAAAAATAAAAAAGAGAGAACCTCTATGGCCTTGTTGGCATAAGGCTGGTTTTAGTAGACTGAAAAAGCAGGTTGAGAACATAAGATAGAGGTGCTTGCAAAGTAAGGAAGTGAGATTTTCACATATTGGCATCACACAGAACCCAGTCCCAGACCTGGACCTTTCTGGGAGAGGTCACTAACAAACAGGGTAAAAATATGTCCCTCTCTGGGAAGATCTTAAAATATTTGTGTGATCAGTGGTCAAGGCATTAAGACTGTAGGAAACTCCCCATACACCCTCTTTTTTCCCCGGACTTTTGTCATTACCACTCTTTCTCAATGTAACTCAGTACCTTGTAAAAGTTCCAAGTGGCCTCTGACAGGCATAAGTGGAACATCAGTAGCACGTATACCTTGCTGTTGGCTCACTGCCAAGGTCTACATCTGATTTTGTAAGACATTGAGTTTGTATGCTTGGATTTCCACCATACCATACTTTGTGAAATCACCTGCAATTTGCAAAGTGAACCCAGCAGACATTAAGTGCTTCCAAAGCAGACTGATAACATATTTGCCACACAATTAATTTATTTCATACTACTTTAATTGGTATAAATATGAGGCCAAAAATAACAAGCCACCAGGCTTTACGCTTTCACATTAGGCAGTTCTCACATAAAGGCCTATAGGGCGGGATGAATGCTTGTTCTGTGTCAGTTAGAAGCTTATTAAAGCCTTGAGCCTACTCACCATCAGAACCCTTTCAAATGCTATTTGATCCTAAAGATGAATAGCATTGCATGGGAGTATAACAAGACAATTCCCAACCCACTCCCCGCCCCCACCAAAAAATCCTGTGACCATAATCACAAAAATCATTTGTATAGCATGAATAAAGTAGAAATTAGGCATCTTTGGCACACATCAAAAAAAGCACTCAAAGATTCACTTCAGAAAACATTTAACTGAAAAGCTATTCTAAGCTTTGGTTCAGAGGAACTGGCGGCAACTTGAAGAGATGCAATAAGAAACAATACCCTTGCTTCTTTTAGGACAATTTGTACTTTTAACTTCTGAGAGCTTTCTTAAGATATGGTTAATGAATTATATCTTTCTTTCAGAGGCTGATGAATGTGGATGTTGAAGGCATAGTGTCTTATTATTTGCATGAGTATTTTTCTGAAAGTAGGAATTCTACTCTTGTGATGCTCCATAACCATTTAGTTTTCTCGAAGTTCTAAGTGAATTAGGATCTCCTTTGTTGCACATTTAAAAAAAAAAAATTAGATTTATTACATAATCACCCCTTTGTTATTGTTATAGAGATTCCAGTGCTTGCTTTTAAAGCATTTATTCTATCTGATTTTCACTAAGTCCTCTTCAAGACAGGTCCTGTACAGTTCGTTTTAGCAGTCTTGTGGGCATTGGATCCAGTCTTGTTGAAGAAATGGTGTTGGTGACCACTGCAACTTTACAGAAACCTCAGGATCAAGCCTATGGAACAAAATATATCTCATACTTCCAATAGCAGGTTTTTTTTCTGCATTCTAAAAAGAGAAGAAAATGTTGCTCAGAACATGTTGTATGGTAATGTTTGCTTGTATGGTAATGTTTGCTTGTTTTCTATCTGTAATAATTATGACATCTACACAAGTATCTAGAAGTTCATTATTGCTTTATAATACACTGTTTATCAAAAAGATTTTAACTATCTGTCCACAAAACATAATTTTCTTAAAAGGAGATTTTATAAAAAGAACGCATTAAAAATTCTGTACACGTATAAGTGTACTGGCTTTGGGACTGACTTACTAGCTACCTGCTGATACCTTTATGTAGTCTGGCATTGAAACTCATACTTCCATGGGAGAGAGCTCACAATTTAAGACTTCAATTTGCAGAACTAGTTGTATGTTTTTTTGACTTCTAATACTCAAGTTAGAATACCTGTTCAATACTTTTGCTACGCATGTGGTATTTTGGTGCAAAAAGTTCTTGATAAGTAAATAATCTGTGTTTTACAAGACACAATATTTAGTTCCTAAGAGAATAACACAGACTATTTTATAATATATTTTCATCCTCTTTGACCTCTTGTTTATACCTTGTCTGCTTCCGGATTTCTCATCTTATTGTTCAGTGTCATGAGAGAGATGTTAATAATATTAACAGACCGCAGCTACATATTTCTTCAGTGTGTAACAGCTGTTGCAGGGTTTGCAGTACATGGTATACAGCTACTGAAGAACAATTCAGTATCCCTTTGGTCTTTCCTCCTCCAGGCAAACATCACCCAGAGAAGTGAATAAAGTACTTGTCTGATCTCAGAGCTCTGCAATCACATGCAGAGCAATATGTCACTTAGGACATGAACACAAGGCAAAAGTTATAGCTGGGGGCTGGAAAGACATCTGGAACTGACTTTTTACAACTTCATTGCAAGAAACAATTCTGGAGAAGAGGACAATGTCTCTTTTTCTCCACTCTTTCTCCTAACCTTCTAGCCTTTCCTCTGGCATTAATACTTATTCGGTGTCAGCAGTACCCCTTGGGAAGTTTCCTTTGCAGTCACATTAAAAACAGCTTTGAGCAGGCAGTAGAATTGATGTGGGATATGTTCTTTCTACTTGTGCAGACCCTCCAGTGTGTCAGGCTTACTGGTGCATGTGTGGTGTTTACATGACACCAGATCCAGGCTTACTGAAGATGTGATTGAGCTTGCTCCTTGGTCCTTGGCTCATTCATGGACCCCAGTTGAATTGTAGCTAAACCAGCAATTGCTATGTGAAGTGTTTGAAAGAGGAACATATATTTTCTAGGAAATGTTTCACAGTTCCTGGCAATATTTCATACAGCTGTGGTATACGCAGCTACATGAGATAAAAGTGCAGATGTATGAAAATTATATCGAAGCTATGGAAAGAAACTTAAAGTGATTTTTTTTGTTTGTTTGTTTGTTTGGGATGGCTTAAAATAACAAGCTGAAAGAAATATTTTGCTTTTTCTTTTCAGGACTTGTAAGGTTCCTCTGAGCACATTTTATTGAAACCCCATCAGAAAACAAGTCCTATAAAAACTTCAATTCAGTTTTGCAGGTTCATTATTTTCTCAGGGCTTGGAAAACCATTAATGTATTTGGAAGTTCACATAGCCTGAAGCAAAAGATTAGGTTACTACTTTTGCTCTAATGGTTCTTTAAGGCTATGTTCAAAAAGTGGAACCTACTTCCTGGTTCCCATGAATAAACTGACGTTTTTGACACATGGTGGCTCCTTATGCCGAGAGCACATCTAGCAGCAGGTAACACCAGGGCAGGCAGCAGATAAAGGCAGTCTGCAGTACCAGGCAAGGTGGTTATGCTGGGGAGCAGGGATAACAACTCAAGCTCACAAGAGTGAGGTCCTGTCCTCACATACTGACTAGCTGAACTATATGGGGGGACAGCAACTAAATAAATTAAGTTCTTTTATCTGTAGCTCTATCCTGTATGTAGCAGAGGAAGAGTTAGCATAGAATGAATATTCCTGTTTAACAAGATAAATCTGGTCATTTTAATGAAGTCTTCTACAGAGACAAACTAAGATATGAGATAACTCCTGTTTGTTCATTATGCTAATCAGAAAAGAACACCTCTGGCCTTGTGAAAACAAAACTGATTAAAGCAAATGCAGTAAGTCAACTTGGAGTTGTGAAGTACAAATTGTTCAGAGCACACAATGGACATTAAGCCAAAACTCAACAGTGTTTTTAGAGAAAAGTGAATTTGGCTTTGGGCTTGCCTGTGACTTTTCCTGACTCTTATGTATTAAATACATATGGGATATGCAAATTCAAGAAGTGGGAATTCACTGAACAAGCACAAAAAATCTCTGTTTAATTAAAGTAAGCACAGTAGAAAACCTTGTTCCACAAGAAAAATATTTTAACTGGTTTAATCCTTTTGTTATTTATTTGTTATCCCTTTGTTATTTATTCCAGTTCAAGTACTATGAGCATCATTCCACTTTGGATGTGAACGGAGAAAATGTTAAGTTTCACTTAAGTCATCTGAGTATGACAAACTTTTAGGAAACCAATTTTTCTTTTCTCAGAGTTTTGTCCATTCCATGGCATTCTTGGGAATTTCTGGGAATTTCTTTTTCGTTTATTCAACTTGTACATTACTTCTGAAGAAGCATGTTTTTTGTGAAAGAAAATTAAAGAAGATTTTAATGGACTTTTGATAAGAAATTCCAAATATGTTTAAGAAAGAAGTGGTGGATGATGAACATCTTTTATTTTTGAAGGTTAATAAGTTTGAAGGTTGTCTACAATTGGAACTGCTTCGCAACACCTGTGAGTTTTGCGTTCTACACTGATATATACTTCTGAAATACTGGATTTTTATTAGATGAACTATAGTGCATCTGCACTGAAATATACATATACACGTGTGTGTATTAGTGTTGTTAAGATAAAAAACCACTTTTGTGATTTAATGACCTACGATAAAACTACAGAAAGATGAGATTCACCACAAAGTGGCAGACCTTTCTTACCCAAGGGAATATAGACCTGTGCATTGAACAACGAAATTGTGGCTGTAATTGTAACTATATCAATATTAGCTGTTGTAGAGTGACTTTAGTCACCATCAGGCAGTGTTGGAATGAGTCCATTTAGGATAGAGCTTAGCAGAAGAAAATAACATCACTTTTTATATCCCAATCTGGCTGTGGACCTGAGTAAAGGAATCACACTGATTTTGTCAGCATTGCCAACAGTATTTGAATCTGGTGACTATATAGTTTTGTTGATCTTCCTGTAGCACCTTGCAGGTATAGAGTAAGTTCTCTTCTTCCTTTCTGAAATTCTTAAGACTGTCAGTTCAGTCAATTAAGTTCCCAGAGCAACAATTTGTAGAATACATCATTTCAGTGTGTAATTCTTCTATCCATTCCTAGAATATATGGATATATATAAAAAAAAATATAAAAATGTCATACTGTCTGTGATCTTTAACCAGAATTTGGCAAAATTCGGTATAAGCAGACACCTAGTCTTGCAATGAGACCATAATTCTCAGTACTAAGCTATATTTAAGTTGAAAACAGAAGTATCAACGTTAATAGCACTGTATATGTATGTCTGCCATATGTACCTCCACTTTCAAAATGCCAGTTATACAAACAGTTCTCAGACATGTTACACAGCTGAGTATAATTTTTTTTTCCATTATTTATTCCTTAACTTTGAGATTTGATAGGCAGTTCTATCTTTTTTTCAGAAAAAAAATAGTTTCACGTAGGCAGTGACTGAATGTTTAATTACCTTTGCTGATGATCACATTTGTAGTTCCAATGTAGCAAACTGATTGGAAAAACAGAAGTTTCATTTTGACTCTGTTTGTAGAAATCTCACAGAAGAAAAGCAAGTTGTTCCATCAATACATTAGGTTGGCATGGAGGGAGAGCCTCAAAAGTTCTTTTCTTCAAGATAATAGGTAAGGATTGATATAATAGGCTGATCAGTTAATGCGGAAGAAATGAGAAGTCACATTTCTTAAGACCTTATTCTTTGTATGGCACAAAATACTTCTATTTACTTTTTACATTTCCTTAAAATAATTTTAAAATAATGATGTCTTCATCTTCCCTTGCTTAAGCAACAGATAAGCAAGAGGGAGCTATTCAAAGGACAATTATTCTAAGTCAAATTTAATGACTGATGGTAAAATTGTTTCCATATTTTCCTTGCTCCAGCAATGCTGTTTTGACTTGTGGACGTTTGCCTTGTGGACATGACTCATGGACACAAATGAGTAGCTAGCATCTCCTGATACACGGAATTGATACTAAGTCAAAACATTCAAGAACATTTCTGACAACATGTGGAAAACAGAAGCTCAGTATGTTTAGCCCTGCTGGAAAGTGAAGGTTGATTAGATATGTACATAAATCCCAGAAACAGTTTGAGGACAATAGGTTTTTGACTCTTTGACCTTTGTGATGTAAGCAACATTCGAAAAGGGCAGCAAGTTGATGAAGACAGAAAAATCCTCCTGGTACTGCTCAAGATAAAGAAGTGTCATACACTTTATCAGCTTCTCCTGTGTAAGATACTGGAAAAGCCTTAGAGGCCAATGAGATAGCTTTTTTTGTTTGTTTGTTTGTTTTGATTTGTTTTAATTCTCTCTCTACAAAAAAAAATTACAAACAATTATAAAATACTTGTAAAATACAGCAGTTCCCATGAAATTTTAATATCAGGTCCAGAGAGCAGTCCAGAATTTTCTTGCAGAAATTCTGCATTTTAAAATACCATGTACTGCCCCTCTTCTAAAAATGTGAGTTAATGATTAATTCCACGTTGGAAAAAGGGGATATAAAAAAGGAGGCAACATATTATATATAGTATCTACCAAAAAAAAGCAGCAAGAGGGCAGGCTTTAATGTATAAAGTCATATAATTACTTCTGGAAGGACCTTTGGTTGCCTTGTCATGGGTACACAGGGACCTGTACAGAGAGAGGTGCCATATTTGGAGTTAGAAACAGGTTTTAATGCTTTTCATTTCTCAAATTTCTGAAACAAAGACAATCTCTTATTTTGGGGGAAAGACAAGTCTCTTTTTAGTCAATAAGATGCAGAATATTTCCTTGCAATTACCAATAAAATTCTCAGTAATGACCATTATTTTGATATCTCATTTTTTCTTTAGTGCCGTTTCTTGGTAGCACAATGGATCTTGGATGGAATATATATTTATAGAAAAAAAAGTCATACTAAGTTCTCATGAAAAATTAAAGACTAGCATCACTTTGAATAAGACATTTTGTATAACCAAACCCTGTACGTTTGTTGCATCCTAGAATGTCTATATACTTGATTTTGACTAAAAAAAAAATAAAATTCTAAATCTATTGTAAACAAAAGTTTTTAAACAGCATATGGTTTGTGACAGATAATTATCATTGCTATTTTTCTGTATTGTTTTCCAGTAGATCTGTGAAAAAAGTAATAAACACTGAATTTGGTATAAAAGATTAGTATCTTGTGGAGTTAAAACAATAAATATTTGCAAATAATTTGGGCAAAATAAAAATCGGACCATTGTAAACACTGAGATATATAATTTGAATGTTTTTAAACAAAAAGTTTCTGGTTTGGAAATGTTGAGATATTTTCTCTTGAGATTTTAAAACAACACTTTTAGGTTTACACCTCTTCATTACACTTCATTACATATAAAAGCAACATAAGTCAAAGGAAATAGTATTAAAAACTTGGAATGCCACATGGATTAAAAGAAACACATTAAGATGATTGGAAACTATATATATTTCCAGACATTGGAAAGATGCAGTTTTCATTCATTCTGAGTCCAGTTCTTCCTTGTTCCTTATGTTTGAATACGAAAATCTTGTCTAGTTTGGAGTCCTAATCATGGAGAAATAGAGAAAATTTTCACGCATTGCACTGCAGAAACTAAAAAGAAAAGCAATGCCACTGACCATGCAAAAGGTAAAAAGGAAAGGGAGCAGAGTAAAGAACTGAATGCATGATTAGAGATTTATTTTAGTAGAATATGAATAATGTTTAAGTTGTAATTCATAAGGAGCGCTCATGAAAAGAACTGGAAAAACTTTGTGCAATAATGTCCTAAGGGGCAATTCAGAAACATCTGTAATAGAAGATGGAGAGAAGGTGACCTGTTATGTCTCTCTTGGTAATCTGTTACTAATTGAAAGCTTCAGTTATTATGAGATTGGGGGGGCGTGGCGGGGGAAGTGGTATCATTTTGTATAGCAGGAAGGCAAATGCCAGCACCATGCAGAAAGAGCTGCAGCTGGAGCCCTCATCAGAAAGTGTTTTGAGCAGGTGGCAACAGAGCCCTGGCTTGAGGAGTCCATAAAGTCCCTGAAGAACACATGCACATGCTGTGGACAGACCAGAGCTGGTTACAAATGGCCAGTGCAGAGGACAAGCAAACAGTGCCAGCAAAAGGAGAAAAATAACTGTCTTGAAACAATGGGCTGAGAATGAAGCACAGAGACAAAGCCTTGGACTGGTCAAGCAAGTTATTAGTTGCACAGCAACAAATAGCAAAAGAGCAGCCTGAACTCACAGAAAGACTATCTGGGAAATGAGCATACAACAAGTAGTGGACAAAAATAACAACCCAGAAAAAAGTAAAGAAGTAATTTTTCCTTTACCATTTTGAAACTGTAAGATAGCAGTATTTCCTTCATGTGATGGTCATGAAGCCAGTGAGAGAGAAGTGCAAAAAAATCCAGAAGAAAGAAAAGGAATTTTTCCCTGGCAATGAATATTTTTAATAAAAAGCAATGCTACTGCTTGGAGTTTCTTTGGGTCCAACTTGGAAAAATATTGAGTCACTACATGAAAAAATCCTCCAGTGTGTGGAATTTGCACTCTGCTCCCCATTAGTGGTACAGCATCCAGCTGAGAGCCAGGGACTCCTTGCCACAGTTATTTGGTTTGTTGAATTCAGGGGCATAGACAAGTATGCACAGATGGAAGATTTGAGACATTTTTTGTTTTGTTCTCAGGTTTTTGAGAGTTTTGGGGAAGCAGGGTTGGTTTGGGTTGGTTTTGGCTGAAGTTTTCAAACAAGCATAAGGAAGAAGGAATCCAATCCCATTGAGTTTCTCCATAAATTTATTGAAAGCCTTTATACTTGAAAAATTGCAGAGACTGTCAGATACTATGTTGACATTTAACAAGGTTTACTGATGATGGATCTAGGTCCATGGGTTGGGCCTTGGTACATTTTTTTTTGTGCTAGTCACTATATATTGAGATTACTCAGGATTTCACCTTTCACTTTTTTTTTGTAAAGCAAGTATATGCCAAGACCTTATCACTGTGAAATGAAATATTGTGATATGAAATTAATGTGAACTGAATGTAAACTCAGGCAGAAATTTGCAGACAGATTTATTCACTAAGGTGTGAACTGACTCATTGTTCTTTGGAGTGTCTGTTGTGAAGCTGGATGATGATTTTTTGAATGTCCCATTCCACTCCTTGGAGACATTGAAGGTATAAAAATATGGAAGAAAGAACAGAACAGAACAGCACACATAAAAACAGTAGAAGTAGTCAGAAAAAACAATAGAGGAAGGAGAAAGAAATAGAAACAGAATTGTACCTGGACCTAAGAAAGAAACTTTTCCATGGTGCATGTAAGGACAATTATTAAAGTTAAGATAATATTAAGGTTATTTATTATATAAGATATTCATTTTCTTTCCAATATAGGATCCTTAATATTCCACTGACTACCCGAAAAGGCTGTGTTTGTCTGTCTTTTAGAGCTCATAAAGATAAGTTTCTAAAGGGAATGAAAATTGTACCTATTTTTACTGCAACTCAAACTTGGATTTTCAATCAGAAATTCAGATGTAGAAAGTGGTGCTACTCTAATCCCTCTTGCCAAAAGATTTTGGCTACGTATATGGGAAAATGGTAAGAGCAGCCCTTCAGGAAGTGATCTGGTGGTGCTGGTTGACATCAGACTCAGTAGGAGTCAGCAGTGTGCCCTGGCAGCCAAGAGGGAAAACCGCATCCTGGGGTGCATGAAACACAGCATGGCCAGCCAGTCTGAGCTCTCCTCTCCTCTCCTCTCCTCTCCTCTCCTCTCCTCTCCTCTCCTCTCCTCTCCTCTCCTCTCCTCTCCTCTCCTCTCCTCTCCTCTCCTCTCCTCTCCTCTCCTCTCCTCTCCTCTCCTCTCCTCTCCTCTCCTCTCCTCTCCTCTCCTCTCCTCTCCTCTCCTCTCCCCTCCTCTCCTCTCCTCTCCCTCTCCCCTCCTCTCCTCTCCTCTCCTCTTCTCTCCTCTCCCTCTCCCTCTCCCTCTCCCTCTCCCTCTCCCTCTCCCTCTCCCTCTCCCTCTCCCTCTCCCTCTCCCTCTTCCTCTCTTTAATTTGAGGCAATTTAATTTTAGGTTTGTTTAAAGAATAAATGTGTTAAGGTCAATGTATTATTTGGGGATATGAAAAATTATTTATTTTAGTATTTACTTTAAAATATAGGCATTGAGAGATATGAATTCTCATTTGGCTATTTTAGATCCAAATCCTGCACTATAAAGGAAACTTTTGTGGAATAAGATTTTTTGACTGTTTTATTGGAGAGATTTAGAGAGCCAGTGTACAGAAATAACACTTTCAAAACACCTACTTGAAGTTCTGTTCCTGATGCTGAAAATGTCCATTAATAATATTTTCAATTAATATTAAAAAGCTTTTGCTTAAGCTGTTTAGTTAGACAAGCTCCTAGGCTCCACATGTATGGCAAGAAGTATGTTTCCCAATCTTGTTTCAGAAATAAAAGAAATTGGCCCGTCTGTGAGTAATACCTGCTTGCAATGAAGCTTGATATGAAATGGTGGTGTGTGTACACCCACATACACAGGAACAACAGCTGTTAAAACCGCACAGACTTACAGACCTCTTGCTAATCTTTCATTGTTTGATTTGCTATGGTGCATATGAGAATCTCCAAAATGCCAAATACTGCTAATTCAGTCTGGCCATAGCATGAGGTATTTTTCTTTGCTCACATGACAAGATATTACTGCAATACAGTGAGATGGCCAGCCTCATGCTAAAACAGCTTAGGAGGTATCTGAGCAACTTTAAAAAAAAGTGGAAACAACTCAACCTCATTTTCACTAAAATACTTTGGATTCACTGCCTCAACTGGAAGGTGGTGGTTCATAATATGTATCAGCTATGGTCATTATGACCATAGCCTAATGTCAGTGAGTTCCTGCAAAATTCACATGGAGCTTAAGTATACCTTAGAGGTCTTCACATTTTGAAAAAAGGTTTGTCTTAAAATAAGGCTTGATTAAGGATTGAAACTACATTTTGTTAATCTTCTGCAAAGATATGCCCTACATTTTGAGTGATATATCTGAAAACAAAAGGAGAGCCTCAGGACATATGCATTTTGTCTTATTTGTCTAATTATCTGCTAAGAAAATAATGTACATATATGCTTGTATTTGCTGACTGACTATTGTCGAAATTGAAATAATAAAACACACTGGAATACAAGAAACTATTTCACAAAATAATGCAAATCAGGCTCTATCTGCTGTTATTTTTAAAGGACATGCAGTAAAACAAAGTTTTCTGATATATACCTACCTACTAACATCAACAGTGCTACTTTGATGAATCAGTAGAAAAAAACCCCCACAATTATTTGAGTAATTTACATTTTCCTAAGAAATCCGACTGTGTTTTCTTGCCTGATTGCTTTCACAAACAAAAGAAGAGAAAGAGGTGACTGATACAGGGGATTCTCCTTTAAAACCCCATTGCAGATCTCGAGATAGCTAGAATGAACTGCAATCAGACTGAAATTGTTAATGTTCTAAAACAATTTACTTCCTTTCTCTGCGAGAATCGCACTGCAGGAGAGATGAATTGCTGAGAATGTTAGAGTACCATCTATTGAAAGAGCCACAAAATGGTGGCTACTTCTGACAATGAGCTTGATTTACTTACAAATTAAAGGTCTGTTAAACAGGTGTATGACCAGTGTGAAGCTGAAAATCTTCGTGGTGCCTCTGTTCTTTGCTTTTCTTTAACGTGGTGTAGGTTAAGAGAAGTTTTTACCTTTCAAGGACTAATTGAAGAGTACAGAATTTGCAAATGAAAATGAATCCAACATATGAAGGAGAAGGAGTGAATATTTTGAGGTATTTAAGATGTTCTCTTACAAATCATTTAGCTTAGAAGTAGTTTGAATGACTGTATCAACAGTTTTAGCTGGCTTTAATAAAGATGAATACCTGGAAAATTGTCTCAGATAAGAAAGTACAGTGTGAAAGATGCAAAAACTCTCCAGGGCACAAACAAGGCTCTACTATTCAGGGTCTTGAACAAAGCACCCATATGTGTTGGTATGATATCTAGCACACGCAAACAGTGGTCCTTGAGGTGATGCGTGAGCACACAATATAGAAAGCCGTATCGAGTTATAACAGCAGTGTTTTTGTCAGTATCCCAAGGGAATATTCATTGCAAGTAATATTATCAGAAAACTGAAGAATTCATCTCTTATTGAGTGATTTTTCCCAACATTTTCTCTAGCAAGTGTGGTCTCTGAGGTAATATTCAAAGTGAATTCTGAAGCCAGGTGCCTGTGTACCTCTATGCAAATCTCAAACACATTTAGTATGAAGAATAAAATTCTTCAGATGTATTTTGCAGATTGTAATATGTTTCCTATGGAATTTAAATATATATATATATATATATAAATATATAATATTTTAGATTGCATTATATTAAAATCCATCTCTTGTGGATAATTGCCCATCCATTCCACTTCCACTGAAAGCACGGGCTTGTTAAGATAATTGCATGATTACGTGAATTTGAAAGATAATAAAGCAGAAGTGAATGTGCAACCAATCACAGCTGCTCTGATTGTCTATATGTAGCCAATCAGAGATATAATTAGGAACACAGAAAATGAGGAAGGCTTTGTATGAAACAAAATTAAAGTAAGTGTTCTTTGTTTCTTTTCTTTTTTTTTTTTTTAACAGAAAATTATTGGCACCAAATAAATGAGTCAGAAAGCAGTTATGCAAATACAGTACTAACTAATTTCTACATTATCTGTTTCATTAAAAACAAAAGACAAAAACAATTCACCATTCTATTTAACAATACTGTGCATTGATAAATTAACCCAAGAAGATAAAGAAACCCGGGAAGAAATACGAGAAATTTGGGAATGTTCTGAGAATACAAATTATTTCTGCTTTTACTGAACTCTAACTTGTGTACCAGTACTCAAAAGATTGCATGCATGTCAGACATTGAGCCCCATTAATACTTAATTAAAATGTACAGTGTCTGGTTTTGTTGGTGTAAATAAATGTTTTAATCACTCTCAAAGACAGGGTATTTACAGAAAATTATAACTCCTTCTAGATATTTCCTTTACTCCATTGCAGCTGATAAAGTAGATTCAGCTCTTTGCTCTTTCTTTCCTTTATGTTTCCTTCATAAAAACTCTTTCTTTCAAAATACTTTGAAGGGGGAGGGTAAATACAAACTAAGTGCTTAAACCAGTAGTGTGCACAGATTGATGGTCTGAATCTAGTTAATCCTTGAACTATAGCTCTTATTCAGCCTAGTCATTATCATCTGAACAATTTCCTTTGGGGTCTCTGGAGCAATGATTTAATGGAACAATTAATAGTATCATTGCAGATCATCTAGTAGAAGGAATTCTGTGGGTAAATAGCACAGATTAAAACAGAGAAACGTTTGTGGTACAAACTGGCAAACTGGGTTAGACGTTGGTGTTAATGGAAGAGCAGAGGTGACAAGGATGGTATTATTCGTGCTACCAGAGTATAAAATGTAAAAAAACCCCGAAGTACAAGATCACAAAGTTTTAATTTACTGCACTTGACAAGATGGTGGAGGAAACCAAAGATACTATGCAATCCAGTAGATGGAATGGGCAAAGTACATGAGCTTGACAACTGTTAATTAAATAGGTGTCATTAAAGAAAGAAGGATCTGATGTGAGTTTTACTGGGATGCTTGGTGAGCTTAAATAAATTTTGCTCAGTGAAAGTTGTAAAAGAAAATGCAAGCAATTTTGGATGTATAATTTTAGAATGCATATCAATTCCATTATCATACATAAAATGTCACAGACTAAATTGGGGGTATTTAAAACTGGTTTTATGCATTACAATTTATGTATTTAGTATCATATGACTCACATAGTTATTTCAGAACATATGTTCCTTTATTACAAATCAGTATTCTCCCCTCTCAACGGCTCAAATGCAAATCATGTCTATACTGCCAGGACCATTTAATATACAGAATAAGCATAGTTTAAATATTTGTGCAATTGAAATTTACATATTTGAAAGATTATGGAGATATTAATTTATAATTAGTTTGCTTTTTTGGTGTTCTGTAAGTTTTTCTTCTTCTTGCTGTCGTATGTCAGAGAGTTACATTCTCTGAAGTCAATGGACCTGATCGTAAGCTAATGGTGTAATTCTCATTTAACCAGTGGAATCTGGTTAGAGTCAAATGGGAGCATAATGCAAATTTCTGACAGCAGAATGTGGGCTTTAATTATCTCAAGAATGTTAAGTTTTAGCTCATGTAAGCCCCCCAGCCCACTCCCTGGGGTGTGCTTTAGTGCACTTAGAAGCATTATGTCATCTTCTTCTAATTCAGGAGCAGTTCTCCTAATTCAGGAGGAAAGTTTTTAGCAACTGTTCAGATTGTTCCCTGAAAAGGACACATTAACTCTTGCAGGCTGATGTTGCTTTTGACCTCCGGCATGAGCGCTAAGAGGAACAGTAAGCAGGATTTAGAGAAAAAAAACTGGAGCAGCAGAACTTTGAGGGAGGTCCTTGTAATTACTGACCAGCTGACCATCTCCAGCCAGAGATTTTTCACCAGAGAGACACCATTCATGGCCATTTGTTCATGTCCAGGCATCCTCCCAGTGCAGTCTTCTCTGCTGGCAGGGACAAGGAAGAAGGAAGCAGGCCAGAAAAGTAGTTTCTGGGTTCTGGGAAAAGAGAGATTTGTCTTCCCACTAGAAACTAACAGAAGTTAATACCTGTCTTGCAGAAGATAGTTCCTATGTGAGGATTCACGGACAAGATAAGACAACTAAAAGACATATGGCTGGAGCAAGCCTCTAGTTTACTCTCCCATTAATGTCATGTGAGGAGGTGCCTACTGATCCATAGAAATGTCTGGGAATTTTCTCCTTTTCTGTGGAGGAGTAAAGCCCTGGGTCAGGGGCTACTCTAATTTTTCTGTCACGTTCTTCCTGTGCAGTTGAGAGCTTGCTGGAGGCACACCTGTTACTAGCTGATAAGGACATTTCAGGTCTGGGTGGCTGCTGACAGGATGTGTAAATCTTATCCTGTATAGTGAAGCTGAATGTAAGAGTTGCCACCAAAGGATGGGTGTGCATTTTTCGCTGTTTTCTTCTCACACAGTTTAACACAAGTCTCACATATGATGCTCCTGCTTCCAGCATTTGGAGGGACTCGTTTATATCTAACATTAATAGGGGACCCTGGTGGCGATGTTAGTTGGCCACTCAGTGGCTGGGTGTTGTGGCGAGTATGGCCTCAAACTGGTGAGCGGGCCACTGAATAAACCTGCAGTCTCTGTCAGACATCTGTGAAAGTGCTGAAGAAGCCCTCAGGGTAGAAATGCTGGCATTAGTCCACTTGGAATCACTCTTTAAATAAAATCAGCACATATGAGAAAGAGGAGGTTATTCTGCTTTCCTTGTAATTGGTATGGGCTCAGAGCTGGAATGCTTGCAGTGTACAAAGTGATTGAAAAGCTGTTTGTCTTCAAGGGAAGATAACCACAGTCCATAATGCAGCATTATTAAATAATTATGAGACGTATTTTAGCCTTAACCATAGAAATAATCTCTTCAGTTTATAATAGGACTTTCAGCAAAGCAGCTCTCTTGTATGCCTCCAGTTTGTCTGCTGTACCCCCCACATCCTTTATATGTACCATAAGTGTATGATAATTTTTTTGTTTGCCTGACATTTTAGGATCATTAAAAATACTGCAAAAACAAGTTGACAATAGTGGTCACTTCAGTTACTCAGTACAAGATTTTAATTAGCTGAAGGAGAGGAACAAGTATTTTAAACAAAAACAAACAAACAAAGATTGTAAAGAATGTATGCATCACAAGTATACTGCTGGGTTATGAAAACGGGAAGTATGAATTATATGCATATTTACATGTTGTTTACATGCATTATATGGATTGTTTTGTGTTAAGTTACACAAAGTTAGAAGAAATAATCAGTTATGGAAAAAATTAGGCCAGCAAAAGCCCTCTTGGATCACCAAATGCTGCCGCAGCATTTTATGGGTTCCAGGTAAGGAAGGAATGCTTGTGCAATTGAATCCCCTGGGGAAACATGGGGGAATGAAGTTTTACAAAAGAAAGCCCATTAGACAAAGGTATAAAACCCAACAGACAGGCTTGTGAGTCCTAGAGGAAAAATGATCAAATTTAGGCAGTGAAGCACCTATGAGTATCAAAGACAGAGGAGCCAATCCAAGTCAACAGTACCAGAGAGAGATTTCAAATTGGTTTTAATTCTGGTGGAGACAGAAAGAGATAAGAACTCCTAGAGCATATTCAGATTACTCTAATTCCCACCATGATTTGATAGAACAAGTTTCAAGGCCCATTACCAACTCAGACACTTGAACTATCCCCCAGTCCCACAGCAAATAGTTTTACTATCTGACTAGTCCAGAATGTCCCTGTCTTCTGAGTCTGGAAATTCTGTCACCAAAGTTTTCATCAAAATCAGAATATATTTGCATGGAAATGTCATCCAACTGTTGTTTGTACTTCTTACTTCTGCAGTACAGGAGATAGTTTCCTGGATAATCACACATATATTTCTGCAGTGTTGATGTTAAAGCTTTGAAGAGCTTTCTTGGGTTTAGACTCTTCTGCTTGTATTACAGGCTTTTTAAAGGGGGGAAAAAAGAAATGTTGTGAGGTTCATTTATTTGAAGGAAACACGACAGTAAAAAAATGTTTGGAAATTCATATTAATGTATGCTAATATTTTTATATGTTAACGTGCTTTCCCAATGGAAATGTCAGGGAAGATCTTATTTATAAGGCCCTGAATCCAGGATGTAAATCCAGAGAGCAGATCTTGATAAGAAGAAAGCAGTTCATAAAGACCTTTCAATCTCAGTTCAGCTGAGATGGCAACTGCTGATATGACAGGTATAAAGTAGATATGACAAGCATCATTGCCCAGAGAACTCAGTTAAAATATTATGAAGGATCAGATATTAATTACTTAAATAAGTTTTTAATTCATTCTCTGTTTCTTTTGTTGATTTCTCTTTTATTCCACCCTCCCATTCCCCCACCCCCCCCAAATCTATTGTTGAGAGATGGCAGTAAATGGAGTAAATAATGTTGGTTTGTTTTTTGTTTTTTTTTTTTCAGGGTCCAATTCAGTGCTGAGAAAAATATAAAATACACTAAATTCAGAATAATCATTCTCAGTTGTGTCAAAGTAGCTTTTATGACTACTAGAGGGCATGGGATCTCTGGCAGCAAGGAGAATAAATCCTGCACAAAAAGCTAACAGTGACAAAAGATTTTATTTTGGTATGATTAAGCAGGTATCTCCATGGCTGTAGCACTGGAAGAAGATAAGGAAGAAAATAGAAAGCTCTGTATAAACTTCTCTTTCCTATAATTTTGCCCAATTTTTTGTAAAACTTTGAAACTCTACTCTAATTATCCTGTGCCATCAAAAATTAGAGATCTTTCCATCTTTTGAGCAGCTGGATTGCATTTTCAATGCTAATTAATGGAAAAAGATGACATTTCCTCATCTGCAACTCAATCTAAAGCAGTTTAGGTGTAGGACAAAATGTATGTGAGAAATGTATGAAACTAGGTCAGACTTTCACTGCTTGCTTATTAATACTTTAAAAAAGATTCACAGTTTCAAAAATTTCTAACAGTTTTACAATGTGTTGTCATATTTTCTTCCAGTAAGAGCAGAAATGCTGTTAAAGATAAGAAAAAATAGACACATTTTCAAGGAATTGTTCTGATTTTGTAGAATGTTGTAATAGGGTTTGCTGGAATCTTTTTCAAAAACATTAATTGATGTTTTCCTGATTCTGAAATGTGATACCTATTGCTATATATCTTACATTCTTCATAGTGATGGAGACAGCTATGTAATTTAAAAACAAAACTCAAGAAATCAGTCTTTAGGTAACAGGAAACATAAATAAAGGAGTCAAAATGTAGATTAAGCACAGTATTTATTTGATAAGAATTGAAACTAAAATATTATAAAAACTCCTTGTTAGTTTCCATTTGGTAAGTAGGTTATGTATCTTGTGTCTTGTTGAAAAAAACCCTAAATATAGCTTACCCTGAGATGAGAATCCCAATTCCACAAGCCCTTAGTTTTTGATTTTATTACTTGTGTTCTCCTCTCTAATGGGTTAAAAAAAAAATAGCACTGGAAAAACTGAAAACAGCTGGATGTAAAGTAAATAAATGGGATATCGAAACCTTTGAGGAAAGAAGCATGGTTTACAGCTAATTATTATAAAAGTTTGACTGACAAAGTAGGGATCAGGAGGTGATAATTTTCTGGTTTTGCACATTACCCTCTGTCCCAGAACTGGCCTCTGCACTGAGCCCAGTTCATTCCCTTCTGACTGTTCTGGTTCCTTGAAGCTGATGTGACACCTGTGCAAAAAAGACGAGCATCTTGTTGCTGTGCAAACCTCTGATTATGGCACTGGTGGTTGGTGGCTGATAAATACTGCATGATACACTGATTTATGAAGGGACTAAGAAAACGCACTCGTCAGGGGTACCAAGCCCTAAGAAAGTCATACAGACAGCTTACTACTACGGCAACATAATGAAGTTCCCAATCTCAGGAATATAAAAAAAAAAAAAAAAAGATTGCAAAGTCAGCGGGGAAGTACACATCAGTTTTACAGGCCTATGTGGAACCAATTACTTGAAATTGATTCCTGACAAACATTGTGTCCTATATAATTTATGAATTTGTTTCCATAGCTTATCTACAATTTCAGACCTCTGCTTATATACATTCGCCATTTAGGGTTATTTTGCTATTCATCAACCATTAGAGATCTTTCAATTTACATGTGTCAAGGATCTGAGAAATTAATGGAAAGTACAGATTAATCTAAGTTTTGCTCTTATATTTAAAATCACTATGTTAAATTAAATAGAGACAACTTTACGTAAAAAACTGTATAGGTAGTCCAAGTCTGAAAGAAATATTCCTTCACATCTAAACAGCAAAATGGATTTGGAGCAGCATCAATATCTTTTGTACTGTACATGAGTTCAAATTAAATGAAGAGGCTTCAAGTAAAGTTTAGAGGAAAAAGGAAAATATGCACAATGCAAGTTGGATAGCTTGAATATTGCTTTGTAAATGAATTTGATTGTTCACACTTGCCTTAGATATTCTTAGATACTCTTTGTTCTCTTCTGCCTCTTCATTACTGAATTTCTTAATGTATTCAACTTCAGAGAACTTTTGTGAGAATCAATCAATGGTCATGTACGATTTCTGCTGTTCCTTCTTTTCCTGTGGAAAAATATTTCAGAAATTGGTGTAAATTCTCCTATTTAGGGAATGTGGTCAACATTGGTTACTCCATTTGTTACATAGATCAGCATCAGAAAGTTTTGTCCAACTCAGACCCAAAGAGTACTTGGTTCAAGACATCCTTCTGTAACACTGGATTTTCATCTTATATATTTGAGTTAGCTGTTGCGTTTCAGCACTGGTGTCTTTCAGAGAGTTTCTGAAAGATTCTGACACTGTTATGTTTACATGTTGGAATGATGTGGAAAACATCTGAATTTTTCGCGTTAATTGTGCTTCTATTAGAATTCATAAAACTTCTATGTAAGAATTTGAATATTGTCTTTTGTTCCCTATTAGATTTCAGTTTGGCGGCACACATTATAGTTTGCTAAACTTGAGAAGTGCTATTTTAGATTTTCTGTATGTTCTGATTTACAGGTGGACCCATTTCAGTGGGTGGTAAGAATTAACTGTACAGTATAATATATCATTAAGAAAATAATCCAGTGTCTCGTGGTTCTTTAATAAGCACTGCATAAGGACAATAATATGATATAATAAAATTTATAATGTGAAGGCCAGCTAACGCAGAGTGCCTACATCTCATATATTAAACATTCGATTACTTCTCTTGGACAATGTAAGATTGGAAAATGTAAACACATTAAAGAAAATGTCTGCTATCATATAAACATGTGAAATAATTTGCATAATGGGAAAATACACATAAGAATCAAGTTGATTACCTGATAGCCAAATGTCCCCCAAAACCTTGTCTAAGAAATGTTGCAAGTACCTTTTGTCAACAGTGAGATATGATGGAGTTGATGTGGGCTTGGATTTACCTCATTTAACTTTATACGTGTAATTGAGGTGTATAAATTAGCAGTGTAATTACCATAGTTCCTTTCTAATATTACTTGAAAGGATTAGACTCCTATACAAAGCAAGAATTTTGGGTAGTCTGTATCCTGCAAAGGAAAAAAGAGTGACAATCTCCTTAATGCAGATATTTCAGCCATGTACCTAAGCATAGATGGGAGGAAATCTGGATGTTCAACTGTGGAAAAATCTGTAAAATCTTCCCCATATCTATTATTTTATGTTCCTATGTCAGCAGATTGTCAACTTCAATAACTAGAGGTGAAAATATGCAATTTAAAAATTTAAACACAGAAGCCTTCTGTGGTCAAAAAAGTCTAGGTCCATAAAAAATGCCATATTGACCACACGCCACTGGGGAGTGGAATAGAAGCTTTCACTTCCATAGGCAAAGGAGAAGAGATGCTAGGAAATGTTCAAATTATAAAAGAAATGAAGGTACAGAGATTGTTTCTAAAATGGAAGAAGGCAAATGAAAAGCAATATAGTAATGAAAAAAAATACACTATATATTACAAATGAATCATATTTATTTTAGCAACATCATATTTAGTTACATGTACCAACTCTTTTTTAGGAATATTTCAGCCTTAATTAAGAAAAGTGTCTTTTTCTTATCTTGAAAGAACATGTTGTTTTACTGGTTTAATCATCTTTGAAATTATAAGAATTTAAATTACAGGAAATGAAACTGAGAGCTCACACTAGATCAAATCACCAAATAGTCTGAGATTTGAAAAATCTTGCTCTCCCATCCATGCAGTTCACTCATCTTGATAACCTTATGTAAGAACCAGTAGTAAAGCAATTTTGATTTGCAGAAAAGGAACTTTTATTTCTAGATTACTGTCTATAAATGAAATGTGGTAGCTATTAATTGGAGACTTACCGGTTTGGGAATACCAGCATATTTTTCTGTAGGTGAGAGGTA
This sequence comes from Alca torda, assembly GCA_008658365.1. NCBI lineage: Eukaryota > Metazoa > Chordata > Aves > Charadriiformes > Alcidae > Alca > Alca torda. The sequence continues at coordinate 59,546,475 of CM018101.1, read as the reverse complement.
AACATTTTCATATGCAAGCATTTCAGCATTTCAGTCTGTCTTTTCTCCTGGTTTTAGAAAAGTTTTAAAAAAAAAAACCCTGCAGATTTAAGAAACATGTATTTTTATCTGTAAAACTAAGTTTTACTTATGATGAGTTAATAAATTAAAAGAGGTACAAGTGAATATACAGAGATTAATTAGACTACTGGGTAATTTGTATTTGCTAGAATTTATATTAAGTCTGATATACAAATCTATCTCTAGAACACTCATCACATAATAGTTGAAAATACACAAATATACATATATATATATATATATATATATATATATGTATGCACAACCCTGTGCTTTATGTTTGGACTGAATGAGGATAAATGTGGGAGACATAATGCCTTAAATACAGACCTAAAGGAAAAATCTACTGTGGTCTGAATCACAGCTTTTTGTCTCATTTGAGGAATAAATGACACATACATTACAAGAGGTTGTTCTGAACTATTATATTATACATATTTATTATGTGGTCATTTTCTCTGTTTTAAAATTATGCTAGCTTGCCCATATCTTATTCAGTCTAAAAATTGTAGTCTTATCTTTCTCTGTTGTCCTTGTAAATGAGAAAAGGTAGCAGTGCATTATAGAAAATAATTAATGCATTGGAAGCATATATAAATGGACTAATAGGCCTTTTTTTTTTTAATGCAGTGAAATATGATAGTTTGGTTTTTTTTTAATAGGAAAACCCTTCTGCTTCAAAATAATTACCAGAGGACCCCAGAGAGCTAGGCATATCACAAATACATGGGAAGACAGTAAGCTGGGATTTTTTTCAATTAAATAATCACAATATAGCATCTTTGACAGGAAAGTTTTTTCAAAGCAGAATTTTTTCATAGAATCCAAATGACAGAATGCAACCCCAAAATAGCCAGTACCCAGCACAATGTGAGATGTGAGGTAAATGGAAGAGCAGGGACTTGGTCATATGCAGCTCAGTTCCCTTGCCAGTAGCTACAGAATCACCTCTCTCTTTCAGTCAGAATGACATCATTTTAGTCAGATAATATCTGTTTAGTCATCTGTTAAGAGGAATAGCTCCAATGTAAAAAAAAAAAAAAAAAAAAAAGAAAAGAAAAAAAAAGAAAAGAAAAAAAAGGCGAAATCCTGTCATGTTCATTGGGGCAAGGTAACTACTAGAGATGATATATTCACAAAATCAAGTCCCTGAACTAAAACCAAGAAGTAAATATGGTACTCCTAGACTATTAGCAATCCTGTGATATCATCTATGAAAGCTTCTAAAACCTTTCCGATCTGTTCATGCAAAAGATTTTAAATCTTCTCTAAGTTTTATAGGGCTTTCTGTTTTCTACCAAGGTCTAGATAAAAATATGTGATACTTTATACATTCCTGTGGAACAACCATGAAATCTAATAAAGTCCTTTTTCAGTACATTAGAGCTCTCTGGGTGAGGTTCTCAGTCAGAAGATACACATGTGGTCTCTGGGCCTATAGATACAGCAAAACACATTCATTTTATTGGCTGCTACTCCTGGTTTGAAATTTAGCTTCAAGGAACTGCAACATATGGAAAATGGAAGCAATGGAAAGAGGTTCCTGAGAGGAATATGGGTTCCTGAGCAGGGTGCTGGCAAACAGATGTGTGTGTGCAGAGCTCTGAAGGAGCGGCACACAGGCACTTCTGGCCTAAAGAGTGCTCTGTCAATAGGAAATATTTAGCATGTGCAAGGAGTTAGTGTGTAAGGATTTGCAAGCTTGTAATGCAGGACAAATAAAACTACATCTTATTGTGCTTTGCAAATGTCTTCTGATGTGCAGCTTTTTACATTTCCTCATTTCTACATGCTTCATTGGGTTCTACCAACTTACCTGAACCAAAATGGACAAATCTGTATTGCTGCCCCACTATAAACAGTAACAGAGAGCCTCAAAATTACAGAAATTTTCAGTGCAGTTTCTGAGGTATATGTAAATACACATATATTCATACATAAATATATTATTAATCATATATAGCAATATATTATATAATATGTAATATATACTATGTATAAATAAAGTTATATTAATCATTCAGACTCTGCTGCCAAATTAGTTTTCTCCTATTGCTCTTGCCTGTAGGAGATGGGGGCTGCTCAAGAAACAATCCTTCATGGCTAACAAACTGCATGTGCTTAGGTTTAAGCATAAAATAGCTTCTAGTACTTATGGAAGTGTCTTGGTGCATAAAGATGACAAAAAAAAGCAGAGTTTATTCTCTTGTTAGATGATGCTAAACCCCATTATATGAGGATATATAGGAGCCCAGAAATACGTCAGACAAAGCATGGGAAGTTCACTGCATGTTAAATCCTTGTCTCATTAGAAATGGGAAATAAGGAGTCACCCACAGTGGAGAACAGTTGTAGAGGAAGAGCTCTGTGGCAGCTTTGGGATTAATGGCAACAGTGCAATTTGTGGACATGTTGAGCAGAGTCCCGTAGTCTGCCAGGAGGGGAATTAAAAAATTCTGGGTGGATATACAATAACTAAACCCATTTTTTTTTTTTTTTGTCTTAAAATTGTTCCTAATTGTCTAGATTACTACCGTGCTTAATTGTGGTGGGAGATGAGCAAGTGCTTTTGAGGGTCATTCATGGTAGGTTTGGGAAGAGTATTTTTTGCTTGAAACAGTGTGGAAGATTAACTGTGTTTGGCTGCCACGTAGACACAAAGCTGCTCTCTCATGCCTCCTCCTCAGTAAGGCAGGGGGAGAAATAAGGTGAAAAAGCTGTGGGTAAAAATAAGGACAGGAAAATCACTCACCAGTCACTGTCATAGGCAAAATAGACCTGACTTGAGGGAGATTAATTGAATTTGTTGCCAATTAATAACAGAGTAAGATAGTGAGAAACAAAAACAAAAATGAAAACACCTTCCCCCTACCTTTCGCTTCTTGCCAGGCTCAACTTCGCTACAAACTCTTCTACCTCCTCCCCCACAAGTGGAGTAGGGGGATGGGGAATGAGACCTGTGGTCAGTCCATAACACTTCATCTCTGCCACCCCTTTCTTCCTCACACTCTTCCCCTGCTCACAGGATACAGTCCTTCACAGTGTGGGTCCTTCCCATGGGCTGCAGTTCTTGAAGAATTGCTCCAGTGTGGGTCCTTTGCCTAGGGTACAGTCCTTCAGGACCAGATTACACCAGCATGGGTCCCCTGTGGGGCTACAGTTCTTACCAGAGAAACCTGCTCCTGCATGGGTTTACCTCACAGCGCCTGCCAGGAGCCTGATCTGCCATGGGGTCTCCACAGGCTGCAGCTTCCTTTAAGGCATATCCATCTGCTTCAGCATCGGATCCTCCACAGGCTGCAGTGTGGATATCTGCTCCAACGTGGTCCTCCATGGGCTGCAGGGGGACAATATTCTTCATCATGGCCTTCTTCACGGAATCTCTGCTCTGGCGTCTGGAGCACCTCTTCCGCCTCTTTCTTTTCTGACTTTGATTCTCCAGGTCTGTTTTTCATACATTTTTATCACTGCTCTCTCACAGCTGCTATGCAGTATCACTGATGGGCTCAGCTCTGCGCAGTGCTGGGACCATCCTGGAGCTGGCTGGAACTGGCTCTATTCAATATTGGGGTGACTCCTGGTGTCTTCTCACAGAAGCCACTCCCTGCAGCCCACTCTCCCCCTACCCCTGCTACCAAAACCCTGCCACAACACCACAACCAGGAAGCATTATTTTCTTACAAAAAACATTTTCAGCATTGGTTTAATTTGTTTGCAAAAATATTTAAAAAAAAAAAAAAAAAAAGCAGAGTGGGATTCTAGTCGTTATACTGATGTTGGATATGTCGGTTTGGCTCTGCAGGAATTTTGCCATTGAGCCCAATGAGTGCAATAACTAGTCCAATATCTATTCTGATTTAAAGTTTTGGTTTTTGGAAATTAATTCCTGCAAAAGATTATGAGCATACTCTTGAAACTGCATTTTAAGGTAACCAGTTTCTCTTTACTGTAGCTGCTTCACAATTAATATAAAGAATACTCAGGATGATCACATAATACATATTGATCTATTACTGGTGCATATTTCACATGTCAAATATAAAATGAGCTATATTATTTTAGTATTTCTTAACTACCATTCACATAATATCTACTCAAACTCAAATATTCTTAGTTGAAACTTCAGCAACAGAAAAGTTACCTTCTTATTTTTTTCAGTTTTATATTGTTTTACGATTCTCTATCATGTTTAAAATGTTTAATTGTAAAAGGAAGAAATAAAGTATTACATTGGAAGAACATAATCAGCTTGAAAATTTAATGATTTGGAATTACTGTGCATGCTTCAAAGGATAATAGTCCTTAAACGAGTCTGCCTAATTTTTCTTGCCAAACCGTTAAAGATGGAAATCATTGGTTTACATATTCAAGTGATTATGAAAGAGATCAAAACTCAGCCTATTCACTAATGGAAAACACTAAGTTAAATTCCTTTTGGCTGACATCCCATCTTGATCTCAGTGGAAGGCCCTGAAAACAAAAGCAATTTAAAAGAACAGGAACAACTTAAAGACCAACAATCCACAGCCTTCTATTTTGAGAAACATCGAATTTTCATTGTATTCATTCTTATTTATATTAAAATTGAAGTATAATGCAAAAAATATACTACAATGGAAGCGGAAATATTTTTTTAAAATCAGCTAGTGAGTCTTTTTATTAGGGCTCTTTTTACATAATCTAGTAAAGGATTAGAAAAAGTAAATCTTTTAGAAATAATAACATAGGCAAGTGTGGAGAAGGAAGGAAACAAATACAGGGGAAAAAAAGGGCCTGTGTTCCGCAATAGTGCTCTTATATTGCAGAGTTCATGACACAGAAAAGAACTAGAGAAGCAACTGACTTTGTTTGAGCTGATCATGTGTCTAATACTGAGAATGAGCTTATTCTGTACTTAACTGAATTGGGCCTGGAGTATTTTTGTTATAGACTGTACCTTATTGTTAAAATATTTTTTAACAAAATTATTCTTAAAATATTGTTAAAATATTCATAATAAAAATAATATGAATAGATGCTATAGACATGTTTAGTGTCTCCTCTTCTACTTGTTTTTTCTCTTTCAAAATATTTTACTCACCACACCTGTGGGGAGAAGTTACATGTATGAGAGGTGAGAAATTGTTTGGTTTAACTGCAGACAGTATAAGCTCTAAATTCTAAACTGCTTGATTTAAAGAAACTGGCTTTCATTTTAGTTTAGAAGATACAAGATAAAACAAAGGAAGACTTGCAAAAAGGGGGTGACTGTTGCCTCACTAGTCTGAAATCTGCTGTCCCAAGGTCATCAGTCTGGACTTGTCTCAATCTTCTCTTGAAAGCGTACTCCACAAATCTGAACTGTCAAATAAAAAAAAAACTGTCACGGTCCTGAGGGATTCCTGCCAGATGAGGAGCCTAATCAGGACCCTGAATTTTAGGTAGGAAAACCTCCAGCTCTTCAAGGAGTTAGTCAATAGGACCCCTTGGGAAACAGTCCTCAGGGACAAGGGGGCAGAACAGAGCTGACAGATCTTCAAGGACGCTTTCCATAGAGCACAAGAGCACTAGATCCCCAGGTGTAAGAAATCAAGCAAGAAAGGGAGGAGACCGGAATGGCTGAGCTGGGACCTGCTGGTCAAACTAAAAAGCAAGAAGGAACTGCACAGGCAGTTCAAGCAGCATCAGGTGTCCTGGGAAGAGTGTAGGGATGCTGCCTGGCTATGTAGGGACAAGGTCAGGAAGGCCAAGGCGCAGCTGCAGCTGAACTTGGCAAGGGATGCTCAAAATAACAAGAAGGGCTTCTACGGGTACGTCAACCAGAAAAGGAAGGTCGAAGAAAGCATGCCCTCCCTGGTGACTGAGAATGGTAAACTGGTAACAACAAACGAGGAGAAGGCTGAGGTTCTGAACAATTTTTTTGCCTCAGTCTTTACTGCCAGCCTCTCGCCTCATGCCTCCTGGGTTGAAGGACCTCAGGACAGGGACCTGCAGGACAAAGTCCCTCCCACTATAAGTGTAGACAAGGTTCGTGACGACTTGATGAACCTCAATATACGCAAGTCTATGGGACCGGATGAGATGCGCCCCAGAGTCCTGAGAGAATTGGCTGATGTAGTTGCCAAGCCAGACTCCATGACATTTGAAAAGTCATGGCAGTCAGAAGAAGTCCTTGGCGACTGGAAAAAGGGAAACATGGCACCCATTTTTAAAAAGGGTAGAAAGGAGGACCCTGGGAACTACCGCCCTGTCAACCTCACCTCTGTGCCTGGGAAGATCATGGAACAGATCCTCCTAGATGCTATGCTAAGGCACATGGAAGACAGGGAGGTGATTCAGGACAGCCAGCATGGCTTCACCAGGGGCAAGTCCTACCTGACCAACCTCGTGGCTTTCTACAATGGAGTGACTGCATCAGTGGACAAGAGGAGAGCAATGGCTATCATCTATCTGGACTTCTGCAAGACCTTTGACACGGTCCCCCACAACATCCTTCTCTCTAAGTTAGAGAGATATGGATTTGATGGGTGGACTGTTCTGTGGATAAGGAACTGGCTGGATGGTCACATCCAGAGGGTAGTGGTCAATGGCTCAATGTCCAGATGGAGAGGGGTGACAAGTGGTGTCCCTCAGGGATCTGTACTGGGACCGGTGCTGTTCAACATCTTCATCAATGATTTAGACAGTGGGATCAGGTGCACCCTCAGCAAGTTTGCAGATGACACTAAGCTGAGTGGTGTGGTTGACATGCTAGAGGGACGGGATGTCATCCAGAGGGACCTGGAGGAGCTGGAGAGGTGAGGCCGAGCAAACTTTATGAAGTTCAACAAGGCCAAGTGCAAGTTCCTTCACTTGGGTCAGGACAATCCTCGTTATCAATACAGGCTGGGGGATAATGTGATAGAGAGCAGCCCTGCGGAAAAGGACTTGGGGGTACTGGTGGATGAAAAGCTGGACATGAGCCAACAATGTAGACTTGCAGCCCAGAAGGTCAATTACATCCTGGGCTACATTGAAAGAACCGTGGCCAGCAGGTCAAGGGAGATGACTCTACCCCTCTACTCCGCTCTCGTGAGACCCCACCTGGAGTACTGTGTGCAGCTCTGTAACCCTCAGCACAAGAAGGACGTGGACCTGTTGGAGCGGGTCCAGAGGAGGGCCACGAAGATGATCAGGGGGCTGGAGCACCTGTCCTACAAAGACAGGCTGAAAGAGCTGGGGTTGTTCAGCCTGGAGAAGACAACGCTCCAGGGAGACCTTATAGCAGCCTTCCAGTACCTGAAGGGGGCCTACAGGAAAGCTGGGGAGGGGCTGTTTGCAAGGGAATGTAGTGATAGGAGGAGGAGCAATGGTTTTGAACTAGAGCAGGGTAGGTTTAGATTAGACATTGGGAAGAAGTTCTTTACAATGATGGTGGTGAGACACTGGCCCAGGTTGCCCAGAGAGGTGGTGGAGGCCCCATCCCTGGAGACATTCAAGGCCAGGCTTGATGAAGCTCTGAGCAATTTGATCTAACTAAAGATGTCCCTGCTTACTGCAGGGGGGTTGGATTAGATGACCTTTAAAAGTCCCTTCCAACCCAACATATTCTATCATTCTATGATTCTATGAAATTACATTCCTCAGCCCACGTCCCTGAGCTTTGGGGTCTGTGTTCCTACAGAAGTGACAGAATTTGTGTCTTGGTGGAACCTCAGGTGCCAGACACTTCTGAAATATCACAAACACCTCACTGTCAATGTTTTCTGAAGTTCACAGTATCCTTAAAACTCAACCCTGCAAACGACTGAATGATAGAACAAATGAGTCTTTTGCACAAACATTGTCTAGAAGAGCTAGTTTCACTGTCAGTGTAGGTTAATTATTGATTCTGTTAGTGGAAAAGGAAGAGCTATGTACTTCTGTAAGGCCTTTTGTACTGTCCCCCACAACATTCTTACCACTAAATCAGAGAAGTATGGATTTGATGGGTGAACTGTTGGATGGAAAAGGAATTGGCTGTGTGTCTGTGTCCAAAGAATTACAGTGCAAGCGGAAACCAGTAATGACTGATGTCCAGATGCCTCACAGGGGTCTGTACTGGGACCAGTAGTATTTAATATCTCCACAACATAGACAGTGGGACTGAGTGTACCCTCAGCAAGTTTGCAGATGACACCTAGCTATGTGGTGCAGTTGATTCACTAGAGGGAAAGGATGCCAGAAGGACCTGGACAAGCTTGAGAGGTGGGCCCACACAAACCTCATGAAGTTCAACAAGGCCAAGTGCAAGGTTCTGCATGTCAGTCAGGGCAATCCCATGCACAAATACAGGCTTGGACGAGAATGGATTGAGAGCAGCCCTGTATCAAGACAGACTGAGGGACGAATGGGAGAGCAGCCTGTGGAGAAGGACTTGGGGGTACTAGTGGACATGAGCTGACAATGTGCATGCTGGCAACATGCATTTGCAGCCCAGAAAGCCGACCAAATCCTGGGCTGCATAAAAAGAAGCATGTCCAGCAGGTTGAGGGAGGTGATTCTCCCTCTCTATTCTGCTCTAGTGAGATCCCACTTGGAGTGTTGTGCCCGGCTCTGGGGTCCACAGTCCAAGAAAGACATGGACATGGTGGAGTGAGTCCAGAGAAGGGCCATGAAAATGGTCAGAGGATGGAAAACCTCTCCTGTGAAGACAAGTTGAGAGAGTTTGAGCTGTTTGGCCTGGAGAAGAGAAGGCTCTGGGGACACCTCATTGCAGCCTTTCAATATACAAAAAGGGTTTGAAGAAAAAACAAGAGACATTTTACCAAGGCCTATAGTGACAGGACAAGAGGGAATGGTTTTAAACTGAATTTTAGATTGGACATAAGGAAGAAATGTTTTATGATGAACCTGGTGAGACACTGGAACAGGCTGCCCAGAGAAGTTGTGGATATTCCATCATGGGTGGTTTTCAAGGTCAAATCAGATGGGGCTTTGAGCAACCTGATATAGTGAAAGATGTCCCTGCCCATGTCAAGGGGGTTGTGCTAGATGATCTTTGAAGGTCCCTTCTAACCCAAACCATTCTATGATTTTATGATTAATTACTTGGTGTGCATACAGTCAGAGTTTTCAGCTATGGTGGCATGTGCAATTAAGATACAGAGGGAAAGCACAATGAACATATTAATATAGCATCGGTTTAGATTCACTGCCACCCTACCGACCCTGCTGGACCTAATCTCAGGAAGGAAAAGAAAAGATAAGGGCAGAATTGTGCAAAAATACCTTGCTGTGCTTCTTAACACTTCACTTTTCATATGGCTAAAAGCGAGTATTTTTATTTATGGTATGACCTTGTTAAATTTAACAAGGTTGCACCAATGTAAATAAGAGCCAAATTTGAACCAATATTGTAAGTTCAGCTTAAAATAAAAGTCTCAAAGAACATGTTGCTTTATCCTGTGACTGCCTGCATGTGCTTGCTTAGGAGAGAAATTGTTTCTGATGTGTGTTAGGTAGACTGAGGCATTTTTATCTATGTCCCACAGTGAATTCTAATGAGGCATTCTGCACACATAGGGCCTGATTTTTATTTGTGCATCATCCCTGTTAATAACAGCATCTAATTAAGACATCCATTAAAAGTCCATAATGTTAATTTAATGGAAAAATTCCAATAGAACTCCATTAGGCTCTCCCTGTTAGTTTAACATTACACAACTTTAACAAATGCCTTAATTAGATGTTGTTACTGAAAAGAATACTATACAACTAAAATTGGCCATTATTTAAAATGGAGAGTAGTGTTCCTGAGCACTAGTGCTTCAATTGTCATGAATTATAGATGCCTGGGATATCTGTAAGGTTTCTGTGATTGGTTGTCATATAGCTTGGCTGGCAAACAGGATTTATTTCTGAGTGAAGAGAAATACATGAATTCTTAGAAAATAAATTTAGCATGTATGAGGGTATATTTACTTGAAAAAAATCAGGTTTTAGTTCTCTGGTAAAAAATAAGATTTATTTATTAATAAAATTGCCTACATCTGATGTCACATTTAGTCAGCTTTTAAATTACCATACAGCTCTGAGCTACCAAAATATATTAGTAAATGAACGTATTGTTTATGCTGATATCGAGATTAGGCATTTGTAATACCTGAAGGCGGTCCAATATGGCCAGATATGCTCGTAGGGGTGGAAAAGTGAAAATTTTTCTTTTTTCTATTTTAATTTGAATTTTCTTTTTCCTATTACTGAAACCATCAGAGTGTTCTAATTGGGTGTACACCATCATATTATGAGGAAGTAGGAACATAGGATAACATAAGAAGAATTTTTTTTTTTTTTTTAAACAGAAAATATTGCAAAAGATCTGTAGAATTGTAAAAAAATATAAGAAGAAACAGAGGGAAGGGAAGGGAAGGGAAGGGAAGGGAAGGGAAGGGAAGGGAAGGGAAGGGAAGGCAAGGCAAGGCAAGGCAAGGCAAGGCAAGGCAAGGCAAGGCAAGGCAAGGCAAGGCAAGGCAAGGAAGCAATAACAGTAGGAGTAAAATTACAGACTTATGAAAAGAAAAAGGTCAACAATTTTATGCATGTCTACTGGGAAGACACTTAAACAGTCATCAAAAATTATTTTTAATATACTTGATGCAAAGTAAAGAATAAAGAAAAGCAGACCTGCAATTTTGCTGTTACTGCTTTTTATGAATTTTTGTCTGGACACAAGGGGTATTAATTTTATGTTACTATCACAGTGACAGCTGAATTGACAAAATAGATCACATCTCTGCATACCACAAAATAAAGCTTTTTGGAGAACTACCCTAGCCTGTGCCACACTTTTTGTTTCCATTTTATTGAACTCATCACTGAAACAATCAATGAATCAGTCATGTCGTGTATTCATCCAGTATACTTACAGTACTTCAGCTATTTTTTCTCACTATCCGGGATGGTTCTGTTTAATATCTTTATCAGTCTCCTGGATGAGGGGATCAATTGCACCCCCAGTAAATTTGCAGATTACACCAAACTGGGCAAGAGTGTTGATCTGCTTGAGGGTAGGAAGGCTCTACAGAGGTATCTGGACAGGTTGGATCACTGGGCTGAGGCCAGTTGTATGAGATTCAACAAGGCCAAGTGCCGTGGGTCACAATCCCATGCAGCGCTACAGACCTGGAGAAGAGCAGCTGGAAAGTTCCCCAGCAGAAAAGGACTTGAGGGTATTGGTTGACAGATGGCTGAATGTGAGCCAGCAGTGTGCCCAGGTGGCCAAAAAAGGCCAATAGCATCCTGGCTTTTATCAGGAATAATGTGGCAAGCAGGACTGGGGAAGTGATCATCCCCCTGCCACTGGTGAGGCCGCACCTCGAGTACCATGATCAATTTTGGGCCCCTCACTACAAGAAAGACATTGAGGTTCTACAGCAGGTCCAGAGATGTGCAACAAAGCTGATGAGGGGTCTAGAGCACAATTCTTATGAGGAGGGGCTGAGGGAACTGGGATTGTTTAGCCTGCAGAAAAGAAGGCTGAGGAGAGACCTTATCACTCTCCTACAGCTACCTGAAAGGAGATTGTAGCGAGGTTTGTTGGTCTCTTCTCCCAAGTCATAAGTTGCACCAGGGGAGGTTTATGATGGATATTAGGAAAAATTTCTTCACCTAAAGGATTATCAAGAATTGGAACAGGCTGCTGAGGGAAGTGATTGAGGCACTGTCCCTGGAGATAATTTAAAAGACTTGCAGACATGGTGCTTAGGGATATGTTTTGGTGGTGCATTTAGCAATTTTAGGTTACTGGTTGGACTTGATGATCTTAAAGGTCTCTTACAATCTAGATGATTCTATGATTCTATGATTGTTGCTGGTACATCATCAGTCATTGCCACCTCCCAAAAGATATAGTACTGTCAGAGATCATACATTAAACTTTTGAGAAGTGGATCATTTCCATCTCTCTTTGAAAAAAAAAAAGGTGTCCTCTCCAAATCTGTTCAGTCTGGCTTGGGCAGCAAAAAACAGCTGTGCTTCTGTTGATGGTTTGGTGCATGGCCATGTTGAACCTTCAATGCTATCCTCACCTGCAGAAATCTTGATTTCCTCACAAAATTACTGAAATTTCTACAGGGGTCTCAAGTTTTATTTCAAGCACCAAATTCCTTTTCTCTTTTCTTTTTAGTTTAACATTAGGTAAACACCATGATCTGCTGTAGATAGAGGAAGTAGAAGACTGTTTAAATGTCCAGTGGGAGTTACTGGACATTAAAATTCCATTTTGACTTCAATAGTATCCCAGCTTGAGAAGTTAAATAGCATTTTATAATCTCTTCAGGGACACAAAGAAAAATTTCTCAATTATTTGCAGGCGGTGCCATTCTGGTTCAACAGCTGATGCTGTTCTGACATTCCTCTTTTCAGTTCCAAAAAGTTAAAGGTATATCATTTTCCTTACACTAATCAAAAAGAAATATGACGAGCAATTCAAACTGTTCTCCAAAAAATCAGTCAAAGGAAGAAGATTGCTCTCAGGATGATGTTATTCAAATAATAGGAGAATTTAGAGATGTCTCTACCAAGAAAAAGGAAAAAAGAAAGTCTTCGTGTTTTCAGATTTCTTTTCCAACCAGTCTCTACCTTAAAGGACCCCAGAACGACCACATCCAGACAGAGGAAAGTTCACAAGGATTCTCCGAAGGACTGGTGTAATAAAATTCTTTCTCATCCTGTATGTCTGAACATCAAAGAACTTTTTCAAAGGGCACTTGCAGGTTTTGTGAACTGGAGCAGAGACCGTGCTCTGGTTAACATCTGACCCAATGCGTTACCTTCGTACCATCACTCTGAACTTTGCAATGTATCCCTTTGCACAGGATCTGAAGTGCATGTATGCTTTAAAGATACCAAAGTTTCAATGATTTCCATCAGCATGATTCTTAGGTTTGTTTGTTTTCTTGTTCGTTTTTTTGTTTTTCATCTGAGCTCAATTGGGCTATGGCCTTTAGCTGTAGATTCCTGAGGATTCTAGCCATAATGCTTTCCACGCATGCTAGGTGTAACACATATATACTCTAAGAGTTCTAAATTTAGGGAAGTTTGTGAAGGATATTCAATATTTTTTTTCAATTCTTGACATCTTTTCTTTTCTTTAGTGAAAAAAAGCTTTGAAAATGATGGGGCCACAAAGATGATGACCGAGCTGGAGCACCCCTCCTATAAATACAGGCTGAGAAAGTTGGGGCTGCTCAGTTTGGAGAAGAGAAGGCTCCGAGGAGACCTTATAGCAGCCTTTCAGTACCTGAAGGGGGCCTACAGAAGAGACAGGAGGGACTCTTTATAAGGGAGTGTAGTGATAGGACGAGGGGTAATGGTTTTAAACTGAAAGAGGGGAAAATTAGATTAGATATTAGGAAAAAATTCTTTACTGTGGGGGTGGTGGGACACTGGAACAGGTTGCCCAGAGAAGTTGTGGGTGCCCCATCCCTGAAAGTGTTCAAGACCAGGCTGGATGAGGCTTTGAGCAGCCTGGTCTAGTGGGAGGTGTCCATGGCAGGGGGGCTGGAACTAGATGATCTTTACGGTGCCTTCCAACCCGAACCATTCTATGATTCTATGATATGTTTCTATTATAATTGTACCAGCAATTTTGATTAATTACTGAATGATACATCTTTGGTTTAACTTACACAATTTTTCTACTTTCAAACTTCTAAAATTAATTTTTCTCTATAATTATATTTTATCTATTAAAATAGCCTTGAGATTAATTTGTTTTATTGTCTTTCCTTTACTTCATTTCAGCTGCTTTATTCGCATGAGCTCTCCTTCAAATGAAAGTTGGCTGACCCATAAGTATGACATATATTCTTGAAGGTGTCAAGAGCAGGTGGGATGCAAGCATTTGTAATCTCTGCCGGAGAAAGAATGGCGCTGCAGCTTGCATGACTCAGGAAGAATAAGACAAGATTGACTAAGTAAAGACAACAACAAGATAGAAAACAGAAATGGGAATATAACTGGAAAACATGTCAGGAGACATCACAGAAGCAAAATTCAAATAAGACAATTCAGTTTCAAAGCAATATATAACTGGTGGTGCTGACTGCTCTGCAGCAGGGAGGTCAGAGAGAACAAAGTGTTTGTGAGTCTTGCTAAAAAATGTGCTAGTAGAGGCTAGTAGGAAAACTGTGTTCCCAGAACATACAGAGGTGTATCAGCTTAATTATATGTTTCAAACTTTTCCAGGAGAGAGGTAAGGAGTAGTCAGAAGTTCCTCCAATATTTGTTTCTATTATCTTTCATAGATTTTTATGTCCTTCACAGCTGACATTGTTTTGTGAATGAAAGGAACAATAAATAAACTTTCCATGAAAATGTTCTGAGCAAAAATTCTTCATTTATTTATGAACAGAACCCCTGCAGCTTATACTGATAACTTACCTTGGGGTTATGAAGTCCCAGAACATGCAAAGTGTTAACTTTTTCCTTGCAATACTAGCTGCTCTTATTAGTAGCCCTGGCATTTGAATATATCAAATATTTTAAGAATGTCCACTCATGAGCTGCAATATTTTGAACCAGGTGGGAAGACAAAGGAAGAACAGTGATGTGGGAAAGACTTTGTGTGATAATTTGAACTGGTACTGGTTTTAACACAGGTAAGGGACAGGAAGTTTTTTATTTCACATTCTTGTGCCATGTTTTTAATTGGTTCCAACAGGGTCAAATAATAATATCACCACATTTTCTGGGAATAAGCCCTCCCTGAAATATTCCTGGCCTCCTCATACTTTGCATAAAAGGTGAAAGGTGGTGCATCTCCCTCAACGGAAGGGATCTTTATATTTCTGCAGAATTCTATCCACCTCCCCACCCATTTTGCCCATAAGCATAACTCCATCAGTGAAATCCTGGATATCACACGTGTCTGGTGAATAATCTTTTCCAGTTTTTTATCTCCAAGGTCATACCAGCCCACTACCTTTTCTTTGCTACTGATAAACTTTAGTGTTTTACTGCTGTCAGCCAAATGCTGCCTCCTTGGGCAATTAGTCAATTAAACAAACAACAAAATGCACCAGCTGCTATGGCTTTGAAGGCATTTTAAGAAAATGAGAAGGGGAAGTGGTTGTCTGGCCCAATTAATTTCCCTTTCCTGACTCTACCTAGCTGGCAGTGAATATAGTACTACAGCCCCTTATTTATGTCCACCTCCTCTTCCCGATTGCCTTCAGCTGTGAGACTTGTTAGTACACCTTCAAAATACCCATGAAGGTTCTCCTGATGTTTAATGATAAATACTTATTTCCTTTTTTAAAAAAAATAAATATCTGCCTGAAACATTAATATTGTCAGCGACCCTCACTTAGGCTTACCAATTAAATAACCAAGAGCCTTTTCAGTCTGCAGAGCATCTTACACCTATTTCCACTGTGCAAAGCAGTCCAAAACTCTGTGAAAAAGTCTTCATAGGCAAAATCATGAAAGCTTTTCCTTATTGCTGAAACTACGGAATTTTCATTAAAAGGAACACTCAGAGATAAGTATTATTGATATTTTTTCTAGTGTGGAGAACTGTTCGCATAAACGCAATTTCATTGAATTGTTTCACAACTACTCAGCTCACGTTCCATCACTGCCTTTCAGCTGAGATCTGTATGTATGAAGAAGGTGTGCATATGATGATGATGATAACAAAATAATAACATAAAACATAGTTTACATTAGAACTAATATCCCTGAAATTCTATTTTCCATAGTTAACAAACAGTTTGCTGCTATGATAGCTGATCAGGTGGTATGCTCTAATTTCAGAGGATTCCTGCTTAAATGGATTTTGGAGAGGCAGCACTATATCTCCTTCATTGTTGTTTATCCACCTTTTTTTCCCCAGCAGAATTAATATGGTTCTCTGTGAAAGTTCCAATTTGATGCAGCATGGCTTAAAGGTGTTCCGTTCAGAGTGCACAAAGCACCTGCTCAATTAGTGCAAAACCAGAGCATTTCTACCAGTGCTATGGGGTAAAGAATGAGAAACAAAAAGAATGTTTGAATTAGGCAATCATTAGGGATAACATCACAACCGTACCCTTTGTGTGACACGTGAGCGGTGTAATTCACTGAGTAAGTAATGCTAAAGGAAATCATGTGAACAACTCTTGATTTCCAAGCCATCTACATTCACAGCCTCAGCTGTATGTTAGGAAATTGGTTTGCTTGGTGCTGTAAGACCACAACCACACAAAGAGACTGTCTTCAGGAAGCAGACAACCTGAAAACTATTCCATAATTTTCTTCATTTATCAGATCATTTTTCCATTAACTATTTTTGTTTGCTGAGATAATTTGAACTGATTCAGTAATAACTGCTAATCTCCCATTTATTGTGTATCCCATGTTTTTGTGTTTCTTTTGAATAAATCAAAGAGATTTTTCCACAGTTTTATGTAATTGCTTAAATTATGTAACGTAGGGCATTTTTGTAAAATTCAAACACATTGCCAAACTTTAAACAGAATAATTCCCTGCCTGGGTTCAGGATATGAATACTTCGCTTCTATACACTAGTACATTTTTTCAATAATTAAGACCTGCCTGAATCCACTGGTATTTTGGAGCAGCCACAACAGCCTAAATAAATTTAATGTTTGCTCAAATAGCCAGCTGGGGAATTCACCAATATGAGGGATTTTTTTCCTTGCACTTTGGGGGTGAATTGGTCCTTTTGAACTTTGAGGGACAAAAGTGAGGGGACACTGTTCTGCACAGTGCTAGATGTTTTACTCTGCTTATCAAGGGAAACAGAAAAGTGACTTTAAACTACTTTAGTTTCCTTCAAGTTAGAACAGGTTAAGATTATACTAAAGGAGAAAGTAAAATAATTAAAGGGATTTGAAACAGATATCTACAGGCATTCATATCTCCATGCTGGATACAAGAATTTTGAATTTTTGTTACTGTCACCGTAACTGATTATCCCTTCTAAAAGAAATACTTTTTTTAACGATGGGAAAAGGACAGCTGTACATATGCACTTTTGACATAGATCTGGGTCTATATTGTTTTAGTCTCGGGTTATTTTATTTGGGTTTTTTTAGCCGGTGCTGGGGTTTCACTAAAGCAGATATCCTGAAAACATTGTTTGTGAGGAAAACCTAAAGGTTCAGCTCATTGTCTTGCCTATTGGCTCTTCCCTTCACATGTTAGGACCTGAAACTGTGAAAAATACAATTTGTTATTGTTTCCTATCTGATTTTCTTTAGGACAAACACATTTATTTTTTACTATGTTTGTATAAAAGTCTACTTACTTGCTCATTGATTTCAGTTTGTCTCCTACTATTTTTAGCATGAGTGGACCTAACCTGTCCTGAAAGCACAGCGCCATATTCTTGGTCAAATGTAAGGCCAGATAAGTGCACTGCACTGAAAGAAAATGTTCCCTGTAATAATGGACACATCCCACCCAAAGGCAAAATGATAAAAGCATTAAGTTCTGAACAAGTGGTCATTATTATTCTCACAAAGGTAACAGTCCTCAGACAAATGAAGAATAATTCTCAACTGATGGTCTGATATATCTGTTGCATCAATAGTCCTTTTGCAGCTCTGATGAGTCAATCATTTTAAACTATGACCTGTCGGTACAGTCAGAAGTCCAGCCCAATAATAATGTTGGTGGGTAAGGAATTCTGAAGCAAGTGTCTTGGAGACACTGGCATAATATTAATCTTACAGTACAGGTCTATACTTCAATGTTGAGGTATAGATTTCTGTTAGCACAGCTTTTAGACTAATTCCCTTCAGAAAGCTCAAAAGATTGGGTTCCAATAAAAGATTCATAAAACTTCCTCACTTTTCCTTACCCTTTTACTTTCAGGATTAGGACCTACATCATTCACATGTATAGATTCTCTAATTATTACTGCCGAACAAAGTAGACATTGTGATGTTAAAGCTGTATAACAATTTTGAGTATATTAAGGAGTAGCCAAAAAGCCACTATTAACATGTAGCTAAATATGCGATCGTGTCTTTTCTTTGGAGTAGTTTGATTTTGGTCTTATGACAGAATTTCTCTTAAGTTAAAACGATAACAACATCAAAATCAGGAAAAAAAACCAGGTATTTGCAAAGCTTTAAAACTATTAGATTGAAAAGAAAAAAACATGAAGGTAACATTGTGATGTTATTTTTATATTATTTTACCTTAGATGGTATTTTGCAAAAAGTAACTCTATAGTGATGAATAAGGGACAGAGGCTGGACCGAACCCTGAATCAAATAAGCTTTAAATGTGACCCAAAGAAATAAGAGAACCTTGTAAAGCAAGTAGTGAAAGTATAACCAGAACACTACTACAATATTTTGGTTTTGGTTTTGCTTCTAAGACCCTCTCTGAACCCTCATATTTAACTTGCTGAAACTCCAGCTTTGAATTTCAGTCCTGTTGAGCTACACAATGGACTCTGTATACCAATCGCTATCTCCTGAGGTTAGACAAAACCAGAAGGATTATTTCACATACATACAGAGCTCTGCACTGGTTTGCCCTTTGGCTGTCATCTTCTTCCTATTTAATGCAGAGAGGTTCTAGATAAGTAACCTAAAAATCCGTGATCTTCTACCCTGACTTTGAGCCTTTGACTGTGTTTGTCTGCCTCTCTCAGAATAAACTCCAACACCTCTACAACATCCCTTGTGATCACACACACATATATGTGCAGAAGCACACATGTATAGACTTGTTTCTGCTTGGAAAGAAATTTCCCTTGTGTTGAAAAAATGACTCCTAGTTTGTGGATCAGAGCTTAAAGTAGAGATTCACTCCACGTGTTATTAAGTCTCAATGGATGCTGCTGAGTTTGTCTGTCTTCAGAGATAGTACTACAACCATGGGAAATGGCTTGCATGAATATACTGTCATTTGCAGTAATTTTCAAAACTGGAAGCAGCTATATCATTGTGTAAACTGTGTACGCAGAGGACATTTTTTTCACAGCTTGCTCATTTCACTAAAAATGAAACAATCACACTTGTCCTTGAGCAATGCAATTTTTCAGTTTATATAACTTGTATGCATCTGAAATAAAACCAGACAGAATCCTTCATTTAAAGCTCATTCAGAAACTGATCTCAAGACTAAAAGTTTTACTTAAACATTGTAAAAAAGATGAACAGTTTTGCTGCCTGCCTTTAGTGCTGGTTGGGGCTAAAATTATTAGTATCAAATTACTGTACACACACACACACACACACATATATGTATATATATACACAAGGATGGTTTGCAAATGTCAAATTTCTAGCCAAAATGGAATAAAATTGATAAATCATGGAAGAATCTGATTTCATGCTGTTTTCTGTATAATTTTGCAGTCTGCATTGGTTATGTTATATGTGTTGATTCAGGAAACAGTAAATAAAGTTTCCATGTGTCAGCTGAGTCCTTTGAACTCAGGCTGTTCAAGGCTGAGTACAATCCTGTACTACAGGAAGGCTCCTGTAGTAAAGCTGAAAGCTGAGTTTCTGCCTAGCGCTGTAAGAAGTCTATGAAGGCAAGCAGTACCCATTTGATGTGTATACACCCTCTTGCCCCTTAGCTCTTTTGAGGAGTGTTTTTCACTTTTCACCTACAGTGGATCTCTTGTTGGAGCAGTGCATGTATCTTCTTTCTACTGTTTTGATATTTTATCCATATGGATATGTCTGTGTTTCACAAAATGTAATGTTAAGTCAACAGACTGGGCTGTACAATCTTATATTTGAAATATATATATTTGTGATTAAGACTCAAACAATCTGATAGACTTATCTGACGTACTTCCTACTTCCCTATTTGATCATAATATTTAGATATTTTCAAAAAGTTGTTCTGTGTGTGAAATCAAGACAACTGTCTTAATGTTTCCAAGAAAAATTTCAAAAAAACCCCAAACTTACAAAACCACCTCAGTCCAACTCTGAATACTTTGCTCTTCAGCCCTCAACATATTTATTTTTTAGTGGTTTCTAAATTAGATTAGTGAACTACATACTGAAAAACATTTTCTGGACCAGTAAGGAACCTGTAGTAGAATTTGATCAGTATTTTTCTGTTGTAAATCTTATACATATGAAAGTAATGTACACCTAATATGATATAAATGGGAATCAAGCTCTATACAGATTAGTGGACACAATAGCACAATAATTGACTAATTTTTCAATATAAAATGATAAAAAAGGAAGTCTCACGTGCCAGTTAAAAAAATCACAACAGCATTATTAATATAGATCAGTCTTGAAACAAATAGTATTTGAAACAGCAGGGAAATAGAGGAGCATTTGTCAAATGTGGGAAAGATCATATTAAGACACACACGATCATTGTTCTTCTATTCATAGGACCATAGGAGCTTTAAAATTATATACAGAGATATATACAGAAAACAAGCACCTTAATAGCAGCCTTTAACCATATCTAGGATTGCCACTGAAAAGATTACTCAATATAAAATGAGTAATTCTACTCACAACAGGACTGCATAAAAACTCCAACAAATCTTCCATCTCAGTGGGTCAGTTTGACATCTGCAATATATAAGTTTTGGATGGCAGCCTGTATGAATGACATTTTGGTATCAAGCCACAGTCATGGTCCTTAGAATTTGAATAAATTCCTAGTCTTTCTAACAATAACATAGAGTCTTTGGCCTTTGGCAGTAAATTCTTAACCAGTAGTTACTCTTTCTTGTTGTCTATGGTATACATATCAAATACTCTGTTCATAACTTCTACCGTGATTAATAAGTAGCTTATACTGACAATATTGTCAGAAGTCTCCCTATACATTGGTTTGACCATTCACTGATACATAGATTTTGAGTTACAAAGTGTACTTATTACACTCAAGGCTAGTCTTTGTTTCTTTCTGCTTCTAACAAAATTGCAGGGCATACAAATACAATTTTTGTGAAAGGCTTTTATCAAGCATATTATTCTATTTGTAGAAATAGTCATATTTATTTGACAAATTATATACCTATAATAATTTCTGACTCAAAAAGCATGTTAATGTTAAATCCTAAATTAAAGTATCTGTGTTGAGTAAACTATTGACTCAAAACCTGATAAGTGTAAGTCACCCCAGCAAACAAGAATGGCATGAAAAAGGCACACAACTAGACATTATATTTAGAAATCAACAGTTTCTTTTTGATCTAGAGGTCAGTAATCAAACTTAACCTTTATAGGTGTCTGTGGAAAGCTAATTCCAGGAATTCTCAGTTCTAGTCTACCTAATATACCATTAGCAATAATTTATTTAAATATACTCTTATCCAGTGATTAATTGGAGTCAAATCCAGGTGTGGAACATTGAACTTGTTGAGCTAGCCTGTACTGATTACAAAGTGTGATTTTCCAAATAAACTTGGATTCCCTTCTCCTACAGTTTAGAAATTAAAACAAAGCAACCCTACTTTAATCAGATAATGTAAATGAACAAGGGAAATAATGTGTACAATCTTTTTCAAGGCAGCTGCTTAAAAGTAAAATTTGTTTTTAGGAATTAAGTAGAATGGGAATAAAATAATCATTTTTTTTTCTTTTTATGTCTTAATTTTCAGTGTATAATGCCTATTTTAATTTAATTTTCTCTCCAAATTTAAAGAAGCATTTTTTTTTGAGCATTTTGAGCATTTGAAATGTTCCTGAAAGTTTTACTCGCACTGAGACCTGGAGTTTTAAAAAAAATTTGTTGCTCATAAATGCTTCTGTTCATTCCTAAAGTGGTGTGAACACACACGCATGCACAGAGAAATGTATGTAAATCATAACCAAAATAACAAATAAACTTGCATGGCAAAAAAGATCTGTTCTTTCTCCGGGTGTCTCTGCATATTTTATGCTTATCTGTTCTACTCATGCTTTTCTACAGAGAGAGCTCTATTAATTCATCAAATTAAAACAGAAAAAAAATAGTCAGTCTGCCATTATGGTGGAACCAATTTTAGTAAGACTGAGAAATAAATGAAAGGCATCAGTGCAGTAATTAAAACTTCATTCTTCCTAATTAGTTTTGGATTTGATCAACCTGTCAGATGTGGAAGTAGACTACTAAAGAAGGGTTAAAATATCCTGGAAGGATTTAGTAATTATAGATATTGATTACTTTTAGACACCGTTGAGCTGACAGGATAAGAAAAGCACACTTGCCTTGCTGTTTGGTCCTTTTATTTCTCACAAGATTGATGAGTTAATAAACAGGGAGCAAGCATTCACATAAATTCAGCATCTGTAATATTTGTCACCTTTTGAATTACTTGGATGAGAGGAACATCCTTTATATGAATTCACCAGAGAGGAGCCAGCAGACCTGATCTGCAACCTGTACTCTTTTCTGTGATTAATACAGTGTTGATGTTTAAAGAGGCAGCACCATTAGGTGAAAACTCAGTGAAAAGGAACTATTTTCCTTCAGTGGGGCCTCCTGCCATGCTCTGATGTTTTTCCCTGTTAGTAAAAATGCATATTCTTCATAGTTTAGGGGTTAGCCTGCCATTTCCTACATATACTCAATCTAGTCTTAAATAAACCCACCCAAAACACTTTCTAATGTAGCTTACTCTTTTTCTTGTATCTTTTACTTCATTTATTTAGGTATAAAATTAGCAAAAAAAACCCCTGAAAATGAGGGCATGCAGTTGGAAATATTAAATACGATGCATTGACTTAGTATCAAAGTAGCTGAGAAGCTGAAATTCTGCCATAACTGACAAAAGAATCCCCGTATATCAAATTTGTTACAGCGACAAGAACTTACAAACAAACTGTGCCCTAAAGAGGAGTAAAAGGTAAGCATGCAAGATAATTTAGAATGGATTTCAGTTATAGGAATGTTTTGATTAAGTTAACATAGAAAAAAAACTATAAAAGACAGAAATTTTTGTTTAAGGAAGCCAACGCTTTTCATGCTATTCAGAGGAAACGTATGCTATTAAAATATGGAATATGAGTGAAGTCACATAAGCACTCTTAACTTTTCTGTGTGACTACACTACATAGTAAACATGCATTGCTAGGAACATTTTGACACCCCAAGTTAGATTACACTGCAGCACTTCTGGATTCTTTCGATTTCCTTCTTTCTGTGTCATTAGTGAATTATGAGCCCCTGATCCTCTACCAAATTTAATTGTGTGAACCACTGAAGAAATATAATCTGCATGCCTTCCTTCCTTCCTACATTCCCTCTAATCCATGCAAGCACACCATATTTTCCCTCCTCTTCCTTTCAGGAAGAAGAAAAGTCACAATAAAAAATTTTCCAAAACAAATGACTATTTTTTTCACTTTTTTAATTTTTTTTGTTCGTTAGTAGAGATTAATGCTTCAAATTTTCTCTAACGGAGGCACTGAGGAAAAACTGCCTTTTCTCAGAATTGCTGTTGTTCACAACATAAGGTCAGATTTACCCTTTGTTAAAATGCCATTTTTAAAATGGCTATTGCCTTTTAAATGTCACAATGACAATGAAGCGAAGCTGCACTCAAAGAAAAATGTTGCCCCCTTATTTTGTCAGGGAGCTGAGAGTATGTAGAGAGAAGGCAGCTGGAGACCTCAGTCCAATAGAGAAGAATGGAAAAAATAAGACTTTCTCCAGTTGCCATTTTTTGTAATGATAGTCCATAACCTTAATCCCATTGACCTTTATGGGATGTACGCTTGTTTTGAAAGATGGTGGTTCTTTACTGAATTGTGTTTGATTGTTATTGATGGACACACTTTCAGGTCAGAAAACTAGTGCAAAATATGATTAATATTGTCAACGTAATTAAAGCTGATTAAAATATTTAAGTACTTCTTTCTTGCATGTTAAAAAAGTGTTCAATAGATTTCCAATTTGAAAATATTTTGCATAAAGTTCTAAATGCTCAATACATTCCATTAAAGTATTTTCAAAATGGGAACACAAACAACCAATACAGAAACAAAAGAGAATTACTTCCTATTTTGAAATGTACGTTTTAGAACATAATTAAATAGGAAAAAAAAAAAAAGGAGAAAAGAAAAAAATCAACCAAGGACATGAACTGTAGGAAACATACACAAGTACAATAGGAACCTTTACAATAAAAAAAGGGCATTTTTCTGGAAATTCCAATTGTTAAACTTCTTATAGAACATAACAATCTTCTGCCTATTGTTATCTGAGAATCCATGTGAGTCTTCCTTGAAATTGGGAATAACACCAAAGTGTTTATACCATTCTGCTCCACAAATATTAGTGGCCAGATATATGTTAATATATATATTGAGCACAAGAAACTTGATTTCAAGGCTGCATCATTTTAAAATTTTAATTTCACTCCAGAAAAAATTGGTCACTTAATATGACTTTCTGAAGTTTAATTCTGTATTTAGAGGGATGTCTAATAGCTTTTAGGACACATAAAGTGCTATTTTATACATGATGAAAATAAGAAAAGACACCTATAATATTTCTTGTTACAATTTGTCTTCTGTTTTTAATAATGATCTGGAATTTCTTAGATTTGTATGATTAAATAATCTGTCAAATCAGGACATAACTTCTTATGTCACAGAATACTAATATGCTACTCTCACAAATAAGGCTATATCAGCTACAGGTTAAAAAACCTTAATCATACTTTCCTCTATTTGAAGTATCAGCATACTGAGTTTTCCAACTATTAGATTAGCTGAAAAACAGTGCTTTTTCTACATATTAGATCTTGAGTCAGATGTTCAGTCCAACCCTGAAAATCCTACACAGAGCAAATCTGTGAAATGGTACTTAAATACCGGCCTCTGACATAGGATTAACTCTTAAAATGAGTTTCCCACATAGAGGAGCAGCACGATTTAGACTGCTTCAACTCCATACCTCTATTTATTTTTTTTCCATTGAATTTGCAGATCCTACACCAGATTTCTGGACAAGCCAGTTCATTGTCAAATTCCATCTGGATTATCATTCACATGAAGAGATACCTAGAATTTTTTCATCAAGGTGGCAGACAGGCCTTGAACCAATATTCATTCCTGGTCACCTGTAGGTTATTTATATTGTCCTTTGATTAACATCCCTGATCTTTAGTCTGAAGGTTGGCACTAAATTTTATGTTATCCTTTGTATTATGACATAAAAACTTGTCATAAAAAATGACAGAACATAAAGAGTATTCTTTATAGAAAAAGAAACCATACACAAGGAAACATCAATTCTGATTAATCCTCAATTCCACCAACAGTATTCAAGGACTAAAGGGAGGATGGAAATCCTCATGTTTTGACATTGTTTAAGTAAGATGACAGCAAAACAAGAAGAGCCTATAACAGTAGGCTTATACCATACTGCTATAGTGATCCCTGTACGGCTTGTATCAGCAGGAACTAAATCTATTCTGAGCTTCTATGAACACTTTTATGGTGGAATGTAGTTAAAGGCTGGGTATTTTTGTGTGACCTCAAGTATACTCATTAGGCATTATATCTCCATCATATTCTAGTGAAGAACAAAGGATAGATTTGTATATTAGGAAAATATAATCAAAATAAAGGGGGGGGAGAAAATCAGTTTATGCTTCATGATTTCAACCCCACAGAGATATATCACTGGATTTTCTTTGCTCTCCATTTATGCCTCTGACTAGTCTTATGAAATGTTGAAATGTCTGGTGTTATGTTGACTCAGTGGATTTTCTGGACACAGGGTTGTGAAAGGGGGATACAGCTGTCAACAGGAACTTGACAAAATCATCATTCATCAGTGTGTGTTGTCAGCAGTTTTCCAGGTGGGAAGTCAAATCTTTCAAAATGTTTGTTTACAACTGTGTACAAAAAATGCTCAGCTATTTAATTTCAGGTCTTTTCACTCTACTGAGTATGCCATATATGATGTATGTCAAGGTGGTTTTTTACACTTTGGAGTACCTACGTGGATACTTTTTCAGACAGGATTCATCCAACTCTGTTTCAAGAAAAAAATATTCCAGGTCTAGTAATAAGTATGGAGTTCAGTCTGTTTACCTTGTCCTGGTGAGAATGAAGAGACGACTTACCCGTCTAGGGACAGGACTGGATGGAGCTTCCTTAGTCCAGAAGACAAGAGCATCCCATTTTCTAAAGGCAGAAATTTAAAACAGAAAAGAAACTTCCATTTTTAACAATAAGAGAAACTAATCAATGTCATAACTTATCTGGGGATCTGGGACGCTTTAAACCCCTCTAAATCACAATTGTCTATCATTATAAATTTCATTCAGTCACAAGGTAAAGACTAATGTACAGCTACTTGTTAAATTGTATGATTGCTATTGTAGAGCTGATAAGACTAATGGAGAAAGATTTGTGGACTTGTGAGTCTATTGTAATCCAATAAAGAACAGGAAAAACTGCTAGGTTGGGGAGAAAGTGTTCTGCATCATTGTTAAGTATGCTCAAAGCTAATAAAGTAGCAGCCTGTCTTTTTCTATCAATTTGATGTCCATAGCTTTTGTTTCTTATGAATCTGGATAAAAAGTATTACTGATGTTAAATGATTTGCTGGATGCTTCTTAAAGTGCAGTTTAGCTTAAAAATGTCTTTAAAAATGTCTTTTTAGCTACAACTGCAGCCAATATACAGTAACTCTTACTACTTCTATGAACTGCCTTTTCAGTAACATGCTTATGCTGCTCAGTTTCTGTGAAAAGAACTCTTAAATGTGGAAAAAGAGTATACAAAACACAAAAAGATTGATACCAACTTTTATACACCTGTGGTGGAAACCTGTCTGTCACCTGGGTGATGTACTCAGTTTTTTAAAGCTGTCCCCTATAAACTTAAAGAGAAATAGAGTTTATTTAAGATCCAATTAAAGCAGCAACTGCGGGAAAACAACAATCATGCTGAAAAGGGAAAAAGGAGGAGCTGTTGTTAAAATATTCATATATTCCTTTTTCCCCCAAGGTTAATCATTATTTGGAATTCTTTAACCCTAGAAGAATTAGCTGACTCAGACTCACAGTGACAGATCTGCCCATATATATTCAGAAAACCATTTTGCGACACAGCAATATCAGCTGAAGTCATGCAGGAAAAGAACAATCTGGGTCATGAAAGTTCATCTCACCAAACCAAGTTATTGTAACAATCAGTTCACAAATCTTTCAGTGATTTTCAAGAATTCAAGTTTTTCAAAAGTGGTTGTCAGTTGAGGATCGGGCCCTATGATAAGAATGTAACATAGCATAACATCACGGTACAATGTAATTTCATTTCCCTTTAATAATTTAATTTCTTTTAAAATTAAGGCTGGTTAGTGGTTAGGTTGTGGGGTGGGGTGGGAGGGGCAGAGAGATAATGAGGACGGGATTGGGTGAAGGACTCCTCTCAGGGCCTACCCTTGTTTTTACCTGTTCTGTGGGCATAAGTAACTACACTATTAGAAACCTATAATCAAACCACTTCTACTGGGTATCAGTTTACAGGGCTGCCCTTCTGGTTATCCTTGTTGCCACAGCTGTCACATGAACACAACAGCAGTGTGGTTCTCCCAAACTCTCTCCAGTAGCTGGAACATGTGATCTCAGAGGTACTTCTGGACCTGCGTCCTGGTTTTTTCCTGGGGGAATTTCTTGCTTCTGAAATATTTAGACTTGATCCCTTTGGAGGTGTTCCAGCAGTGTATATACAAAACCTTCCATAGTTTCAGAACAGTGCTCTAATCTAGCTTTCCTGCATTTCACATCAAACACATTCAGCTTTAAAAGCATGGGTATAATTTATTTGCTTGCTGATGGATAATGAAAATGGTGCTGGTATTATTACTGGAACACTTGCTCAAGAACCAGTGCTATTTTTCAGGATATTCGCTTGCTTGAAAGGATGCATAATTTTCCCCTTAGATTATTAGTTCTTAAAGATATTATTGATTCTAAAATGATAGTTTGGTTTTATTAAACCTCAAATAAACATAAACACATTTGGAAACTATCTTTTAGAAAAGATTCATAATATGTGTGTCATTTTATGAATCCAAAGCAAATCCTAATTCAATCTGGGAAGCAGCAAGCTAGTAATAAAGGGTGGAAAAATCAGAAATACCAGTCTCTCCAAACGCTGACTTGGTCAGGATTCCTATCATAATCAAGGATCTTAAATTAAGAATATTACTATTTCTTCAAAATTAGTGTTTTAAAATTCTAGTAGGTGATGATGATATTCATAATTATTATTATCATTATTGTTACTATTATTATCATCTGGACAAGTAGTCCATACTATATTACTTAATTAAATGGTCCTGGAGCATTCATTGGTCAGCTGTCGTGGCTGATCAGCATAGAAAAGCACACATCCCTACTGCTACATTTCCTCAGCCTCCGAAACAAGCGTAGCTGCACACAAACTGCCTGCTGGGAATGATGCCTGCCCATTCACAAATAATGTCTTTAAATTTTTTGTGAAAGTATAGTTGGTCTAGTACGAAAATCTGCAAAGAATTTTTGTAGTGATTGACCATGTTGACAGTGCAGATCCACTACCAGTGGACATCCTCTGCCATTGCTTCATTTCCAGGTGCCAAAGTAGCCTTAGGGAATTTCAAAACTGAAATTGAAGGACCCTTAGGGAAACTGGGAATTCAGATGCCAGCATAGCGAATACAGTGGGATGTAAAAATCTTACCTTAGCAACGAGCAAAGCACAGTCTTGCTGCCTCATGTTCCTCTGAAGCATTAACACATGAGGTGCCCTGTGATCTCCTCACAGTGCCATGAAGGTCACTGCCTCGTGATGACCAGACTGATCAGTGAACTTTTTCATCAATGTAACCTCAATTTCTGAGATCAGAACTGAAGATGAGGAACTGGTAGTGATTGATTAATGGAGTTATTTTCTTGGAGGAGGTCTCACGTTTCTTCAAAGTTCCTCTTCAGGAATACAATGATACAGCTAGAAATATAGGCAGAGGGAATGGATCAGGTCAGAAGAACATTCTCAAGGGTGATTTTCTGTCAATGTTTGGCTGGATCACACCTCTGGACACCCAGTTTTTGCCAGGGGTAGGATGTCATGGTTTCAGTTGGGATAGAGTTAACTTTCTTACTAGCAGCTGGTGTAGTGCTATGTCTTGGGTTTGGGATGAGAGTGGTGTTGATAGCGCGCTGATGTTTTTGGTTGTTGTGAAGCAGTCAATGTCTTTTCTGGGCCTCACACCACACACCAGTGAGTTGGCTGGGACTGCACAAGAAGCTGGGAGGAGTCACAGCTGGGATAGCTGGCTCCAACTGACCAAAGGGATATTCCATACCTTATGACATCATGCTCAGTATATAAAGCTG
The DNA here is from genome assembly GCA_008658365.1 of Alca torda. Taxonomy (NCBI): domain Eukaryota; kingdom Metazoa; phylum Chordata; class Aves; order Charadriiformes; family Alcidae; genus Alca; species Alca torda. The sequence goes on along the minus strand of CM018101.1, from coordinate 59,517,143 downwards.
CAGAAAGAAGAAGAAAGGGAGTGACATTTGGAGTTACGGTGTTTTGTCTTCTCAAGTAACTGTTACAAGTGATGGAGCCCTGCTTTCCTGAAGATAGCTGAACACCTGCCTGCCAATGGGAAGCAGTGAATGGATTGCTTGATTTGCTTTGGTTGTGCATGTGGCTTTTGCTTTACTTATTAAACTACCTTTACACCAACCCACGAGCTTTCTCACTTTTACTCTTCTGATTCTCTCCCCCATCTCATGGGGTTGGGGGGGAGGGGAGTGAGCGAGTGGCTATGTGGTCCTATTTGCTGGCTGGTCTTAAACCATAATATAGGAGAAAAGAATTCACCATAAAATTAAATTGTTCCCCACCAGAAAACCCTTGGAAATGTGGTTCAGTGAATGGCTCAGAGGGGTCTTTGACAGGATGTATTGATATTGATGACTTACATTCCTTTTCCTTGTTTTTATTTTTTTCTTTTTTCATTAAAAGAATGTAGGTACACAATATTATTGCAGAAACAAAATGCAAATACTCCAATTGCTGCAGAAATATACCTAGTTCTAAAGAGATCACATCTGCTTCTCCTGCAAAGCAAATGGTAAATGAATGAGTTCAATGGTTCATAGAACTAGGTAATTCTTTCACCATGTAAGAAGACAGTAAATTAACAACATGTAACTTGAGTTAAATCAAAATAAATGTTAATTCTTGAAAAAATTCTTAGATACATTAGATGAACATTTGAAAAGTAAGATATTAAAATGAGAAGCATTAAATATTAACAGGTTTTCAGATCAGAAGGCACTCACTCAAGGGTTTTGAATTTTCTGCCAGACAATGACGATGGGAGTTAATTAAGCAGAAAATTAGTTTAAAATTAGTGAAGTAGAAAGCTATAATCATCAAAAAAACCCCACCAAAATTGTCATGGATCATCATGCTAAAGAGGGTAGTGGGTTATAAGCCCTTGTTCTCTCTTAAATATAGTTCTTGTAGGGCATATGCATTGTGTATATGTCTGCTAATTTTCATACAAGTTAGCTGGATGTTCATAGTAGACATTAGCCTTGTCCCCTCCCTGCGATTTCCTGGGATGAGATCAATCCATCAAAATCAACAGTACTTAGGGCCTTATGTCTTATTACTTATTGTAACCTGCTGCAATACATAGAATGTTCTAATTTCTAAAGAAACAAACGGTACTTCTTTTGTGTACTGACTACACATGCACTGTTTATACATGTTCTGTTATTCCTCTTTCTGTGTGCATCTAATCCAAATCACAGGTGCTGACACTATTTGTGAAAATTTCTTCTGCCACCTGAAGAAATGGAAATGCAAAAACACAGGCAGAATTTTTTTGTAAAAGAAATGTTTTCATGTCTTCTGTAAGGTTTTGATTAGTAAGGTAGTATAGAAAAAAATTACCTTCAGTTTATACTATGACTTGATACAGAATAGTATCTTACTGCATTTTTGCACATATGTAGATGAAAGGACTAAGAAAATACAACTATAATATGATGTCTAAATTGAAATTTAATTTTCTGAAGTAAATGTTTACAGATTTGGGGCATTGCATTTTCTTCTTTGGATTGGAAGAAAGCACTTTTTAAGTATTTTGAAGAGTTTGAAGCATCCATTTAAGCTTAATGGAATAATCTCTAATGTGTGTTTTTCATCACCAACACAGGAATCACTTGATTTTGCTTGTATTATTTTATGTTCCTTGAAATATGAATTCCAGAAACATGAAGATCCAGAAAAGAAGCCATATTTAATAAAGTTTGTATTAAACGTTGTAATACATGGTTAACCGTAGAATTTGACTTAATGTATTTTTACTTCATGTAATCTAAAATTTAACTTTTTGTGTGTCTTCGCTGTCTTTTTTTTAAACTTTTTTTGTTTGTCCCATATAATCTAGAACAGTCCTCTCAGGTATTACAAGATATATGAAATTAATACAGAATTATAATTTCTTTGCATGTATTCTTATTTTATTTATCACCTGAGCATCTGAGGGCTTCAGTAACATTAATTACTTTGCTTCCCTACTTCTTCTGAGATGCAAATGAGTTATAATCATAGTGAAGGTACATTTATTGGAACACAGGTCTACTGCCTAATACTAAGAGCAGCTAAATAGGTGTTAATATAAAATTTCACAGTTGCTCATCTTCAAACATGACCTGATGTCAGCGACTTGACTAAGCATTGGCCTCGTTATACAGACACAGATGTGTGTGATGCTTGTTCAGTAAGACAATTTTACATATTTGAACGTTGGCAATGCTGTATGTCTGTCCATGAACTGTAGAATGATCTCAGGCCAGAGTGTTCTCAAGGTTCTGTTCTCAAGATTCTGAATTTTAGTCTGTATGACAAATACTTCAAATCAGTCCTTTTTCCAAACCAGTATCCTAAGACAGAAAGATTTCTAACTCTTGAGTTATGGTCAAAGTTAAGGCCAACATGGAACACTGATACTATTTGGACTTCTTTATAGTTGCTTTTATTTACTACAAAAAATCATTATAGCTAGTAACTCCAGATGAGTTTTCAAAATTAAGCCCCAGAGATTTCAGAACTGGGATCCAGAAGAACACTACTAGTGGTTATAAAAGTGGTTTTTAATGGGAATAATTTTATTTGATACAGAACCTGATTCTTTCCCTGATTAGTATCAATCCTGTGGCCTTAATGAGGCAAAGATTCCAATGGAAATTCAGTATGCAACTATTTTGAGAGTTTATGGTAACTCAATGTCCTCAAGTATTTTCGTACTGCAGACTAATTTCAAAAAATAGGTGATGTTTCTTGTGTCACCAATGAAGGAAACAGTAGACAGAAAATGAGAAATCAGACAGGAAATGAGAAATCAAACAGGAAATCAGGCAAACGTTTAGTTTTGTCTGATCTTTGTGCACACTCAGTGTTTTTACCCAAGCTATTAGCAAATACAGTGAACAGAATAAGTAGTAAAATCTTTCCAATCTTCACCTCCTGCAGAGGCTTTCTTACACTTAGCACTCTAACTATCAGACATTAGCAGGAGCATGAGCATATGTGCTTTATAACACATATACACAAAGCAGGTACTTCTGACTATGACATACAGCTTACGAGGGAAATGAGTTGGTAAGTACAAACCATAATCAGTCCAAGTCTATGTGCTGTATATCTGGTTCGTTTAGGTGCAGAAAATCTGATACCTTCAAGTTGTACTGTTGTTACTCAGCACATCCATCTCAGTTGTGCAGTGCATGAAGTTTCAAGTTTGACTACATTCAGGAAAAGTTACTATACTACCGGTCTTCAATGCCAGCTGTTCTCCACAGTTCAGGCCTTGCATCCAGGCTTCCCTTTCATGCATGATTTCTCCCTCTCTGTCCCCCACTTCCATTTCAGGGCTGCATAGTTTACATCTAAACTACCTGCCAAAGCAAAAGAGAGATGGGCTGGTTCCTGTTCTAGGCTGTGCTCCAGAGGCTGCTGCTGAAACTGATATCTCTATTTCTGGAAAATAAGATTTTCTATTTGAGGTATCCAGAAAAGAGCACACTATCTCTTTCTGGACCACAAGCTCTTCAGCAAAAATCGAAAACAGCAACTAAAATGGTTATGTCGTAACATTGCTAATACGTAAATGCTGAGAGTGTACTAGAATAATGGAGGGTAGTAGACTAATGGTCCAGAAAGTGGCCAGGGTTGTGAACTCTACCTAAACAGCATCTCTTACTAGTGTCATTGCAACAGATGAGTTGCCTAGATAGAAGGTTAATGAGATTTTTCATTACTAAATTTTATTGCACTAGTGTCCTGGTTTGAGGTAGACCAGAACCAACTTTCTGTTCAGTAATTTTATTTCTTAGCAAGGCCTCTTCTAACTGTCTGAAATTAACAGCACATTGTGTCAAAACCAGTTCGTTCTCAGAGTGATAAGACCAATGTTTACAGTTTGTGCCAAGGAATGGTATGCAGAGAGGCTCTTGCATATACTTATTGCTATAACAACCAAGGTCATCTAATTTCGTTATTTGCCCCGTTGGAGGGTCAGAAACAGAAAAGCGTAGAGGGGTCCCATCTGCAGGGAGGACCGGACAGGACAGGTGACCAAAAATTGACTAACAGGAGTATTCCATCCCATCTGCCTCATGCTCAGCATAGAAGTTGAGGGATCAAAGGGTCAGCTCTCTTCCTTCAACGGCTGACATCCGAGGAGGACCCTGGCTGTTTGTCTGCCTTTGATCCCGATCCGTATGTTCCTGACTCCATCTGTGGAATCCAATTCCCACCCGTCACTGAGTCCAGTCTGGGACTTCCCTAGTGCCTATTGATGACATTATCCTGGGAGCTTAATACGGTTTTGTATATACTGTATCTATTTCATGATTTTCCTTTCTATTTTATTATTAATATTTCATTAAAATAGTTTAGATTCTTCTAAACTCATAAATCTCTTTATCTCTCCTCGTCCTCTCTGGGTACAAGAGGTTGGGGGGGAAGCATCTGTATCTGTCCGTTGGCCAACTTGGCCTAAACCACAGCAACTAGGACAAAATGAATTGCATAACTTCATGGTTTTAACAAGGTTTAAACAAGACAGGGAAAGAGCTTCTCAGGTAATGCTGCCAGGATCCTTTCTAATAGAGAGCTGACCTCCTCCAAATTTTTATAGTACATTTACTTGAAAAATCAAACATTAAATTGTCCTGAAAACATATAATCAAAACATCAAAGCATATACATAAAAATTCAACAAATGTAGAATCCTGTTTAGAATCCTAAGACTTTAACTAAAAAAAAAATAATGAGAAACCTTTAAACTTACAGAATTTAAACATAGATCAGTAGATCTTCTGTGTCCCTATTATCTTGTAATAACGTAGAGAGGAAGAGCTGTCACTATAAAATGTATGACATATTTTCATGTAGACAAGGAATCAAACCACAGTGCATAAAGTATATGTAAAACTTCCTGGGATATTTTAAAAGTACCCAAAAGTGGCAAAATTTAAGCATATTACTCATTTAAGAAACCTTAGCATTGCACCATAAAGAAGCATAAGGTTAGATATTTTCTGAATTCTCTTAAAGAGTACTTTGAAATGTCACAAAGAACAAAGACTAATAGAAATTTTGGCAAATGTGATTATTTTGTAGCAGTAGAGGTGCTGGAAATATGTGTTAAATATATACACATATGCATTTAGAAACCCATAGTTAAATTTAACTAGTGCAACAGTAATATTTGAAATTGAAGTAAAAACTATAATTTAACACATACCTCACCCCACCCCACCCACCCCCTAAAATAGCTGAATATGAAAGGCCTGAACCTTTTATGAAAACTGGCCAAGACCCTTGACCAGTCCTCCCAAATTATTGTTACACTTAGATTATAGATTTGTACTTGATTATTAAATGTCTGCAAAGTTTTTGCAATTGCAGTTTCAAAACAAGGTTACTGCTCTAATCTTGGACTATATCACTCACTACTGAGCTTTGTGAAATATGTTCTGTTAAAAAACTTAATTTTTACACTGTCTGAACATCCAGCAGCCATTACTCCAGCAACCTTTCATGTTCAAGGCTGAATCTGTTAAACGGCGGTAGACAGAACTGGTGTATTTCTGGTTGCATAAACCTACTTAATGTCACTTAAAGAGTGATCAGATGTCTTGCAGAGAATACTTGTGTACTCCGATTGGGCAAAAAATGTCCAAGGATCACCACTTTCTAGGAACAACAAAAACCTTGTTGCTAGAAACAATAATATTTTTTAAATTTTAGGGATCTTAAATTAAGAATGTCAACCGCACCACTTCAGAGGGCAGTATACTCAGCAGATCATTACCCAGAAATGCCAGTAGAAACTTTTTGTTTTACATGGCCACCTGTGGGATAAACTTGTTCGCTGGGTGGGCTGATAGCTACACAAGGTCCAAAAGAATATTCTTCAATGTCTGTTTGCTGCTAACAGCTAGTGACAGAAATACTAAACCTTCAGTCCCATCATACAGTGTTATTGACACTGAGATGTCAAAAATAAGACTGTACTTGTTAAACAGTCCAATCCTTGTAAGTATTGTTAGACTATTCATAGAATCATAGAAAGGTTTGGGTTGCAAGGGACCTTAAAGATCGTCTAGTTCCAAAGCCCCTGCCATGGTCAGGAACACCTTCCACTAGACCAGGTGACTCAAAGCCCCATCCAGCCTGGCCTTGAACACTTCCAGGGAGGGGGGATACACAACTTCTTTGGGAAACCTGTTCCAGTTTCTCACTACTCTCAGAGTAAAGAATTTCTTCCTAATATCTAATCTAAACCTACCCTCTTCCAGTTTAAAATTGTTAACCCTTGTCCTATCACTACACTCCCTGATAGAGTGTCCCTCCCCATCTTTCCTGTAGGGCCTCTGTAAGGGCCCTACAGCAACTAGAAGGTTGCTCTAAGGTCTCCCTGAAGCATTCTCTTCTCCAGGCTGAACAACTCTTTCACCCTGTCCTCGTGTGGGAGATGCTCCAACCCTATGATTATCTTCGTGGCCCTCTTCTGGACCCACTTGAGCAGGTCCATGTCTCTCTTATGCTGGGGGCTCCAGAGCTGAATATCATACTGCACACGAGGTCTCACCAGAGCAGAGGGGAAGCGTAATCTCCCTCGACCTCCTGGATACACTTCTTCTGATGCAGCCCAGGATATGGCTGGCTTTGTGGTCTGCACGTGCAAATTGCTTGGTCATATTTTGTTTTTCATCCACCAATATGCCCAGGTCCTCCGCAGGGCAGCGGCTGCTCTCGATCTGCTTATCATCCAGCCTGTATCCATGTTTGGGATGGCCCCATTGCAGGACCTTGCATTTGACCTTGTTGAACTTCATGAGGTTCACACTGATCCACCTCTCTAGCCTGTCAAAATCCCTCTGAATGGCATCCCTTCCCTCTAGAGTATCGATGACACCCCTCAGCTTGGTGTCATCCACAAACTTGCTGAGGGTGCACTCAATCCCACTGCCCATGTTCCTGACAAGGATGTTAAATAATACTGGTCCCTGTACAGACCCCTGAGGGACACCAGTCGCCATTCTTCTCCACTTGGATATTGAACTGTTGACAGTAACCCTGTCCAGCCAATTCCTTACGCACTGAATGGTCCACCTGCCAAATCCATGTGTCTCCATTTTAGAGACAAGGATAGTGTGGTACAGTGTCAAATGCTTTGCATGAGTCCAGGTAGATGTTGTCAGTTGCTCTTCCCTTATCCACCAATGCTTTACACCTGTCATAGAAGGCCACCAAATTTGTTAGACATGATTTCCCCTTAGTGAAGCCGTGTTCATTGTCACCTTTCATGTACAGATATTTCTGACCATTTATTATTTGAATCATAAGTGGTATGTTCATGACACAGTCTTGTACAACTTAGTACTTTGAAATTACAAATTGTTGTTTTATGTTGAATTTGGAAACACTGAAAACAACAATAATTTTGAAGAGAGGATTATGTAATGTAAATTCCATTATACAAAAATACTGCCTACAGGAGAACAAGTTTTTCTTTTCCTCTGTGCTGTTCTTAAAATAATTATTATTTTTTTCAAACTCTTTACCATTTTATTATTGTACTTGTTAGATTTTAGAGTTATTTCCTTTCCCTTGATGTACCGTTCTTGAAGATTTTTTCAGTGATTTTTTGGCTTTTCTCACAGCCTTCCTTAAAAAAGTTAGATTTCAAAAGTTAAATTAAGATTGAAAGTCAACCCAAACAACAATCCAGAATCCCAGTGACCTAATTACAAAAATATACAACTACCAATCTCCAGAATGGACATAATACACACAACCTGAATCCCCTTGACAGATGAGAGTTATATTTTGACTCTTATTGGACCATCTGTCATTAGCTCATCTCTAAACTCTAAGTGCTGTTTCTCATGCTTTGTTCTGCAGTGATCTGTTCAGACAGTAAGGTGGGTAAACATTGGAGGACATGTTCATCCTATGTTTCCCAGGACCTAAGGGGAAATTACTATGAAAGAGATTCCAACTCTCGCAGGTAATTATTGAGATGGGTAATCTCTGTAGAAGGCAAGTTTCCACTTTTGAAGACAAACCATGACAGCATGACAACAGGAAAACTGGACTCTTAGCAAAGAGGAAGAAGGAAGAGGTGAGAGATGAACACATCTTGGTTACTACTTTTCTCCATGTTTTTTTTTTTTTCTCCCTGATTTTCTTCTCCTTCTCCTTCTCCTTCTCCTTCTCCTTCTCCTTCTCCTTCTCCTTCTCCTTCTCCTTCTCCTTCTCCTTCTCCTCCTTCTCCTTCTCCTTCTCAGATTAGTACTATTTCCAACTTCTTTACTTTCATAGCTGATACCTCCCTTGTGGTCTTCAGGAGGTGTAGGTGGGTTTAATTTTTCATCCTAAATCTTTCTATTCCCTATACTTGCTTGACATTAATTTAAATATGGGTTTTTTTGCCTTTGTCTTTTGTTCTTTTGGTGTTTGTTTGTTTTGTTGTTTTTCTTTTGCTCTTTGTTTTGTTTTATTTCAGTTTGGTTTGGTTTTGTTTGATTTGATTTGGTTTAGTTTAGTGGAGGTAACTTCTCTTGAACCTCACTTTCAGTCATGGCCTTTTGAACAAACAAGGGATAAAATTCTCTCCTTTCTTCTTGTTATTATATTTTTCTTGCTTTACGTGTCTTTTGAGTGGACCTTACATTCTCTATCAGTCTCTGCATTAAAAAAAAAAAAAAAAAAAGAGTAAAAACTCCCAAGAAACAAAACAATCCCCACACACACACTCTGCCCTGAAACAAACATATAAATAGCATAAGTTTAAGTGTTTCATTATAGTCCTATGGTTTAGCTCAGACACAGTGGCCACTAGCCACCACTGATGAGAAAAAGGACATGGGATAGCTGATATCCAAACGTGTACACAACAGAGTATACATAAACTATCATCACCATTAACAAATTACCAGAGCTACACAAAAGTTGTTGTACAAGTTGGACCATCAATAGAATTTTATCAGCTTCTGTAAAAGCAAATGCATCTGTTCTATTTTTCCTACTATTTTAATAGATGAAGTAGTCTAATTAGGGGCTAATTCTTGCTATTGTGCAATGTAAAAACATTTTTCCTCTTCTAAATGTAGTGTCTTGATGCTGGAAGATATTTTACCTGTCAAGAAAATAGCTTAGTGGATGAAAAAAATTGTATACTTCTTTGCTTAGTAAATGACTAGGGAAGGTGAATGAAAATGGTACTTGATAGAATTTATTTAGAAGATTTATCCTTTATTTAAAACTAATGGTCGGAAAAGTGATCCTTTTAGCTATGGATGCCTTTGTCTGTTACAAAGCAAAAGTCATTATTCCATATTAGTCTTATTACATCTATCCATCCTACTTTAGTGCAAAAGTCACACAGGCAAGGCCGTCAAGTGCAGTTCTGATTTTTTTTATTGGTTTTGATAGTCCTTAAAAGACAGTTCTAATTTTGGAACTCAAAGCTAACAGTGACCTTTCATTGCAAGGATTTTTGAATGCAATGAGCACATTTATTAATATTAATCCCAGGTTAGTTCTTATGTGAATTCCTCCTACTGACATTTACAGCAACGCAACAACTATGACCTTATTTTAAGGTTTAAAAAAAACCCCTGAGCTGCTTTATTAATGATAAGAATTAAAACAAAATGAAAATAAGAACATCTTTTTAGTATTTTTTTTTTCTTAAAGATTCAGTGAGGTACAAGACAAAAAACCCTTGTACTTTCTAAAACACAAATGCTGTGATGTTCTTTTATAAATGTCATCCTCAACTACAGGGTCAAATAATGCAAAAAATTGATTCATGAATATTTTCATGAATAACATTGACAAGATCATCTGACTTATTTCTTGAGGTCACATTATTTACAGTTTATAAGTGACTTAGTTGGTCACTTGGAATTAGTTAACATGCTCACAATTCCCGTCTTTCACCTGCTTTGCTACAATTATGACTTTCATGGGACTGCATGCGTTCTTTGTTTATTCTTATTTACTACTTTTTTACTATTCTTATTTACTACTATTTTTATGTTTGATCTATAATGAAGTAGAAATTTTAATTCATAATCTTTCTGCTGAGAATGCAAACTAGATAAAACACATGGGAAACCAAATAACCAGCTGCTTGATGAGTTTTCTGTCTAGAATTTGACTATAGGAGACCTGTCTAAGAAAACAGCGATTTTGGGTTATGTTTCTGACTGTGCCTGGTACTCCCTTCATGTTTCTTAAAAGCGTCTTCTCTGTCATAAAGGACACTATTGTGACTATGTGGCAACATAAGGAAAAACAGTGATAACATTAGGTTTCAGAAATACTATTAGAATAAAATCATTGTTTCATCTATTTTAGCATGGGAAACATTAAAAGTGGAAGCAGGAGATGGAAGTCCTCAGACTTGGAAAAGAACAAGGCATACCTGATGCTTGGCTTTCACTTGTTTTCAATGCATTTTTATAGGATTTTGGTAATCTGAGTGTTTTGTAAAATGCAATTTAACAGAATAAGATTCATCTTCTAATATCTTAGGAATGAACATAGCTGATTTGGTGAACCTGGAAGGCTTCATGATTATAGTCAATGCTGAATCAAAAAAGAATCAAAGAACACAAGGACATGTTTCTTGAGCATAGAGTTCAGTGAACAAAAACCCAGGGAATAAGATTATTGATAATGCCAACTCCAAATTTTTCACAAAGCAAGGATTGAAAAACACAATCCAGCAGGAGGAATCTCACTAGAATTTTGAGGTCCTGTGGTTTTGTGATTTCTATCTGTCTTCCCTGATCATGAAGTTTTAAATCCTGTTAAAAGCAGTATCATTTATTTTGTGGATACAGGTGGGCAAAGGCATTGTGTCTTATAAGGAATTAAGCACTTATTAATGGCTAAGCAAACATAAAGAAAGTCAGCAACTGACTCTGTGGTAGATGATGACCACTGATAGATTGCTGTTGGGATAGGGAAAAATACAAGATATTCTTTCTATCTTGGCTTCACAGGAAACAGATGAAGGAATGTTCAGGTGTAAGGAGCAGAGGAAGGACTTAATTTGAATGAGCTCCAAAGTTAGGTCTGGATTTAAATTTAGTGTCATGTAACAAAGCCTTCAGTGAGAATTAGGGACTGGAGCTTTGAACGCTTTCAATCAGGTTGTTTATAGAAACTGATGGAGGAAGAGAAATCTTGTATCTCTCATTTAATGCTAGCTTAAATGAATATTTAGGATATCTTCCTTCATTTTTATTCAGTCATTCCTACAAACTCTTCAGATGCATAGTCTGCTTTTGATTTAGAAAGCAAAAATCTTTATTTTCTATTAGACTAGTTTTGAGAATGGTTTTAGTGTGGAGAAATCTGAAAGCATTTAATCCTTTTTGGGACAGCTATTCCAAATACTTCTTGATACCTTTGACATGACCACCAATCCATCACATATTCCCGCAAGTATTCAAGCAGTGAAAAGGATTGCATCTTGCTGCCTGGGCTGTTTTGCATCTTGCTGTGTGGGCTTTTCTGAGAGCTGGATACAGGAGCTACTGTGAGGAAGATGTATCTTCTAGTCTCCATTAGACAGAAAATCTCTTCATTGTGTGGCAAAATAGTGGGTAACAGGCCTGAAGCTTCAGGGTCCCAAGGGACATGTAACAACTCAAGATAATAACTTTATTAACAAAATTAGGGGAATACTATGTGATTTAGGTAACCAGTCACTTATTATCAAATAATGCAGCAAATGACTAAAGCAGCACTCAAATTATTTCAAATATATCCATATAAAGTATAGAGTTCATACTGAATGCATTATTACAAATCAGTCTGGGGAAAGTTTACCAAGAGAAAAAATAGAAACATTGTTCCTTATGAATAGTTTGCCTTTGTGTTTATGGAACAATCAACATAAGTTACAGAAAGATTTTCCTTTTTGGGGCAATCTTTTTCTATCCTTTCTCTCCAGCTACAAAGTATTTGTAATTTGCTATACATTATTCATATTTATACACATATCATCTACATGCTGGTGACAGAGATGTGATAAATTGAACTGGTTCTGTGGGGGTTTTGGTTTAAATTCTCAACCCTAGTAGACAGTATCATTTTAATACGATGAATAAAGCAAGCAAATAAATATTTCATTTGTCCTAAATGTGGAATGAATTATTTCTTTTTCTCACACAAATATGGACTTTCCTTCTACAAACTGCATGGAACAGAAGACTATTTAATTTACAATCTGGTGGTAATAGGAAGGGTGAGGGTATGTATGTTTTGACTGAGTTGGTATGGAAATAAACTGCAAACCTTGCTGGAAAGGATTCCCCCACACACACCTAATTTTCAAAGATCCTGTTCTAAGTGTGAATACATTACAGACAAGTTATTTTTAGGCAATTTAAAAAACAAAAGGGAAAAACAATAAGACTTCACTTTTTCATACTTCCTTATGCAGAAATCTTATACTGTTGATAAAAGAGACGCTTGGTATTAAAGGTGAGAAATAGGTTATTTTATCTTAAAGTTATTATTTAGAAAAACTCTTTAAAACTAGCATAATTTTCCTGTACAACATTTGATACATTCCAGTATAACAGGCAAAATTCAGTGCCAGACATTGCAATTTTTGTATTGTTATTTCTCATTCGTGTCCAAGCCAATGAACAACACAAAAAGATCAAATGCAGAGCAAAAAGAAGCCCAAACCAACAGCTGCATTACTGCATACCGTGGGAAGCAAGCAATGAGTTATGTGACATCCCAAAGTAATGTTGATACTGTATGTTACATTTCTAAGTGCATATATTCTTCAGCACGATGTGCAGGCACTGCTGCTTCAACCTTGTTTGCAGGTATGTGTTTCACTTTTTAATTAATGACCAATTTTAACAAATTCAAGAGAACATGCTTGTCTGAAATGAAGAATGCCTTTTTGAGCTTTGCTGTGCAGAAAAGACTACCCAGAACCTTGCAGGATTAAGCCCACAGAGCAAATTTAATGTAGAGCTATTACAGAAAGCACCTATAAGTTATCATGTTAAAGCTGCATGCACTGTTTCTCTGGTGAGATAAAGTGAGTGACATGTAAATAGTGGTTTTGCAGTGATCATTTCAGTGGTATTCAACTTTTTTCAAGTTAAACATGTTTGTTTGAATATCCTGCTCTTTGCCAGACAGCTTAGTAGTATGCATTTTCTCTGTGTTGTTCCTCAGCTTTAAAGCCAGTGCAACAGGGAAGGGGAATAGATGACATTTTCTAACCAGCGAAAAACCAATTGCATATGTGTTATTTTTCTTAGATTCTACATATGTAAGATTAAATTGTTATGGTTGCAATTACCATGAGATTAACCATGAGATCCAAATGCCAGATTTTAAAAGTCTTTTTTTTTTTTTTTTTTATTTTGAAACAGCAATAATTAATTTTCACCAGCCTGCTTAAATCACAGCATTCAGAGTAGTTGTCACTTTGTTTTCTGCTGCCAGAGCTGCAGTGTGTAAAGTATCTCTCAGATGAGTTAGAACAGCTCTGGCCCACACAGAAAATATCACCACCTTTGGTTACAGTAGTTTAAAGTATTCACATTAATAAAAAATTCTATCTTCTTTGCTTGCCTATTGCTTCCAAAATCTATGAATCATTTTGTATTCCACTAAAATTCACCCAATTTCAATAAGAAATGTAACCTTGTCTAAAACCTATAAAATATTGCAAGAACTGAAGAAAAGCAGGGCATGCAGCTGAAAGCATGAGAAAGGTTTTGTTGTCTGATTGTAATTTCTAAGACTGGATGGCAATTCAAGGAATGACTTTACAAAAAGGTCAGTGAATTTGAAACAAATTATTCCAAACTCCTTTTTGCCTGCTGCCTGCATCCTCGTTTAATGTCTTTTAGGATTGCAACTCCTGCATGCATTGCTGCAAGTTAATTGAAAAACAAAACAAAACAAAACAAAACAAAAAAATTGGTAGGGGCAACTAATTGTAGCAATGAGGTTGCTTATTTTGGAAAATATTTTGAACTACTTTCATTTGAATAGCGACATGACATTGCTCTACACTGCCCATGACTGCCAAAAAAAAAGGTATTCTTCAGATATTTAGGAATATGGTCTGTATTTCCATATGCTCATACTTCACTAGACTAAAATGTCTTCTGCTATGAAGAAATTGTCATCAACGTGAAAACTAACTGTAGCATTAGTTCAGGAAATTCAGCTTAGGACCCTGAAAATCTTTAAGTATTTCCCCAGAGTTTTCCAGTTGGCTGCTTTGAAATCCCAAAGGAAACATTTAATGGGTAGAATTAATTTGATAAATGGCTTCTGATCTCTGGTTACATTCCATGATACATCACATCAGGGTATCTTCAGAAAGCCTTTCACAATTAAAAAAAAAAACAACCAAACCAAACCAAAACAAACCACACACTGGAAATCACGCATAGTCTATTGAACAAGTTGGGGGTGGCAAAAGCTAGTAGCTACCTCTATCCCAGTAGTTAAAGGTCTTTGGTAAAACAGTGGAATGTTCTGAATCAACAAAACACTTTTAGCATCCAGAAACCTTCTTGTCTACAACTGTTGGGAGCAATAAATTAAGCATTAAATGAATACAAGATAGCGGAGTCCACTTATGTCAGTGTTTTCCTTGACTTGTGGATACTTGGCAGGACTCTTTAAGCATATTATACATTCATTGAGGAGAATTTTAAACAATTAAAAAGCATTCTCTTTCAGCAGGGTTACAGTGAGTTTGTACCAGCTTCCAGTCAATGAGACTTCAGGATTCAGATTTGTTGTCATTTGATATGAATTCCAGCTTTCTTGACACGAAATGTCAGAACACTTAACTAAGTACACATAAATGAGTATGAAGAAGGAAATGTGGCGAGTTTTCAAAAACAGGTAGAATATCAAAAAGATATATTTCCAGAAGAAAAACAGTATGAGAAAGATGATCAATATTGACCAGATGTTATTCCCGATCCTGCAAACTTTGTTAGAGATGTTGGGGTTTTGGGGGTTCTTATGATTTAAACATAATTATTTTAAATACTTTATTTAATATGTAAGCTAAGATTAGATTTTAAATATAATTTTCTTCTCAGAGACTAAAGCTTTGCTTTGAGGTTTTTTTTTCTTTGCTTTTCTTCTAGTACGATTTCCAACATAACTGGATGGATGGAAAGGCCAGCAGCTAGCATGCTGATTAAAAGTAAACTGTAATAGATTAATCAGAATTTTAAACTGAACCAAGAAACTGCAAAGAGAAATAGTAAATTCATTAGTTTTAGCAAAAGGAATATCAAACAAAAGTTAACTGTTTTAATAAAAAGATAACTTCTGTGTCATTATTGCAATTTGTCATTCATGATGGATAGTCTATCCGAAAAATATCTAAATATTTCTACATTTGGCTTAACAATGTTAGTGGTCAAACTGTACTCTTATGGTTCACATTATATTTCACACAACATTGACAAATTGTTCCTTACACAACCTATAATTCAGTCAAGTTTGTTTTAATACTGCAGTCATTTATCTCTGTCTTGAGGACTTGACATCTACATATGCAATTCTGTAAAGCTCTTAAGCACATTTACTTTACAGTATGTTACTGAAGAGGTACTTGTACTGTTCTGGTTTTGAGATTTCAGACCAGCTACTGAAATCATAATACAATATTGTCTTTCAAAAGGACAAAATCTGCAGGTAAAGGGAGCATTTGCTAAAACTATTAACTATAACTTCAAGTTTCTTACCTGTCAGAGTTTTAGTGAGGAGACTGTCAGTGAGGTCACGTAAGAGATTTTTTTACATATTTTGCATCGCTGCCTGGTATTTCATGTGCTACTAGCTCTAACACTGAAAACTGGATTAAGAAAATTTCCTTGAGGGTTTGTACCCAGCCATGTAAACCTATGACATTCTTCTGTGTCTTTCTCTGCTCCTGGATGTTTGTCTCCTGGATATCTTGCTTTACTGTTTTATCCCTTTGCATAGTGTAATGAGTCTCATTTTGTCAGGTCTTTGCTACATGTACTAAATACTAAAGCTATTTTTATGAAACAGAGCATAGCAAATTCACTCCAAATTCCAGTGATGCAATTTATCTGTGGTAGTAGGCTGAACACCTGGGAGATGCTTGCCTACACAATATACACTTATGCAGAACCATGACACTAAAGAGAATACAGAGGGTGTTCAATCTTTTCTTTAGTATTTTTTTTTCCCACTGAGTGGCCTACAAAGATGATTATATGTTGAGACTAGTAATTAAAGAATTTTATTTCAATCACGTTTCTTTTCTATATAATTATAATGTTGATCAGTATGCCACTTTTTAAAGTTTAGTAAAATATTTATTTAATTTTCAAATTAGATGTAACTGAAATAAATGTTTCTAATTAGAGGTACTATAATTTTGGAATAATATGGATTTCCTCAGAAAATGATGATTAATCGGAACTGGCATTTACCCTATTCAGGGCAATTCTGACAGACATCCTAATTTAACTCAAAGGATGGTAATCTTTTCCTGGTTTGACATATTCAACATAAAAAAAAAAATGCCTTTAAGTTAGAAACAATCTTTCTTTTGGGTACTCACTAATTTTTATTTTTTTATTTAGAAAATTAAAATATAAATGAAATAACTCTGTTTAACATATCTCATTTTTTGAAATTTTCAGTGTTCAAAAAAAAATTCAAAAATGTGGTTCTTTCAAATCTTAATTATAGTTCAGTCCATATTCTGAAGATCTAGACTACAGAAAGTAACTTAAACACTGTTGTCTATGCACATTGCATGGCAATAGTTAGGTATATCTTAGTATAACAGTCAGTGTTGCTTACCGAACAAGAGATTCTATGCCTTTACACCTAAATACAGATAGAAATGTGACTTAAACCTTCCTGTAGAAGTAAAGAGGATTTCACTATATTGAACTATATTGTTTGAATTTGTTTAATTTTTTTTTAATATTTGCTAGAATCTTCCCTTGGACAAAAATATTTGTTTAACATTTGTTGTCAAATAATATATGAACTTTAACATTCCATATGTGGCCCATATTATTAAAATTTCCTTGAAGTGTTTCTACAAATAAAGAAAACCCTTGAAGACTTCTGATATTAAACACTACATCTGGTTTTTATTCAGGAGAACTTTTCACTCACTTCAACAAAATGTGAACTTCACCACTGAACCCCTTGCTCTAATTGCTTGTTGTTATAAGAATTTGGGTATCAACCCATGGTCTGGCCCTTCCTTTATCCCATCAACATCCATCTATTAATCAATGCCATCCCAAACTTACCAGATCCAGCTCCTTTACTTAGGGCAATTCACATAAACAATTTTTCTGGAAAACAAGAAAGGAAGGAAGAACAGTTCTTTGCCAATCTCATTGGCATTTCCTCCAATGACAGCTTTAATTTCTATTTGAAGGTCCAAAGTAATACAAAAATACCAATACTGTCATTAGCGCATACATTTTTCATAAAGAAAATTCCTTTTCTGTGGGTAAAAAGAGACTGTACTGAACTAATGTCATATTTAAAGCACAATTCCTTATACAGCTGGAAAAAAAAAAAAAAAAACAGTAATAAAAAGGCTTCAAGGGCAATGCATAGACCAAAAGGAAAAAAGCTGTGATTAATTAAATATATTACCACTTTTTTGTCCTCAAAGTCTTGAAGCTGTAAAAAATAGCGATATAACTAATTATCATTCTAAGTGTCAGAATTTTTAATGTATAAACAGAGTTTATGTAACAAATAGGTCAGATCTACATGTGAGATGGGAACCTAGAACAATGGTTGCTAACAAACAAATGACAAATTTTGTTGATGAACAGTCTGTTTGTAACAGGCAGTTGTATTCTAGCCAGACAAGTCACGCTTCAAGAACAGAATTTTCATGAAAAATACAGCTGTACTTGAGTTTGCAACAGTTGTCTGCCCTTTTCAAATGAGATTTTTACAATTCCCATGCAAACAGTCATCTTATTTACAATTGCATTATTGAATGACATAAGATTACTCTTGGCCTTGGACAATAAAGACCTCAAAAAAATCTACAGGACAGCGCAAAGCATCTGATTTTTTATTTTTATTTAATTTTATTTTATTTTTGAGCAAACTTGCTTAAAATTGAGATAGACCTCATCATATTGGAAATGCAACATGTGGCAGAAACCCAGCCAGTTTGGTTGGGATTTTCAGAATAAAGACTTTCCAGGGTGATGCTGCCCCTCCATAGGATTTTTTTGACATTTGTTTTGTGATCATAAAGAATAACTGTGTTTGCCAGTGCCTTGTACTCGTTGTCATCCTTTTCCTTGCAGGTCTATATGAGGAGCAATATTCAAAGTATTAACTCTGAGAACTGTACTGTAGCACAAACACAATGTTTATATTTTATGTTTAGTTATTTCAGACCACAAAGTGGTACCTTTTTTTTTTTTTTAAACTTAATTTATTACTCTACTACATCCCCTTTTTAAGGAGAAAGTAGAAGTTATATCTTATCGTACTAATCTTGAAACTTTTCCTTTTTTTTTTTTTTTTTAGTATCTGCCCTACTCAGAAAAACGTACTTATCTTCAAATCATAACATTACAGTTAAGATACAGTTAAATATTCTTTTAAAATAATGACGTCTTCCTGAATCTAAGCAAAAAATGTTAAATCTTTCCCACATGAAACAAATCACCAGCACCTTCTGGGATTAGTTTGGAATGTTACTTTACAAATTGCTGTCCCTCATTTCCACTAGGAGTTCATCTCCTTATGCTATCAGGAAATAAGGGTCCTCAACAGTTTCCGAGAATTCAGGTCTTAGGTTGCACTTTCAATACTTCCTGTGAAAAATGATATCAAGGATAAATCTGAGACTAATCAGGTCCTGGAAGTTCAGCAAGTTTTACTTCTAAGTGAATTCTTTTCTTAAGCGATTTTATTCAGTAGAAAACATTTTTGAATGTTAGAAAACAGACAGCGACCTTCTTGTAAAGCATGTATCCAAACTGTATGAACACCTATCATGAGGAATTCCACCACAGAAGACACCTCTATGATTCTCCCTCTTGTGAACATCAAAGTATCCTGTGAGTAAAGTATTTAAAGCCTAAATCTCACAATCACTTGTAAAATTTAAATGCAAAATTAAATTGTATTTAAAGAAAATCGTCTCACTAACAACAAGTAAGAATATTTCATAAGTAAATATGTCATTTTTAAGTAAATTTGATTTTTAAAAATTCTTATGAAAAGCTTAACAAAGTATTTTCCCTTTGAAATTGGAATTTATTTATCTGTCTTGCTCTAAGTATGAATAAAATTAAAGACACGATACAACAGAAAACATCACTTGTTATATACTGGATTCTAATTATCTGCAATTGCATAGACACACTTTTTGCTTCATCGGCTTAGTTCCGTTTGTTCTCTAATATCACTACTCTCTGGTTAAAATATACCAGACAGCTTTTTAAAAGAACTTTTCACTAAAATTTACTCTTTCATTTCTTTGTTTGCCTCGTGGAGAACTTAGTGACCAATCAACTATCATTGGATTAATCTTGTCATTTTTCTGTTCAATGATGTTCCATGCAGACATATTATCATACCTGTTCTTTTCAGCTTTTATATTTCACATAATAATGAGTTGAGTTTAATCAACAAGATCCTTATGTAATATTTTTCTCTGTGTTTACTCATGGAATGTCATACTTGGAAAAAATAAAAATAACTGTGATGTTATAGGAAGGAGTCAGTGATACCATAGTGATACAATAGTATCACTGGCCACTAAAGCCTGCCACCTTTGTTGCCATGATCTGTTGCATTTTGGGGGCTTGTAAACTGAGCAATAAAACAAATTTCCTTTGGAAAACCGGGAAGAAGAATCAGTTTGGTTTTAATGTAAGTGAAAGGAGAGAACAGACAAATTTAACCAATTTATATTGAAAAATGCAAAAAAAGATGAATGAGTTTTGAGGGAAATGTAGTGTTTTCCCTCATCATATTTTCATTTTACATTTTGATCAAAAACCTATTTGTTTTATCGAATGTGAACCATTTGGTTTTGCTAATTTATTTACTAAATAGCTCAATTTATTTATAGAACATTTTTACATCTTAGTATGTTTCCTGACCAAAAAGGTGTGCGCCTGAAAACTGTAGCGGAATTCACATTTTATGCATCGCATCATACTTAGAAGAAAGCATCTCACAAACCAGAACCATATAATACAGCAAGAATATTTAATGACACACTAATCAGCCTGAGAATGAATGCTGGGATATTTATAATAAATTGTTCATTTAATATTTTTTTTCATTAATTCAAATAATTTTCTTGTCTCTGGTTGACCACACAACTTCCCTCAGAAGCCATTCTATCTGTGAGATGATGAGACCTTACTGTAAATAGATATCTAATACTAGTTTTTTTATTTTCATTTTCTTAATTACCTTTTATGACATTACTTTTGACTTACATCACTGTAAATTACACCATATTGATCAAGACATTCATCATCAACTTATAACGTGAAGGGCTAGCAATCAAAAAGCAATAATTTGACCAGAAATATACATTAACATGAAATATACATTAACATGAACATCTTAAGTTATACACAGAACATCAGTGAAAAAGCTTTTCTCCAAAGTTTTTCTAATCACTCTAACCTGAACTCAGTGAAGAGATTTTGGCTGATAAATGCAAGACATACGTGCTTGTATTAATAGATGAGGTCAAATTTGAGTGAGTAGAAAAGGGGCACTTAAGAACTGAAAATCAGGTCATCAGTTACTGGTTTGGAGACAGGAAAGATTAAAAAAAATAATTGTGAGAGGATCATCAAACATTGAAAAAGTAGTCAGAAAATGAGAGGAAACAGAAAAAGAAAAATTTAGCACCCAGATTTATCTGCTGTCTGTCACTATATAGGCTGGACAACAACGGAATTTAAGGTTATTCACATGCTTCATATCACCTTCATATCACCTTAGAAGGTCAGAGCCTTCTAAGAAAACCAACTCTGGTTTGTATCAGCAGAAGCTCACATCAACATCATCTTTTTCTCATAACTGGTCCCCTGTCTTCTTCAGCCACATTTCCCTGTGCAGATGAATGAATGGGCTAGCATTCACCCACCCCTGTCAGAGAAGAGCTAGACAGCTAATCTGTTGTCTTCGCTTCAGATTACAAATTGAAGCCCGAAGGGCTGAAAAGGGGGTTGTTAAAATGGGTGGCTTTATGTGTGAGAAAACATTGTAAAAATTAGAATAATCCAGCATAGAGGAAAGGAATAACCATGGGACTTTAATGCAGTAATAAAATTACCAAAGGTTTGGTGATGTCTAATCAATCCCTCTCTTCTATATTAAAGTGGTGGCAATTATATTCAGCACAAATGAAAAAGACATTATTTACACAATACATAGTCATTGCATGGAATTAATGGATAGAAAACATCAAAATTAAAAAATTTTGGGGGGTTTTATTTGGTTCACGCTAAAGCAACTGCAGCTGATTTTCCTGTCATGAAATCAACTGAAACCCCTAAGGACAGAGTAAACGAATTCCTGACAGACATGTGAACACCAGTTACGAGATGGGTTAGGAAATAATTTTCACTGGTCGGAATTGCACAATTTGTTAGTGCATTATGGGAAATTTGCTTTAGGTCTCTTTTCCATTCTCCTGATGCAATGACTCTTAGCTGATATAGCAAGCTGTTTCTCCTGTATGATTTTCTCAAGCTCAGAAACTACAGGAATATAAATTATTTATTTTCTTACAAAAATAGGCTTGTCAATGTCCAAACTTTTAAAACATACAATCTTTTTCTAGCAGAGGTGCTGGAGAACTTTGAAAATATCGGTACCTGTTGAACTGCAGCCCTAGAGATATTCAGTCCTTCCCAAAGTGAATAGATATATGTTTCCTTGAGTGAATGGTAAAAAGCACAAGATCATAGTAAGAAGTTGAGGGAATTGACTGATGTAGTTGCCAAGCCACTCTCGATGACAGTTTAAAAATCATGGCAGTCAGGTGAAGTCCCTGGCAACTGGAAAAAGGGAAACATCACACCCACTTTTAAGAAGGGTAGAAAGGAGGACCCCGAGAACTACCGACCTGTCAGCCTCACCTCTGTCTGGGGACATCATGGAACAGATCCTCCTAGATGCTATGCTAAGGCATACGGAGGACAGGAAGGTGATTCGAGACAGCCAGTATGGCTTCACCAGGGGCAAGTCGTACCTGACCAACCTCGTGGCTTTCTACAATGGAGTGACTGCATCAGTGGACAAGGGAAGAGCAATGGCTATCATCTATCTGGACTTCTGCAAGACCTTTGACACGGTCCCCCACAACATCCTTCTCTCTAAGTTAGAGAGATATGGATTTGATGGGTGGACTGTTCTGTGGATAAGGAACTGGCTGGATGGTCGCATCCAGAGGGTAGTGGTCAATGGCTCAATGTCCAGATGGAGAGGGGTGACAAGTGGTGTCCCTCAGGGATCTGTACTGGGACCGGTGCTGTTCAACATCTTCATCAATGATTTAGACAGTGGGATCAAGTGCACCCTCAGCAAGTTTGCAGATGACACTAAGCTGAGTGGTGTGGTTGACATGCTAGAGGGACGGGATGTCATCCAGAGGGACCTGGAGGAGCTGGAGAGGTGAGGCCGAGCAAACTTTATGAAGTTCAACAAGGCCAAGTGCAAGTTCCTTCACTTGGGTCAGGACAATCCTCGTTATCAATACAGGCTGGGGGACAATGTGATAGAGAGCAGCCCTGCGGAAAAGGACTTGGGGGTACTGGTGGATGAAAACTGGACATGAGCCAACAATGTAGACTTGCAGCCCAGAAGGCCAGTTATATCCTGGGCTGCAACAAAAGAACTATGGCCAGCAGGTTGAGGGAGGTGACCCTACCCCTCTACTCTGCTCTTGTGAGACCCCACCTGGAGTACTGTGTGCAGCTCTGTAACCCTCAGCACAAGAAGGACATGGACCTGTTGGAGCGGGTCCAGAGGAGGGCCACGAAGATGATCAGGGGGCTAGAGCACCTGTCCTACAAAGACAGGCTGAAAGAGCTGGGGTTGTTCAGCCTGGAGAAGACAACGCTCCAGGGAGACCTTATAGCAGCCTTCCAGTACCTGAAGGGGGCCTACAGGAAAGCTGGGGAGGGGCTGTTTGCAAGGGAATGTAGTGATAGGAGGAGCAATGGTTTTGAACTAGAGCAGGGTAGGTTTAGATTAGACATTGGGAAGAAGTTCTTTACAATGATGGTGGTGAGACACTGGCCCAGGTTGCCCAGAGAGGTGGTGGAGGCCCCATCCCTGGAGACATTCAAGGCCAGGCTTGATGAAGCTCTGAGCAATTTGATCTAGTTAAAGATGTCCCTGATTACTGCAGTGGGGTTGGACTAGATGACCTTCAAAGGTCCCTTCCAACCCAACACATTCTATGATTCCATGATTCTATGATTCTATGAAATGGCAATAGGTTCCCTAAAGACAAGACCAACACCAGCTACGAATGCAGCAGAGCAACTACTGCAAATAAAAGGAAGAGCTCCTAATGGCTCTGTACGTGGTATTTAATAAAGCAAAATGTGAATTGGTTCATTCAGAATACAGGATTTAGGCTCCAGGTATAGTCAAAAGAAAAAGTTTTATGCAAAGGGAATTAGGTACATCATAAGAGTAATCCCAAAGTCTCATAGGCAGAGCAGGAAGCAAGGAGAACTACTAAGCTCTGACCATCTAACCCTGTCAGGAACAAGACTACCTTTGTTAGTGTTACCTAGCAGATGTTTTGGACACTTGAGCATACCCTTACACAGGGTAGATGGTTAAAAGAATAAGGTTCAAGAGCTTTAAATTGCTTCCTGAACCTTTATAATTAGCTAACATTTTTATACCTCTTCTTTTTCATTCAGTTTAACTTCAATTAATACTAGATAAGTATTTTGAGAGACACAGTTTTTATTGAAGCTTATGCTATGAGTTTTAATTTTTTCTTCCTTGTCACGTTATGAGTTTTAATTTTTCCTTCCTTGTCATTTCTTTATTTTGTGGGGGAAAAAAACCAAACCACAAAAAAGCCCCTAACCAAACCACAAAACAACAAACAAAACAACCAAAAAGAAACCCAAATGCAGAAACCCAACTTTGAAAATAGCCCATAAAAATGTAGACTGCAGTTCAGCCTTATGGCAGTTGGACTAGGTGATGGTTGCAGGTCTCTCCAAATTGGAATTTTTCTATTCAGCAACAGTTGAACAGAAGCACATCTACACCAAAGGATGCATCATTGACAATGAACAGGAGTTTGAAGCCATTGTGCAGCTGGAAAACTATGATGTAATTATGGAAACATGGTGGAGTGACTCACATAACTGTAGTGCTGCAATGAATGGCTATAAAGTCTTCAGAAGGGACAGGCAAAGAAGGAGAAGCGGTGACGTAGCCCTCTATGTTAGAGAACGTTTTGGCTGTCTAGAGCTTATGATGGTGATGACAGGGTTGAGTGTTTATGGGTAAGAGTCAGGGAATAGGCCAACAAGGCAGATATCATGGTGGCAGTCTGTTATAGACCACCCAACCAGGATGAAGAGACAGATGAAATATTCTGTAACTAGCTGGGAGAAGTCTCACGATCACTAGCCCTTGTTCTCATGGGGGACTTCCTATATGCTGGAAACACAATACAGCTGAGAAGAAACAGTCTAGGAGGTTCCTGGAGTGTATGGAAGATAACTTCCTGCCACAGTTGGTAAGGGAGCCAACTAGGAAAGGCATCCTGCTGAACCTGTTGTTTGCTAGCAGAGAAGGATTTGTGGGTGATGTGGTGGTTGGAGGCTGTCTTGGCCACAGCAATCATGAAATGATAGAGTTTTCAATTCTCAGAGAATTAAGGAGAGTGGTTAGCAGAACTGCTACCTTGGATTTCTGAAGGACAGACTTCAGTCTGTTTAGGAGCCTGATTGACAGAGTCCCTTGGGAGGCAGTCCTGAAGGGCAGAGGAGTCCAGGAAGGTTGGACATTCTTCAGAAAGGAAATCTTAAAGGTGTAGGAGCAGGCCATCCTTATGTGTTGAAACGCGAGCTAGCAGGAAAGAAGAATGGTCTATCTGAACAGAGAGCTTTGGCTCTCTGAGAAAAAAGAAAAGCATTTACAGCCTTTGGAAGAAGGGGCAGGCAACTAAGGAGGGGTACAAAGATGTCATGAGGTTATGCAGGAGAAAATTAGAAGAGCTAAAGACCACCTAGAACTTAATCTGGTTACTGCCATAGAAGACAAATTAAAAAAAAGATAAAAAATGTTTCCACAAATGCATTAACCGCATAAGGAGGGCTAAGGAGAATGTCCATCCATTATTGGATGTGGGGGGAAACATAGAGACAAAGGCTGAGAGGAAGTCTGAGGTACTTAATGCCTTCTTTGCTTCAGTCTTTAACAGTAAAACCAATTTTTCTTGGGGTACCCAGCGCCCTGAACTGAAAGACAGAGACGGCAAGCAGGATGAAGTCCCGATAATCCAAGGGGCAATGGTTAGCAACCTGCTACACCACTTAGATACACACAAGTATATGGGGCCAGATGGGATCCATCCAAGGGTACTGAGGGCAGAAGAGCTCACCAAGCCACTTGCAAGCATTTTTCAACGGTACTGGCTAATCAGGGAGGTCTCAGTTGACTGGAGGTCAGCAAATATGACTCTCATCTATAAGAAAGGCCAGAAGAGGATCAAAGGAACTGCAGGCTTGTCAGCTTGATTTTGGTGCCATGGAAGGTTGTGGAGCAGATCATCTTCAACTCCATCTCATGGCACATACAGGACAACTAGGTGATCTAGCCGAGTTCGCATGGGTTTATGAAAGGCAGGTCCTGCTTGATTAACCTGATCTCTCTCTATGACAAGGTGACCCACTTAGTGGATGAGGGAAAGGCTGGGGATGTTGTTTATCTGGACTTTAGTAAAGCCTTTGATAAGGTTTCCCACTGCATTCTGCTGGAGAAGCTGGCTGCTCATGGCTTGGGACAGGTGGACTCTTCACTGGATAAAAAACTGGCTGGATGGCCAGGCCTAGAGAGTGGTGGTGAATGGAGTTAAATCCAGTTGGCGACTGGTCACAAGTGGCGTTCCCCAGGGCTCAGTATTGAGGCCTGTTCTCTTTAATATCTTTATCAATGATCTGGACAAGGGGATTGAGTGCACCCTCAGGAATTTTGCAGACAGCACCAAGTTGGGTGGGACTGTTGGTCTACTTGAAGGTAGAAAGGTTCTACAAAAGGATCTGGACAGGCTGCATTGACGGGCCAAGGCCAATTGTATGAGATTCAACAAGGCCAAATGCCAGGTCCTGCATTTGGGTCAAAACAACCTCATGCAGTATTACAGGCTTGGGGAAGAGTGGCTGGAAAACTACCCAGGAGAGAAGGACCTGGGGGTATTGGCTGACAGCTGGCTGAATATGAGCCAGCATTGTGGCCAGGTGGACAAGGCGGCCAATAACATCCTGGCTTTTATCAGAAATAGTGTGGCAAGCAGGACTAGGGAAGTGATCGTCCCCCTGTCCTCAGCTCTGGTGGGGCACTGGTGAGGCCACACATCTAATACCGTGTTCAGTTTTGGGCCCTTCACTACAAGAAAGACACTGGGGTGCTGGAAAGTGTCCAGAGAAGTGCAATGAGGCTTGTGAAGGGTCTAGAGAACAAGTCTTATGAAGAGCTGAAGAAACTGGGGTTGTTTAGCCTAGAGAAAAGGAGGCTGAGGGGAGACCTTATTGCTCTCTACAACTACCTGAAAGGAGATTTTAGTGAGGTGGGTGTCAGTCTCTTTTCACAGGTAACAAGTGATAGGATGACAGTTGCACCAGGGGAGGTTGATATTGGATATTAGGAAAAAAAGTCTTCACAGAAAGGGTCACCAAGCATTGGAACAGGCTGCCCAGGGAAGTGGTTGAGTCACCGTCCCTGGAGGTATTTAAAAGACATGTAGATGGGGCACTTAGGGATGTGGTTTAGTGGTGGACTTGGCAGTGTTAGGTTTACAGTTGGACTCGATCTTAAGGGTCTTTTCCAACTTAAATGGTTCTAGTCTGGTCTAGTGTAGTCTATTCTAAACAAAGGGCAGTTAAAAGAAGCCTAATGTTTTGATCGTTATTCCCAAGTGGGACAGGCTTTACTATCTTTGCTCCGTTCCAAGTAAATCTAAGAAAACTTTTTATCAGGAGCATCTTCCTTTCTTCCAATCCACATTATGTTCTTGTTTCAGGACTTTATTCTTCCAGTCAGCTGTCAAAAATTCTGCTCAATCTTTGCCTCTTGAAAGGACAAACATGTAGTGTCTCTATTTTCACTCCTGCTGTAGCCTCCGGTGTCTCCTCTCACTGGTCACAGCCAACAGGTCACTCAGCTCCTTCAGCTCTTTAAGCACGCATCTTCAGTGTCTTGAACTCTCAAGGATTCAGGCTAAAGTCTGAGAAGATTAATCTTCCTTGCCACCATGGATGCAGTATGGTGGGGGAAATCTCTTAATAGCTACTGATCTTTTCCTTTAAAACTTTGTCTCTCTCATTCTTTGATTTCCCATGAACAAAACACCAAACCGGCCTCTTTCAATTAACAATTTGCAATCAGGAGAAAAATATCATGACAAAAATTTGAAGAGTTTGTTACATTTAAAAAGTAATACAGAGAATTACTGTATTACTGAGGGAAAATTTGTAAAGGTCTATACTCAACCTTACTGCTTTGAGCAAATAAAATTTTGACACATTTCAGTGAAGTCAGATAGAGGACCTTTTTTTAAACTGCTTTTGTTGAAAAGAGACTGTATCATTAGATATTAAAATGCTAAAATGTGTATTGAAAGGAGATGGGGATCAATCACTCCATATTTGAAGCCTTCAACATTCAGCTGAGTGGGTACTAAGGGAGCTTCTTTTCCCTCAGTGGCTTTTCCCCTTTTTGGCTCAGTGGAAATGGTTAATTTTTAGCATAGTAGCCCAATTAAAAAGTAAATAACAGAATTTTCAGGAAGTTATTTATCCTATATTTTCCGTCTCCATTTTATTTTTTTTTTTTTTTTTGGCTTATGACTGTTGGAATAATAAAAAATAAAGCATTTTAATTAATGTCAGTGGATTTTTTTACTGATTGCATGGTTTGTGCATGCCGTGGAATCTGAAGCCAAGACTTGGCTATTAGTATCTTTCATATCCGTGGCACAAAAACAGATAGTACAGAGTGGAATTTAAGATACAGTATTTAGCTACATCTATGATTGTTTATTTAAATAAATAAAATGCTTCTATAAATATAAAAGTAGCATTTTTTTTTTCTATGGACTATAGTAGAATAATAAATATTTGTGTATTATTGTTAGATAACTTTACTAAATCTCTAAAACTGAAGAAAATTTATGTCAGAACAGAATTCTGTCTTTAGATTCCTGTTGACGTGATTGATTTAGAGAGTTATGTGGTAGATACAGGGGAAACAGCTTTTTCTGTACATCTGACTAAACACATGTCAATACTGCTTAATGACATCTCCTGCCAGTGTTGAAGATCTCAGAAATAGCAGTACTTTGCTACTGCATTCAAACTTGTTAAGTATACAGAAAACTGTTTTTTAATACTTCCTTTAAAAAAATACTCAGAAAAGGCAACTGATTTGTTATTTGTGTACAAAAGACTTTCTTATTTTTCAGCTAACATTTTAAAATTACCTTCCAACACATTTCTAAGAAAAATTCTTAAACAATGCCAGAAAAAATCTTTGTGTTTGATATCTAGAGCTTGAGCTGATATAGCTTGTTTGGATGCATGAATTATTCAATTTTCTGACACCAAATTCAAAAGTAAAATTCATTAACTCACTCAATATGTGACATTCAACATTGTCATTATCATCGAGTAGGTATCTGAAATTAAAGTTTAAAAAAATGACACTATTTAAGCTACTCTCAATGCAGTCTATGACAGGATTGATACTATGAATTTAATCCCTGTTTTAAACTGTGAGAATAACTGCAGTAGTTCATAACATGAAAATAAATGAGGCTAATGGTCAATTTGACATTCTGACAACTCTGCATGGCCACAAGGCACCTTCTTTACAGCTTTGTATGCTACACATTTGCTTTTCTTCTGAAGTATGTTATTTGTGCTAGAAACTATGTTGGGTAACTGACCTAGAAATTCAAAGAACTTTATTTGACTTCTGCTTTCCAGGAAGTTACTGTAGGGGGCAGATCATGGTCTGTGATAATGGCAAACATTTTTAGCAGAAAACTAACATTTTATATAGTTTGGAAAATAACCCCAAACAATGACATAAAAAAAAAAAAAAAATAAAATCCAAGAACAGAGGTGTAATAATCAAAATTTGACCAGTGATCAAGGAGTCAACAAAATTTTTCAGTGTTCACCAGATCTTACGAAAAATAAGAGAGAAGGCTTTTCTAAATTATTCTTCTCATAAAATCTTCTAGTTTGTTTCCTTTTACACTGGTTCAGTTTCTTGTACTTACCACACTAGTTTGTGAAAGCTGCATGCGATTTGTAGGTTTACTAATTTAAATAGGAAATAATTAAAAAAAAATATTATTGATTCTGTGCCAGCAACTGGGTTGTGGAGTAACTTCAACTAAGTTTTTATAAACTACTTTCCTACTTAATGAAACAAGCATCTGAAATATTCTGGATTTTGTACTTTTTTTCAGAGCAGCTATTGACATTCACTCTAGCAGCACTAATTCTGGAAACACAGATTTTATATAACTAAAATATAACTACTGGATAAGTATATTTTTTTTCAAATTGTATTAATGAGTCCATCTTTATATTAACATTCCTACTTGTTATTACAAGTCTCAGATTATTGATTACAAGGCACTGTCTTGAATTGGACTTCTGTGGAGTGAATCTAACTAGCATGTTTATTTTATCATTAATCTTGTTGGTCATTATATCATTTACTGTTCATTATAGCAAGAGATAAATTGCAGAAATGCTTAATATTGTTAGTTCAGCTTGGCTGCGTCCTTTAGTGACACTAATTCTACCAAGCAGTTGGGTAAAATCAATGTCTGATGCACAATTTGTATTAAATTATGCTTGTTATATGATTGAATCAACACTACACAGAGTTTTCTCAAGTTAATTGATCAACTCCTACAAAATAAATTAATATGATACATCAAACTTAAGGCGAACTATAGACCAGAACAGAACAAACATGAGCATTGAATGAAAGCCAGGTTGCATCAGGCAAAATAGGTTCAAGTAATCATGATCCATTCCTCGGCCCAGGTGGCATTAGGCATTAGGAAGTCACATTTTTGTGTTTTGAAGACAATGTCAAAATGCAAGTTTAAAATGGGATCATCAGACAGAAAGCCTATGAATTATCAAATGAAAATTCCCTGATATTTTTGGATGCCTCCTCTTCTAGCTACCTGACACTTCCTACCTGTGAATTCCTAATTGGTCTGCTAGGTCTGGTGCTCATCTAAGCCTTTCCTATTTTGACTGCCAAAATGAGCCAGGTTAGTTTAAAGAGCTTTTTGTGAGCAGTTTAGGTAGAGAACAAAAGGAATGGCAGTCCTTGATTGTACCTTGTTGCCTCACAGGAGTGGAGGGGGCACTTGAGAGGCAGGAGAGAAAAGATTTTATTCTACGTGAGGGTAAGGGGAGGGAAAAGACTTAACCGTTCAGCCAACTGTTAACCTCCCCTTTTACTGTGACTGATCATGTCTCATGTTTTGTTGTGCAGACTGCAGATCGGTAGAGGGAACGAGACATTCTTTCAGCTGACAGATAATCTTTCCTAGCAATCATAAATAAACTTTCTCAGGTTTGTTTCTGATTGCTGGTGTCTCTGTCTCAATTTATAGCCGGGCTATGAAGACTTTTCACCACATGAAGAAGGATTCATCTCACCTACCTTTTGGCATCTAGAATGCAAGCTTCTACATTGAGTCTCTGATTTATTTACCCTAGGGTCACTTTCTAATCCAGAGGGAGAAATCATGAACTTCTAGGGCACATCTCCTTTGACCTATATTAGACAATTACATTACTATGAAATAAATCGCATACTAAAAATGCTTGCTTCTGTTCTTGGACTATTTGGGGAGCAACAGCTGAATAGCTCAGAGGTTATTCTACAGATGTAGACATCTGCAAAGACATGTACTTGTTCAGATATCTTTCACTCCAGGTGCCTATCATCTCATAGTTTTGAA
Organism: Alca torda; assembly: GCA_008658365.1. Lineage (NCBI taxonomy): Eukaryota > Metazoa > Chordata > Aves > Charadriiformes > Alcidae > Alca > Alca torda. The sequence continues at coordinate 59,485,803 of CM018101.1, read as the reverse complement.
GTGCTGAATCTTAGATTCAAGTATGGAGATCCCTGTTCTGGGACTCACCAGAGGCAGGCTTTTATTCCTCCAGCCTATTTTATGCATCTTTTACATGTGCCAAACCCAGGATGTGCAGAGGCCACTAAACTGGGCAAAAATTGGTTTGTTTGTTTATTTTCCATCTTAATTGGGCAGAAAATATTAAATGTATGAATAACAGTCTAAAATGGAAAACGCTTTCAATTCTTTGTCATTGTAAAGCATACATAAATAAGGGACTGAGTCCCTTCTTTGGGGTCTATAAGCAGTTAATGGAGGCATTCACTTGCAATCAGTAGGTGTGGTATACAATTGTCTGACATTTTCATTTGTAAGTCAATCACGGGGCTAGATTTTTAGATCTTATTATTCATTGTTCAGTTACTTTGGTAAATAATTTTATATCTGCAAGTAGTTGTGAAATAGCCACACTCTGGTGAGTGCCATAATTTCTTTATTATTGCCTTTAATAACGAGATTGTAGGTAGACCTCTAAGACATTCTCAAATGAAATGTTAGAACTTACTTTGTAAAATTGGCCCCAATAAAAGATATTGTATGCAAACCATGAATTGAACTTTATTATACTCTATGGGTCATACTTTATAAATGTTGTTTGAAGCCACTCATGTATGTTTTCCATGCTATCAAACTTTTTAAAAATGTTGTTCTCTTCTGTGACTCCTACGCTAAGATGTTTAGGATACCCATTACAAATAGTGATAAAAAATCACAGCAATATAAAAGTTAATGAATCCTATTTGGAACTATTCCATAGTTTCTTAGAGCTGGTCGCATAAATATTAAAGTTTGGCAGCCCAGTTAGGTCTTACTTGGTGGATGACTCAGAGCTCCCTCAGAGAAAATTCCATTAAGTGTGTTTATTATATATAAAATACATTAGAAGTCTACTTAGATCAATGATGAAATATCTATTGCAGGTTGAAATTTCAATAAAATTTTCATAAGAACAAAATTGCAAAGCAATGAGTGTACATGCAATACAAAACTTTGGAAAAGCTTCTCTGTTGAAGTAAAATGTTGTGGACCAGAACATGTTCTAAGTCAATTTGATTTGGCATTTATGGAAGGTAGCTGCCTCTGAATGCTCTGCTTGAACCTTCTGAGGTGGTTCTTACCACCTTTTCTTTCTTTTTTTTTTCCTTTTTCTTCTGAAAGCATTTACAAAAGGCTTCAAAAGCCTTTTCAAAAGTGGGGGGAGGTTTGGTTTTACTATACTGCAGTTGTCATAATGGGAACTCAATGTTTACTATATCTTGTTTCATTGCATGACCACTGTAAGTAACTCCTTTACATCTGCATTGATAAAAGGGTTCCCTCAACTTTTAAGAGGAAAAAAGGCAAAGAATTCTAGAGCAGACAGAGCAGGGGTAAAGTAGGTCATACACTGCTCACCTTAAGTTACGTATCCAGCGCAATATCATTTTTTAGCATTCTGTAAGATAGACCGAAAGATGTATGTATATGTGTATGTATGTTTGTGTACATAGAGAGGAACATCAGAACTTAATTTACAGTAAAATCCTTAAAACAACCATGAATCTACTCATACAAGACGTATTTTCATCTTCATTCAACCATGGATTGGGTATGACAGATACATGTGATATGACTCTAGCTGGAGGTAAGCTTATGAAGACTTCTGACAACTAAGACATGGATCTTCTTTTACCACAGTGATGATTATTCACATCACTAATTCAGGCCGTGCGTCCATGACTATCAAATCTGTGCATGATTTGATCAATGGCAATAAAAAAATTACATAAGCAAGAAATTATATTTCTGTCGAATTATTTAGACTGCAACATCCAGCTCTTTACACTGAATAGCAGTTTGAAATCCATTGAAGTTCAGTGGGTTTCAACCCACTGAAAAAGAGCGCCTATCAAGTGTGTAGAATGTATTATTGTGACTGCAACTTATAGCAACTTCCGTGTCCATATACAGCTGAAATGGTTATGCTATTACAATATGATGTAATTGTTTTTCTCACTCAAGAAGGAAGATAGGAATGATATTTTTCAGCTATTTTTTTTATTCTCCTGCTATCCATGGTAGAGAAGGCCATCTTCCTAGTCTTTCCCTAGTCTCACATGGGGTAGAATACCTGTGTCCCTGCCAGAGCCTTTGGAGAATCAACCTATCCCCACCAGGATAGGTTACCCCACCCAGAACCAGGACACTATCCACTCCTTATTCCATACCATCTATGCCATGCCCAGATCTCACAGGTTCCAATGAATTCCCACCACGTTCCCCTGTCTTTTTTATATATATATATATGTACATATATATTTATACATATATATTTATATGTATGTACATGTATATTCATACAGATATAGGGCCATCCCTCTAAAATATCCGTTGAGTTCATTTGGGAGGCTTTAGGCTCCATCTGTTAGAACAGTCTCTCAGGGCAGGTGAGACAGTGTGTGCTAGACTGTTGCATGCTGTATTTTCGGAGCTTGTGAGTGGTTCATGAACACGGTCCATGGGCTGAAGATGTAGATCTTGATGAAGTTGCTGGGAGCCAGCTGCTGAGGTCAGTTCTGATCCCATCACTGCTGCGCTTTACTTGGTTTTTCATCAAAGTCCATCTGTCATTAATTTGAGTGATTCTTACTGTAGTACAACTGATAGCAATTATACAACTGATAGCAATTATAGTAATGAGGACATTCAGTGGCAGGGTTATTTAGCAATTAACATCATACCATTTGATTCATTGGCTATTCTCACCCAAAATCAGATTCCCACGAGCTACACATCAAACTTCCCCATCCTTCCTCGTCACCCACCAAGTGCACCCAGATCCTTGAGCAAAAGCAATCCCACGAATGGGTTTGCCTTTGTCTGAGGCAAAGGCAAAGGCAGGACTAACCCTGACTGTCTTTCCTAACATATTTTTCATGTGCACTATGGGGACTTTATCCCCTTCTACGGTATGTGAAAGTTTTGATTGGGCAAGGCCAGTTTGATTGCTGGATCCCCTGGTGTTAACTAACCAGGTAGCTTTTGTTAAGTGTGTATCCTAATGTTTTAAAGTCCCACCACCTATTGCTCTCAGTGTAGTTTTTAACAGTCCATTGTATAATTCTATTTTCCCAGAGGCTGGTGGGTGATAGGGGATGTGATACACCCACTCAATACCATGCTCTTTGGCCCAGGTATCTATGAGGTGGTTTCGGAAATCAGTCCCATTGTCTGACTCAGTTCTCTCTGGAGTGCCCTGTCACCACAGGACTTATTTTTTAAGGCTCAAGATAGTGTTCCGGGCAGTGACATGAGGCACAGGGTATGTTTCTACCATTGTGAGCACATAGCACTTGTCTTGATGGGTTTGAGGCAGTGTGATATAATCAATCTGCCAGGCCTCCCCGTATTTATATTTCAGCCATCATCCTCCATACCAAAGAGGCTTTAACTGCTTGGCTTTCTTGATTGCAGCGCATGTCTCACATTCGTGGATAACCCGTGCAATAGTGTCCGTGGTCAAGTCCACCTCTCCGTCACAAGCCCATCTATATGTTGCATCTCTTCCTTGATGGCCTGAGGTGTCATGGTCCATTGAGCTATGAATAGTTCACACTTGTGTTGCCCGTCCAGATCCACCTCAACCACTTCAATCTTAGCAGCCCAATCCACCTGATGGTTGTTTTGAAGTTCCTCAGTGGCCTGACTCTTGGGTACATGGGCATCTACGTGATGTACTTTCAGAATCAGATTCTCTATCCAGGCAGCAATATCTTGCCACAGTTTGGCAGCCCAGATGAATTTGCCTCTGTGCTGCCAGTTGCCCTGCTTCCACTGCTGTAGCCACCCCCACAGAGCATTTGCCAGTATCCATGAATCAGTATAGAGATAAAGTACTGGCCATGTTTCTCGCTCGGCAACGTCCAAAGCCAACGGAATGGCTTTCACCTCTGCAATCTGGCTCGATTCACCTCGTCCTTCACTGGCTTCTGCAACTTGTCGTGTAGGACTCCACACAGCAGCCTTCCACTTTCAATGCTTTCCCACAATCCAGCAGGACCCATCAGTGAACAGGGCATATTTCTTCTCATTTTCTGGCAGTTTATTATATGGTAGGGCCTCTTCCGCACACGTCACCTCCTCCTCTGGTGACATTCCAAAATCCTTCCTTCTGGCCAGTCCATGATCACTTCCAAAATTCCTGGGTGACTGGGGTTTCCCATTCGAGTTCTCTGTGTGATCGGTGCAATCCACTTACTCCACGTAGCACCAGTTGCATGATGTGTGGTGGGGACCCTTTCTTTGAATATCCAGCTCTGCACCGGCAGTCAAGGTGCTAAGAGGAGCTGTGCTTCTGTACCAACAACTTCTGAAGCAGCTTGAACCCCTTCATATGTTGCCAATATCTCTTTTTCTATTGGAGTATAGCAGGCTTTGTATCCTCTGTATCCCCGACTCCAAACCCCTAGGGGTTGACCTCGAGTCTCCCCTGGTGCTTTCTGCCGGGTAGGGCTGTTCTCCCCAGCTGTGGTATACAGTACATTTTTAACATCTTGTCCTGCCCAGACTGGACCAAGGGCCACTGCATGGAGTATTTCCTGTTTGATTTGGTCAAAAGCTTGTCGTTGCTCAGGACCCCATTTAAAATCATTCTTCTTCCGGATTACTTGATGCAGAGGACTTACAGTTAGACTGTAATCTGGGATATGCATCCTCCAAAAAACCCACAATGCCTAAGAAAGCTTGTGTTTCATTTTTACTAGTTGGTGGAGACATAGCTGCTATTCTGTTGATCACATCCATTGGGGTCAGTGAGATGGAGTCCATCTCCAAAGATGGAGTCCATCTTGCCATTTTATTCCTAAAAACTGGATCTTCTGCCCAGGTCCCTTCACCTTACTACGTTTTATGGCAAAACCAGCTTTCAGAAGGATTCAAACTGTTTTATTCCCTTTCTCAAAAACTTCTTCTGCTGTGTTTCCCCATACAATGATGCCGTCAATGCATTGCAGATGTTCTGGAGCTTCACACTCTTCCAGTGCAGTCTGGATCAGTCCATGGCAACTGGTGGGGCTGTGTTTCCACCCCTGGGGCAGTTGATTCCAGGTGTACTGGACGCCGCTCCAAGTGAAATCAAACTGTGGCCTGCACTCTGGGCCAAAGGGATTGAGAAGAATGCATTTGCTATATCAATTGTGACATACCACTTGGCTGCCTCGGACTCCAGTTCATATTGGAGTTCTAGCATGTCCATCATGGCAGCGCTCAGCGGTGGCGTGACTTCATTCAGGCCACGATAGTTTACAGTTAGCCTCCACCCTCCATTAGATTTTTGCACCAGCCATATGGGACTGTTAAAGGGTGAGTGAGTCTTGCTCCTTGAACCTCTAGTTGATGAATCAGTTTATGGATGGGAATCAGAGAGTCTTGGTTAGTACGATATTGCTGCCGATGCACCATTGTGGTAGCAATCGGCACCTGTTGTTCTCCGACCCTCAACAACCCCACAACAGAAGGGTCCTCCAAGAGACCAGACCTCCAAAGAAAACTGTTTAACTTCCTCCGTCTCCAAAGCAGCTATGCCAAAGGCCCACCAGTACCCTTTTGGGTCCTTAAAATACCCTCTCCTAAGGTAATCTATACCAAGGATGCATGGAGCCTCTGGGCCAGTCACAATGGGATGCTTTTGCCACTCATTCCCAGTTAGGCTTACTTCAGCCTCCAGTACAGTCAACTCTTGGGATCCCCCTGTCACCCCAGAAATACAAATGGGTTCTGCCCCTCTATAGCTTGATGGTATCAGAGTACATTGTGCTCCTGTGTCCACTAGAGCCTTATACTCCTGTGGGTCTGATATGCCAAGCCATCGAATCCACACCACCCAATAACTTCGTTTTCCCTTTCCTCCACCTGTCTGTAAGCAGGGTCCCTCTAATCCTGATCATAGTATCCGTTACTCATTTCTTGCAGAAATGACTTGGAAGTTCCTTCAAGAGGATCAGAAGTAAGATCAGGCCCTCTACTCTATCTGGGGAACTGCCCACTGGAAAATGTGGCGGCGCTTTTCCTGGAGGGATCCCCTTTTGTGGATGTTCTTCCTTGCAACTCCCATACCTATGTCTGCAAGGTCAAAGTAGGTTGTCCATCCCACTTTTTATGTCCTCTCCATTGTCACGCAGGTAGAACCACAGGGTACCTTGTGGTGTGTACCCTCTGTAGTCTCTCTCACAAGTGGGGAAACACCTGCTCCTAACAACTGAGATGCTGGCCTGTACAGGTGGGGAGTAGGACATATTCTCTTCAAGTTGCTGGACCATCTGGGACAGTTTTTCTGCAGCTGAGAGAAGGGTGGAAAAGGTACTTCCTTCATATCACCAGAAACAGCCAGCCACATCATCCACCGTTGATCCCTCTTCGCCTATCCATTCCACTACTGCCAATGAGTTGGTGTATAACGATGGTGTGCTCCATACAAACTTCTGCCACACTTGTGCATTGCACCTCACCAGGATCTGTGGGTAACTGTGCATTGTCCAGGTCATAATAAATCATCTCCTGCACAGCTAATTCTCTCAGGTACTTGATAACTCTTTCCATGGTGGTCCACTTGGGTGACATACAACATCTTCACTGAAGGGGTACTTTTCCCTCATGCCTGACAGGAGTTGCTTCCAGAGGCTGAGGACTTGTCTCTTTTTCCCAATCACCTTGTCAATGCCCCCTTCCCCAGACAGGGATACCAGCTGCCTGGCTTCCCTACCTTCTAATTCCTGGCTACTGGCCCCATTATCCCAGCACTGGAGCAGCCAGGTGACAATGTGCTCACCTGAAAGTCAGCTGAAATATTTTCGCATATCCTGTAGCTCCTCAAGGATAGGGATTGGGTGGTTGTCTCTGGTTCTGCCTCTTCCTCCTGTTCTCATGATGGCCCTGGTTCATCATCATCCCTTATGAAGCGAACTGATTTCTTTGTGTACTTCTTCTGTATAGGGGCAACTGATACTGGCACGGGTTGGTTTCCTGGTTCAGCTGCAGAGCCTGCCACCGGGGTTGAAGTAGCTGCAGGGGCTGCCACAGGGGTTGGAGTAGCCATAGTGTGTGCCGCAGGGGTTGCAGCAGCCGCAGTGTCTGTCAACCTGGTTTCCATCTCTTTCTCCTGAGGGTGCTGCATAACACTGAGCAGTGCTTGGTAGATACTGGCCAGGGCCCAGCACAGTGTGGTAAGTTGTGCCTCTCTGGAATAGTCACAGCATTTTCCATTCAATTATTCTACCATTTATCAGACTCCTGTAATTGTTCAGGAGTGAAGTCCCAAACCACTGGAGGTGAGAAGTTCCATAGACATCTGCCTGTGTTCTGTCACATGCCATGCCACCCACGACTATCCAGCCTTGGGACTGATCTCTGGGTGGTAGTCTTAAATAGTTGTTTGACCCTAAACAAGATTTGGAACACATTCAGGAGACATAACAATAGGACGAGGCTGGTTTGACCATCCCAAGGATATTCAAAATTCTCAAAAGCTGTCACACCTGGCCCGAAGGAGAAAAAGGAGGCAAAAGAGCTGGGGAAAGTATCCCCCCCTGTTTCACCCATAGACGGGGTGTGATTATTAATAAATTCTGAGAAACGGTGCCCAAGGTACAGGCAGGACAGCAATACCACATAAACACCCCAAAATAACCATCTGAACCATGATGTTATCATATCATAAGTTGATATCACCCAGGACAGCAAAATGATAATCCTTATCCCTCTCCCAGAGGTGATAAACAACACTGCAGGGAGTACATAAACCATATAGGAATTTACATAACACATTCACGAGAACAAATCAAGAAACGTGGTGACCAGTGACTATTGACCTAAGATAATAAATGCACACAACAAATTTGTTTTAACATGCTCTAGTTGGATTTGTCGTTAACTTAACTCTTTGAGCCCCATGTTGGGCACCAAAAAGAACTGTCATGGTTTGGCCTCAGACAGCAACATAGCTGCTCTCTTCTCAAAGCTTCCCCCCACCAAGGGAAGAATCAGAAGAAAAAGGCAAAACTCGTGGTGTGAGACAGAGGCAGTTTAACAGAACAGCAAAGGCAACAAGATAACACCAACAATAACACAGACAAAGGACTGTACAAACAGGATTATGGTACCACCACCCACCAACCGGACTGGGACACCCCAGCTTGCTCCCAGGTGGTGATTTTCTGCCCCCTCCCCCAGCAGCTCTGACTGGGGATGGCTTACGTGGGACGGAATGCCTGTGTCACTGCTAGAGCCTGGGGAGAATGAACCCTATCCCCACAGGAACCAGGACAGGGAAGAGAAACTGATGTCATCTATCTGGACTTCTGCAAAGGATTTGACACTGCCCCACATGACATCCTTGTCTCTAAATTAAAGAGATATGGATTTGATGGATGGACCACTCAGTGGATAAGGAACTGGCTGGATGATCGCACTCAAAGATTTGCAGTCAACGTCTCAATGTCCAAGTAGGGACCAGTGACGAATAGCATTCCTCAGCGGTCAGCGTTGGGACTGGTGCTGTTTAACATCTTTGTCAGAGACATGGACACTGGGATTGAGTGCACCCTCATCAAGTTTGCCAATGACACCAAGCTGTGTGGTGCAGTCGACATGCTGGAGGGAAGGGATGCCATCCAGAGGGACCTGGACAGGCTTGAGGGGTGGGCCTGTGAAAATCTCATGAGGTTCAACAAGGCCACGTGCAAGGTCCTGCATGTCATTCAGGGCAATCCCAAGCACAAATACAGGCCGGGCAGAGAACTGACTGAGAACAGTTGTGGAGAATGACTTCGGGGTGCTGGTTGATGAGAAGCTCAACATGAGCTGGCAACGTGTGCTCACAGCCCAGAAAGCCAACTGCATCCTGGGCTGCATCAAAAGAAGCAAGACTAGCAGGTCAAGGGAGGTGATTCTGCCCCTCCGCTTTCATGAGACCCCACCTGGAGTACTACGTCCAGCTCTGGGGCCCCCAATGTAAGAAAGACGTGGACCTGTTGCAGTGAGTCCAGAGTAGGGCGACAAAGATGATCAGAGGGCTGGAGCACCTCTCCTATGAAGACAAGCTGAGAGAGTAGGGGCTGTTCAGCCTGTAGGAGTCTCCGGGGAGATCTTATAGCAGCCTTCCAGTACCTGAATGGGGCCTACAGGAAAGATGGGGAGGGACTCTTTATTAGCGAATGTACTGATAGGATGAGGAGTAGCGATTTTAAACTGGAAGAGCGTAGATTTAGATTAGATATTAGGAAGAAATTTTTTACTCTGAGTGTAGTGAGAAACTGGAACCGGCTGCCCAGAGAAATTTTGGATGCCCCATCCCTGGAAGTGTTCAAGGCCAGACTGGATGGGACTTTGAGCAAGCTGGTCTAGTGGAAGGTGTCCCTGCCCATGGAACTGTGGTTCATTTAATGTCTCTTCCAACTGTAACCATTCTATTTATTATTCTATGACCAACTAGAGTTGGTCAGTTGGTTGTTTAACCTTAAGTTTGAACACTAGTAATTCTGCTCCGTGAAATCTTTCTTCATTTTGTGCACAAGAGAATTAGTTTAAGGTTATTTTCCTTATGTATGTTTGTTAAAGCAGTAGTACTTGAGTAGCATTACTGGAAACTTTCTAGGTGCCCTGGAAATCTATATGCATGTTCAGAATGTAGTGTGATGTCTCATTTCAGTTAGCTAAATGGGTAACTGCAGATTACTGAAGAGTATAACTGAAGAGTTATAATGTCAAAATTATTCTGCAAATTATTGAAAGTCTGCTGGTCACATGGAATTACGTCAGTTCAAACCCAGCAAGATTCTGGTCCAATACTTTCAGAACACATCCACAGCTGTGTTTCAACCTTATGAGTATACAGGGTCAAAATATAAGTAGGTAGTGTAGGCAATTTCATTGATGCTTGCTGCTACGGCTCAGGAGGGGAAGTATCTGAGTGCTGCACAGATTTACGTATCTTATCCATTTTTTTTTTAATATGAAATTGATAAAAAAAGAGAGGAAAATATTTCAACTACAGATCCAGGCTAAAAGAAAAATAAAACCCACAAACTTTCCACAAGGAAGGAAACATTTAAAAAACTTTTCTATAAGTACAGACATCCTTTTCCCAAGCATTTCCAAAATCTACCATTTTCCATAGGCCTCACAGACTTACTTAGCATTAGGAACAATAACACAAAAGACACTGTATGTCTTTTGGGACATATGAGATGGTATCATCCATAATTTTGATTGCTACAGTATTTTTTAAAATATATAATAGTAGGCTAGTAAAATGCCCTTGAATCATACAAGTACTGTGTGCGGCTCTGGAGTCCTCAGCACAAGAAGGACATGGACTTGTTGGAACGGGTCCAAAGGAGGGCCACAAAGATGATCAGAGGGCTGGAACACCTCTGCTATGAGGACTGGCTGAGACAGTTGGGGCTGTTCAGCCTGGAGAAGGCTCCAGGGAGACTTTATAGCAGCCTTCTAGTGCCTAAAGGGGGCCTACAGGAAGGATGGGGAGGGACTCTTTATCAGGAAGTGGAGCTACAGGACAAGGGTAACGATTTTAAAAGGAAAGAGAGTAGATTTAGATTAGATAATAGGAAGAAATTCTTTACTGTGAGGGTGGTTAGGCAGTGGAACATGTTGCCAGAGAAGCTGTGGATGCCCCATCCCTGGAAGTGTTCAAGACCAGGCTGGATGAGGCTCTGAGCAACCTGGTCTAGTAGGAGGTGTCCCTGACCATGGCAGGGGGCTTTGGAACTAGATGATCTCTAAGGTCCCTTCTAACACAGACCATTCTATGATTCTGTGATTCTATGATAATATTTTGGTGATTGATGAGAGTATGTAAATCTGTGGAAATCATGGCACTAGATGTTGTCTATGGTATTTTCTAAGTATCAAAATCTAGGTTCTTTTTTTCTTCCATATACTGTTTTGCATTTTTTTATGGTTCCTGTGATTTCTATTCTGTTGTAGAATCTTATCCTGGCACTGTAGCCTCTTGTTTTGGGGATCAGGTGTTTGATGTATATTGAAGTGCTATTTTGCAATTTGTGCTCTGTGATTCATGATAATCCTTGCACTGAAACTGATATGATTTCTATAAGGTTAACATAGCAGAAGATTGTTAAATAATGAAGTAGGATTTAATCTGCCTGAAAGCTAATTATATGAAAGATAAACAGGTTTAACAGCACCCCTTGATCTAATTTTTGTGTTAATCCATGCATTGTTCAAAGCATACACCAGTGATAGGCAGTAAAAGGAATATTATTTCTCATTAATTCAGCTTTTTAAGTGAAATACAAGGCAACCTATTCTCAGCTATTATTGACTCTAAATATATTGAGTATTTTTCATAGTCATTTGCCTACACACATTGGGCTTGTTTAGTATGCTTGAACCATACATTATCTTTAATTATCTGAAAAATATCACATATATTTTTAACTGTGTGTATTCATAAGAAAAGCAAGATATAGAAGAAACATTACCATAATTTGCATGTGCTAATTAGGAGAATATTAATTCTAATTTTTAAACAAGTAATTTAATATTTTGATGAAGATATGACAGTTTTTCCAATTACATTAAATCATTTTCAAATGACAAGGTTTAATAATATTTCTTCTAGATCTGTTGAGAAAAGTTTAACTATAATGAATATCTTTGCGTATTGTTGATTGACCTCTGCTACATCAACATATGCTCAGTTTGTTCTTCATTTTCCTCCCTCAGACACAGGACGAGTGATTAATATCTCTTGTTGTGTTACCTCAGTTGTTAATGAAAAACATTGGGTGTTCCCTTCAGTACACAGAGTGCAAACTCATACAAAAAAAAAAAAAAAAAAAATCACAGGTGAACTCCTTATGAACACCTCTAATTGCTTAGGCACAGTGTTTGAAAATCTCAAGTAATTTGCCATTAAAATAATGAATAGCATAAACTGTAATTTTTCATAGTAATTAACTTGTGTCAGCACCATTATTTTTCATTAATTATAAATGAAAAAGAATGAAAGATCACCTGCAGGAACAGATGTGTGAAATTGTCTCTGAGGTTCTGTTGTAGCCTTTTTTTTTTCTTCTTCCCTCCAACAAATTATATTGAGGATGGGATCCAGCCATGCAAGAATGCAGATGGTAGAGACTGTCCAGGAGACACTGGGAAAAAAGACATTTAATAAGCTTGTTGTCTGTGAAGTCTAACACTTCAATGAAAAATGCAATCATTACTGGCAAAAAAAAGGAAACAGCAAAAAAATTCTGAAACATTTTGTCGCTTACAGCTGTTAAGAAGTTAGGAAAAACAGTAAAATTCATTGGGTTTTGTTGTTGTTGTTTTGTTTGTTTTTTTTAAACGGAAAAGTTTAATTGCATAGTTTGAAGCTTTAGGTCTCAGTTTAACTTAATTAAAGACTTAGGAAGTATTTCTTACCTTCTCAAGTGCTGTGGGTTGGGTTTGGGTTTTTTTTTTAGTGTTGGTTTTTTTAAGTGGGTAAGTGGGGATATTGAAGGAAAAATAAAGTAGTATACCTTTACATGTTTTCTCTGTTGTTTCCATATCCTTCCACACATCTCTTATGTTCGCAGAACACACAACTGAAAAAGTCAGTTTTAATTCCTATAGGGTTCTACTGAATTATGAATGATGTTTTACAAAAGAATACACAAACTTCATTTCAGTGAAGGACTTCACCAAAATTCCCTTGTCTACTATATTACTAAACTACTGTATGAACATCTACTAAACTATCATATTAATAAAATCTGGCCTATTCTAATTAAAATAAAATGTTAGAAAGATTTAGGTTGGAAAGGACTTACGTAGATCATCTTGTCCAATACCCTGCACAAAGAGGAGATAACTTCAGAGTTGGAGCGTTTTGCTCAGGGCCTCATCCAGCTGAGTTTTGGATATCTCCAAAGACTGAAATTGCATATCTCTGGGAAACCTGTGACAGTGCTTAACTTCTGCATATCATAGAAATGTGTCATAAAAACAACTAACTAAAGTAGATACTATTTAGAATAATTTTGCTAATAATAAACAGGCTACATTATAAAAATGTTTCACAAACTCTTGCAAAGAAAGTAATGTCTTTATAAGAATTACATTAATATATGGTATGTGGCTATGTATTTTCTTACAATTTGTAAAGCTTTTATAAAAAGGAAATAATTTTTATGGCAATGTTCCAGACACTTAATGTACACTCTTAGCTAGAATGTATCACCTAAGGTTAAGTCACCATACAGTCTATTTTAAAAGTGCTATAATTAGTAAATGGAAACCTTTCAAGGCTGATAAATCAGTGCATGTATGTGCCTACACATTTGTGGATGTATGTGTGTTCCTACATATATTATACAATGTGTGAATATATTGAATCTACAGTCATTCACCTAAGGACAGAAATGTTAGGGAATAAACTAGCAGAAGGTTTTTGTAGCCTAGTATCTTCTCTCTGAGAGCATTCAGTAATGGATGCCTAAGCTAAATCACAAAAGAGACAAATCCATGATACCGTCTTTCAGTTATGCTCCCACCACAGCTTTTGACAATTTGGCACAATGACTTACGGAGCCAGAAAGTCTTCAAACCCTTTCAAAAGATTTTCAGCCTTACAGCACTAAAATTTGTCCTTGAAGTAGATTTAAAGTAACAAGTACAAAAAAAAAACGTAATACGTAGATGACTAATTTAGTAATGCAGAGAACATTTCCTATACACTATCTATTGTAACACAACCCATCGGTCACCGGCAGGATACTTTGCTTAGTTAAAAAGTTTATAAATTTATTTCACATATACTCCTTCTTTTACATGATACTTTCTTTATGTTTAGCTTCTGTTCTTTTGTTTTTGCTCCAAGGGTTTTGAATTAAAAAGGGCAAAAATGTTATTAACAGGAATGCATGAACGGTTCATGAATATATGTTTGAAAATGGAGGCATGACATGTCAAGGGATTTTCAGTAAAACTGTATGCAATATTCAACATAAATTAACAGCTTTTATGGTTTGTCCTTCTCAAGGTCAGTGCCCTTTTTTGAAGGAGTGTGAATCTTGTCAAAATTTTCATATAAGGAAAAAGTCTTAAGTGGTAACTATTTCAAATATGACTATAGATGAAAAATAGTTACTTATTTAAAACCTGGATAAGAAGAATTAGTTAAACAATCCAACAATTGAGATAAAAAGGTTATACGGATAAAAAGTGACATTAACTTATCATTATTTGTCTTTCCCATGTGGTATAATTAATGTTTTTACTTTCATTGCTTCAGTTTCCTACTGGTTAATATTTCCTTCCCTAGTAGCAGCCAACAGGAGTATTCATTCTGGCTTCAGAGATGTGCCTTATCTCCCTTGAGTAACTCCGATTATCAGATATATTTTGATAAGAAATACAAATTCTTTCATTCCCAAGTTGCTACCAACTTGAGACCATATGGGGTTTTGCTACAGAAATCCTGGACATCGACTGTAACTCTCAGAGCTAGGGGTGAGTTAGGGAGCACTGATGAGAAAGTTCTGGCTAGGCAGAAAGTGGAGATGAGGGAGCCCCCTGGCCACCAGGAACTCCGTATCAACTTCTCAGGCATTTGCTGCTGTGATTATTTCCCATGCTGCTGAGAAGCTAAGTAGTAGAAACTCAAGTCTGAGTAGCCATGGACCCAGTTCATGAACTGCTGTGTTAAAAATTGATATAGTAGAATAATTTGGTCTCAATCCATGCTTCCAATTCACTCTGAAAACAAAAACCATTTCGTTCTTCCAAATCATTCTGCTCGGTAAAAGGAGGCTAGTGTTCTTCTTAACCTTTGACTATAAATATTTGAATCCCATTCTAAGAGTTAGTGAACATATATTCTCATATGGCAAGACATAGAATACAAAGGAAAACCAAACTTTTCCATTGAACAAAAGTACGTATAAAGTGCATTTTTTAATGATCAAAGCAAGGAAAGGATACTTTTATTTTCTAAAAATGAGTTGTCTGGCTTGCAACAAAATGACTAACTCAGGAATCTAGAGGAAGTGAAAACAAATATAGTTCTAAATATAATCAGCTTAAATGTTTGCTTCCTATGACAGATCACTTGCAGAGAGGAGATGCTGCAGAATAACTTGCTGCTGTTTTTAATGTGCTACATTATTTCTTAACTTGAGAATTGGAGTTAAAATGCTAAACAGAAAGAACAGCTCTTCGTCGTCAGTGTTTTGAGTCCATGTGGATCATGTAATGTTTTCCAGGTCAGTAGGGGATCTGTAATCACACTGAGAACACTGAATCATGTTTTAAGATCTTATCTTTTATAAAACAATAAAAAAACCTGAGAAACCAGATTTTAATTGGATCTTTTGATCGTATATGCCACAACATTTCCCAGTATTTTCTAATTTGCCTATGGTTTTGTTTAGTACTCTTTAGTGCAATGAGTCTTTGGTAAATAAAATAAATGACATCTTTTGTTTGTATATTTGTTTCCTACTACTAGTCCAGAGAAAACAAACATTTTTCAGGGTACAAGGAAGAATAGTGGTTATATTCAACGTTATTCAATACCAGAATGATGATGTGACTCTCACCTTAACAAAATAGTTTTGCTGCATACATCTCCAGTATTCTGCTATATAATATATTTTCCTTGAAAACAAGAACTATTACTGTAAAATCATGAATGCTTTAAATAAATTTGCTACAAGATAATCATGGTGACACAGGGCACGTGTTTCTATAATTGCTCAAGTCTCAAATGAAGTTGAGAGCAGACAAAAAAGTTACATTAATAATACTATGAGGGAGTTAGACAAATCAGCATTAAATCACAAAGGAATACACTGAAATTATGACATTATCATATATTACATAAGGATAAGTCTCAGAAAATTACAAAAATTAAAATATTCCTAATAGATACTTCCATGAAGCTATATATTTGTAAACATATTATTCAACATTTAAATATTTAATTTGACCTAGTGGTCTAAGTTTTGGTAGTTTAAACCCAGGCACTCGTCTGTAAGTATTGTAACTTACATCTGCTGAGAACCTGGATTCTCAATGAATGCATAGCCTTATTAATTCAGAAATGCATTGGAAAGAAGAGTAACAATACTTCCTTATTCACAGTCAAGTTTTAATTTTCCTAACTGGTTAGGTGGAAGATGGTTCTAGTATCACGTACATAGCCTATGAATATAAGGTCTAAACAGCAGCTTTAAACAAGACATCTGAAGGGGCTTCATATGGATTATATTTGAATATTCCAATACCCTTGTTTGAATTAATTTAATCCAAAGTCTATTTTCAATATAGTACAATAAAAAAAAAAGAAAAAAAGCAGCATGGAAAGAGACAGATTCACACGTGTTATTGTGAGACATCCTCTGGTTTTGCAGTACGTGCCTAGTGATCCTTTTTTTCCATTAAAACTTGTGCCAAATCCTTTCTAACACGACCAAAGTAGAACAATAATGTTGTTTACTGTCAACAGAGAATCTTTCTGCTTATAAAGGGGAATGTACATTATAGCCACATGTATCAACTGTGGTTGTGAAGCATGGAGACATTACGCACTGCACCTTGAGTTTTGATAATTGCCCTTGTATGAATAAGATTGGTCCTATTAAGTCGGTGTTAGAGGCTAAATATAATTCAGTGTTTACAGTGCTGCAGAATGTTTGAAACTAGATAGAAATGATACAATTACTTTTTTTTTTAAATAGCTTTACTCTTTCTATTTGGGCAGATGACACTCATCACTATCCTTCATTATAAAGCCCCAAAGCTGTCATTGTATTTTGTTATCTGTAGGCACAAATAACAGTCTCTCAAACGCAATTTGCCCATCCAGCCCACACTACTAATTGAGCTGCACCATTCTAGTGTCCCAGATTACAAACTGCACGTCTTCTTGCATAAGAAGGACTTATATGTTTACATGGGTTTGATAGACTCACCCATCAGGAGAACTAATGTTAAGCTAAACAAGTCAAAAGTCAATCCTAAATGTAACCACTTTTCTAGTTATCTAAATTTTGGAGCTAAGAAATTTGTGTAATGTCTTTACCTGAATAGAAAGACTTGGCATAAAGAAAAAAATAGGCAATGGAAAAAGGGGATATCTGAAATGTTCAAAAATATGAAAACGCTACAAGACTGTGATGTGCACTTGGCAACATTCAAGCTGGCTGCCAAAGAAAAGCTTGCAGGAAAAACTATGATAAAGGAAATGGGAGTAAATTTACTGCTGTTGTTTGTGTTATCAGAAATATCTACCATCAAAAGAGCCAGAAAATGAATATCAATATCCAAGACAATTCCAGAATTAACAAAATCATCTCATGGAAGGAACAGAAAGTAAAAAAAACCAAACACCGAAACTGATACTACTTACTTAAATAAGAATAGTTACTGAACCTCAAAAGTATCTGAAAACCACCACAATACCAAGAAAATATTTTAAGACCCTACAATATCCCACTGTGAGATACGGCTCTGGGAAAATTAGATTCAATGTTTGAAAAAAATTCAGTGAAAAAAAATTTGGACTACAACTGGGGAATTAAACATCTGACTCACATCTGACACTAATATGAGACTGGGAAAAGGAGAAGTAGTTTCCATGGCCTATAAGAATAAAGATAATTGCAAAATGATCTGAAATCAAGGAAATTTCTTTTTCTTTACTAGTGATTTTATGAAAATGCTGATAAATTGACTGCCAGACAACATACAGAAGGTTGAGAAGACATTTGTGGACTTGAAGGTACTACCAAGAAAAAAACATTAAAGATCAATGGAACTATTCCAAGATCTAGGCAATTATTTTTAGGCAACTACAGCCTACTAAGTAGATTGTTGGCAGTTTAACATCGTTAAAATCTCAATATTAAAATTTCAGTGCCAGTAAAAACATGAAAAGTCAAGAGAAATGCAAGAGGTTTATTAAGAAGAAGCAGTAAATGCATTGAAATCCCAGTGATCTCACTAAGCAGTCTTATAGATATTGTGCTGAAAAAAAAATCAAGAACTCTGTCTCTTTGAAGGCAATTCCTATGCTGTTGGAATGAATCTTCCAAGCAATTCTTACAATCCCCAAAATCCCAGTTCAAAATAATCCTACTGCAGACTTAGTGCTAGGCATCTAAGCCAACAAGAAAATGAGTATCAATGGTGGAAAAGTATGGGGAAAATTAAGAAAGAAGGTGGTCAAAACTGTCATTTCTGGTGCTTCTGTATCTTTAAGGAGTACTGCTCTGCACTGTTTTATAACTTTACTTGCTATTCCTCTGCCTATCCACTTACAGTTAATTTTTAAGCAATTAATTGAGATCTAGTGTTCATTTTTTCATACATCCCTCTAGTTGTTTGCAGTATTTTAGTTGGTTTTTTTCTTTTTTCTTAGCTATTTCTTAATCCTTAATGTGGGGATAAGCAGAATGGAAGCATGTCTACTTTCTGAGAGTACATGGTTAATAGTTATTTAGCATAGAAGACTATCAAAAGATACAGGAAAAGTAATGAATGCAGCCAGGATACACAAACCCTGTGGAAAAGGAGATAAAGGAAACAGTAGCAAAGAACAGAGCTCTCTGGTCACTGGCTGATGAGTCACTAAAAAAACCCACAAACATGGTCATAAAGAGGAAGTTCTGACAGATCCTTGTATCTGGAAAGATAAGGGAAGTGAGACTATCATGACTCCCATGGGAAAGAGCACACTTAGGGTGGGACATTTGAGGGGGCTTGTGGGACTCTGCAAGAATTCTTATAGCATGTTTTAAGGGAACTGTGGAATGTTCAAAACCTACTATAGGGTGTTTAGTGGAAAGGCCAAAGTTGGGGAAAAAGAGGAATTTGAATTGATCAGGAAAGAAGATGAGATGGAAGGGAACTTTAAAAAGTCTGTCTGTGAGTAAACATGCTGCTGAGCAGTTTGACTGTCTTTCCAAGCCTTTCACTTGGTCACTGCAGTCTACCCTGTCTTCTTATTACACCCCACTACTCTCTGGTTTTCATGTGAGCCTGCTCTCTGTCCTGCATGGGTGCAGGTATGATTCACCGGTGAACTACAGGCTGGATCAGTCAACAAGGAGGAGGGGACTGCACCTAGAAACAGTCAGGGTCTGAGTTGGTGACCAGGCAAGGGGTAATCCTGCATGGTTATTAGACAAACTTAAAGTCATCAAGGGATTTGTGAACATCTGTGTGTGTATGAATAAAGAGAGAGAAGGTGTGTAAGTTTTTCAGCAGGAAAAATCAGTCTTTGCCAGCTTGAAAAAGGAACAGGACTGGACCATACTGCTTGTGCTTGGGCTTCCCTAAGTGCTGGTGAAAGCAGTGTTCTCTGCAGACTTGTGTGGGTGACTGTGTGCACAGTGACACCTTTGGGACAACTGCTCAGCCTCACACACCAGAGCAGCAGAAAGCACACTGAGAGGAGAAATCCCCTCCATCCTAGCATCCTTTGAAGTTTGCTACTCTTAACTCTTCATTTTTCTGCCTCTGTAAGTCTGGATGTCACACTGAGTGCTTAGCCGCATGATTTTACATATGGCTATATTGAAGTACCCTTTTCTTTTTCCCTTTATTTCTATTTTAAATGAACTGATGTGTAAAGAATGAGATTCAAATTATTCAGTACAAAAGACCTTCTTTACTTTTATGTGGAAGTCTATCACCTTGTATGGCTGTAAACATAGGAAACAGCAGTAAAAATTGTAGAGGAGCACTTGGAGATTATGTCAAGATTCCACAAGTAAAACCTCCATTAGTGGAATTCCTATTAACGATAATTGTTTCTGAGATCAATTAAACACTTTTTAATTCCTTCTAACACTCCTTCTCCAACTCTTTAAACACTCTGTGGAAATTACTGAGTTCTGCTGATTTTAAATTATTCTGCTTTAATTGTTCCTGTTTGAGAATCTAAGTTCTGATGATGATAAACAAAACTTGCTTATATAACAATATGCACATATCTAACCCTATTTTTTCATTAAAAAAAAACTGAACATTTTTTTTTCAGAATCCTGTCTTCTATTTTCTTCTGATTAATATTTTCAATATGTTTGTGCTATTGCAGTTATGTCATTTAAAATACTTGGTTCTCCGTGTGAGGTACTTCCTTTTGATTCTGACTGGTCAGTGTTGTCTTCAATAGTCCTAGGTTTTCATTTCAGTTTTCCTAGTTTTCAAATTAACTACATGTTTATTGCTATCATTATACATACCTGTCCATTTCTGCTAATTATATTTTTTCATGTGAACTGAGTGTTCCCAAATATCTCTAAAACCAGAATTTTTTGACGTTCTTGTTTAACTGCATTTTAAATTGCTCAAATCTCCTACATAATAGCTAAAATGAAAATGTGACTGACAGTCCTTAGCTGTCATCCTCTTTGTCAAGAGCCATCATGTTGGACTGCATTATTTTTCTCTTTACAAATATTATAATTACTTGCCATTTGTATTGGAATTAAAACTAGGAAGAAAGACCTCTCTTGAATGATTTTAAGGCCAATTAGTAGAATAAAATTCAGTTAGAAATATAGAATAAAAGGAATCTTTACATACTTTCAATACTTAGATGTGTGTTCTAAACCCTTTTTTAGATAGTTATCAGTTTTATCATCAAAGTTGCCATTTTACCCTCTGGTGAACTGGTCTCTCTATGACTAGAGACATCAAAATCTGAGCTGAACTCCTGACCACATTGCTAAATTATATACCATTTATTTAACAGTTACTGTGTAATTAGTGTATCTTAATTTCAGCTATTGAGTTCCACATGTAAGATTTATAATTGCAAAATCAATTTTCAGTTAACTGATTTCACTAGTAAGAGTTTTGTTTGTGGAATATTAAAATGCTGTTTTAAAATGAGCATGGTAAAAAGGACTGTATTAGTTCACTTTAAATTAAAATAAGCAGACCTACTTACATCCTGAAGAAATTTTTATAAGACACTAGGGACAAGAGGATGTAAAAGTGCCTGCTTAAAACCAAGAAAACTGATTCAGAAGACTCATTTCAGTATGAGTATGCGCATACATGTATGTGCATGTCTGCATCTGTATGTAATTTTCACTAAATAAGCTTGTTACTTCCTAAGAAGGCTCTTTTTCACCAAAGAATAGATCTCCATGCCAGCAACATATGGAAATGACAAGAACAAAATCACTTTTAGCAAAGCCTGGATTACCTCAGGAAACTCAACTTTGTGCTGAGAAGTTTTCTGTTCTTATACAAAACTAAGGAATGCTCAAAAAACTACTCTTTACAGCCTCAGCAGCCTTCACAAGCTTCTGTATTGTAGAAACAGGACACATTTTAATGAACTGGTCTTCAAAGCACATAATGGGCTTTGGAGAGAACACTAATCAATCTGTGCATTTTGACTGTACCCGTTGCCAATGGAGTCTTTGTAACAGCAGCCCTGTCCCTGTTAGAGAAAAAGGTAAAAAAAAAAAATTTGGAATGTCAAATCTGAGTTGCCGGTGCCAGTTCATTATCTAGTATTGCAGTTTTCCCTTCCAGGGTAGGGAACCAATTTATTTTTACCAAAGTTAAACTCAGAAGTTTGATACCTACATGAACTAAGCAATTGATAGAAGCAATTAGAGGGAAAGTTGTACAGGCCACAACAATCTAAAAATCAGAGAACAGAGAAAGGAACTGGACAGAAGGAAAGAAGAAAAGAGAAGGCAAAAATGAGCAAAATAATGAGCCCATGAAGAACTCAAGGAAGAGGATTCATTCCTACAGAGAGAAACATTTCTTTGCAAACAAAAGGATAGCCTCTATTGTCAGTTGCCTATAGTTAAAACTGCAGAAACATATGGACCACACCTCAAATTGTCCTTCTGGAGCATCTGCTGCAGATGGTCCACTCAGTAGTCTCTCAATAGGTTTTTGAAGATGAGCCAAGATGAGGGCAGAAAATTCCAATATGCAGTTAGTTCCCCGCTGCCAGTGAAGCCACGCATATAGATGCATGGTTTCATGCATCCAGGTGCACAGAGCATCCAGTACTAGGCTTTTGTTCTGCAAATATTGTTTAAATATGCCCTTGTATTAGCATTTTTTAAAAATTCCATTGCTAATAAAGAGAAACTATTTTAGTATTAATTTCTCCCAGCTGGATTTTGAGTGAGGCCATTAATGTGATTTATGAGCCCACCTTGAATTTTTCTCCTGCTCAGGGTAAGGGAAACAAATGCAATTTGATTTGGTGCCTTTTTGAGGAAAAAAACCCAAAACAACCAACCAACAAATAAGTAATTTTTGAGTCATTTGAAGCAATAATAATAACAACAATAGTAAGAAAAGATGGAACGGAAAAATCTGTAAAATCTGGTCAACAACAGCCTTAATTGTTAATTCAGCATCAAACTTTATTTGTAGCATAAAGCCACAAGATGGGCAAAACGTAAAAATGCTTGTGTTCACAGAGTTAGGTATTATTAAGTACTGGAGAGATCTAGAAATGTGGTGTTTAGTGGCTGAATGAGGACAGACTTTTCTCTAGAGAAGGTTAAAAGTAACCCCTTTCTCTCACTTCATCTAGTTGTCAAACTGCATGGGAAAATACTAATTCTATTACTTTTCAAAAAGCAGCGAAATTTCCCAAAAGTCACAAAAAAAAAAAAAAAAAAAAAAAAAAAGATGCCAGAAAGCTAGGAAAACAAAACCCCAAAAAGGTATGAAGAATTCCTAGAGAGAGCAAACCCAGTGATTTTGGTTTTTTTTGTTGTTTGTTTGTTTTTTTAGTATCAAAAATGAGTTAATAGCAGCCACCACTATTTTAGTATTTTGTGGTTAGACTTCTGTAAATCAACAAATATTGTATAAAATAGCACAGTGTCAGCTTGACACCAGTGTAGTTTCAGGTTTTCTAGGTATCAAGCAATACTAGCATTTTGCCGTCACAATAGGGGGTTTGTAAAAAAGCGCAATGCAAAGGCACATCAAGGGGTAGGTAAATTGTGGTTCCTGAACTTGCAGATGCTCTGGTACACAAATTAACTGTTTCTTTCCTGTCAGAAAGTTGTTAATTTTGAAATACCACACTTCATAATTATTTCATTGCTATCCATTTTCACCAGGAGTAACTCATTCTCAAGGAATCCCTGATACGTATCCAAGCAAAAGAAGTCCTCCTCTGTCTGTTTCCTATCTATCTAACCTTCAAAATCCCCTTAGAAAACTATTCTGTTGGTTTAGATAATCAACATGTAATTCAACAGAAATATGAAGCTAGGGACAGCACAGGATTTAACTGAATTAAATACTGCAAGGGCACTGCCTCCCTTTTCAAACTCCTTTTTCGTAGCTGCAACAGAAATTCCATTCAGTTACAGTGAAGTGCTACAGATTGCAGGCCTCGTAACATAGAATTCATGGTAGCATTGTTTTTGCAGAAAACATGGGAACCTTGATTGCAGTGGGCATTGACAATAATACAAATAAGTCTCTTCTATGCTCATGACCAGCACTTCTGCAGAAGAAAAATGTTAAGTGGTGTTTGTATCCTTGACACGATATGCAGTGAGATTTAGATGAGCTTCTCTGTGGGTGAGTATAACAAGAGAGTTAAAATTAAACAGCATTTTTTACAACTGGAGATGAGGTAAGCTACACGCACATTAAAGTCTGCTATCAGTTTACTTTAAGAGGAAAGAAACTACACGCGTTCCACAGTTTTATTAGGGTAAGCCTATTTGGAGGCCCTTCTCTTCCCTCTTTCTGTGGTGTCTGTAAGGCACCTGTCACCTTGGATTTAATCCCCTAATTTAGGCAGATGTAATTTATGTAAACATGTCTGTCCTAGTTATCAGATGCACTACTGCCCTCTGCCAATTAGTGTACAAGAGTTGTGTTTATTTGTGACACATGGAAAAATCCCAGCTCCATTCAAATCAATAAAATTTTCCATTAGGTTGGAAAGGGGTGAAGATTCTAAAGCAAAGGAAATCATGAATGTATAAATGAATAAAGGATTATTTATAGCAGAATATACCAGACATAATGTCTCTCTCTCCTTTTTCTGTGTAAAAGGACTGTGGTGACACAAAAGAAGTCTTGCATACTTGTGGCTGGGCAGAAGTTTGCCACAGCATATGCACCCAAGGAAAACCACCACCTCCTTCACAATGCAGGCACAGATGCAAGAGGCTTAATTGCAGCCACAGGGAATGGGAGGATGACATGTGACTCATAGCTCTCCACAGCTGCTGGGCCCTGATCCCATGGGCTTCCCATGCCTGAAGCTTGTTGGCAGTCAGTCAGAAAGAAGCAGACCCATCTAGCAAAACCCCAGTGTGAACAGCTAGGGGACCCGGTGACCGGCATCCATGAGGTACAGCAGTAATCTAAGCTTATCTAAATCATGTCTGGAGCAAATTGTTTTCTGAATCAATGAAGTTTGGAGGGGTAGATTGCACACATTGTCTGCAGCCAATCACCTGACTGTCCATGAGCACTGTTTGGATGGTACGTACCATCATCCATGGGCCAACATCACATCCTAGCCATGGCTCATTCCCAGCCCCACAGGGGTGCCCGATGCCCAGGGATGGGCCTGTCCTGGCTGACCCCAGATTACCCAGCTCCCCAGTCCCCATAAACCTTGAGGACTGTAATTCACAGTAATTCCATTATTCAGTGATTAGGCAGTAAAAAGGAAAAAAGAAAAATGTACAATATTATCCTGACTGTGAAAAGGTAACACTTCACTATGCTCTTAAGAAGAAATTAACTTCAAAAAGAATGATTAAAAAAATGTGGATAGAACATGGGTTTTTCACAGTCTTTACTACTTGTGTGGTAGTAGCAAGATCTTAAGAGAGTTTCTCCCTCTTCATTTTGTGCTAGGAAGAGATTTAAACAGCCGTGGAAATGTGCATTTCTTTCTCAGTCACTAAGATATGAATGCAGCCCAGAGTTGTCTCTCCTTCTAACCTTACAATTTCATAGCTGAGCATGGCTTTCATATTTCTATAGTTGCAACATTCTACAGTGTTCTGCTACAGCTTCTGATAACTTTGTTCCAAGACGTGAGGTATATATACTCCCTCACAGGTTCTCAAAGCACAACTATAATAAATGATTGGGTTTTGTTTGTTTGGATGGTTGGTTTTTCACCTTCATGGATGTCTTTTCAGGAAGACATCATGAGAAAGAAAAAGCCCCTTTCTGTATTTCATGGCTATCTAGTGGTCTGTGACATCCTCAAAAATCTCTTGCAGAAAAGATAACTACAGACACAAGGGCTATTTACCTTTTTTGGTAATATCTCAATTAAAACCAAAGATGACACAGACTTCTGGGACCTGTGGGCTTTAAATTTGCTCTAAGATAAACTTCAGGCAGGCCACTTATAGTAGTGTGTTCCCTACATCCAGCATATCTGTCAGCATTCTAGCTGGTGGCACAGATGTTGTTACATATAACATTTGCTCAAAGCTGCACCAACTATGAAATGAGTAGCAACCGGGCAAATAAACATAAAACAGGTTTTAAGATACAAACAGGAATTTCAGATTCTGTATGTAATGTTGAATTCAAACAATTGAAGCTAACATCACTAGCTTCCTAAAACTGATTTGAATCAAGGTTCTCCTAACTATAGGGTTTTTTTATGCAATTAAAGATGATAATGCTAGGTGGTGAATATATAATGCTGCAATAACACAGTGATACTGTTTTTCCCTTAACTTGTGTAATAAAAGCAGCCAATCAAACCATTAGGGCTGCAGTCAAATGTTTGCTATTAATTTTATTCTCATTTGTGAATTATTGGCCCTTATGATCTGTATTTATTTGTTTTCATACTCAGTTTTCTTGTTTAATTTTCATTATGCTGGGAACCAGAAACTTCACTTGCAGAACTTGATCCCTTATGTTGCTCAATATTTGTTTTACCTAGTGCATTACAAATACCATGGTAATGATAAGCAACCATTTTTATAATGACATATTTCAGAGAGGGTCATACTGAAAATTAGAATATAAAATATAATAACAAAGTTTTAATTAGAATTGACACTTAATGATGTGTAGAATAGCTATGGGAAATTATCAAGTAACTTGACAAGTGAACATGACAAGTAATTTAATACTTCATGTATCAGTTTTCAGATGCTTCGTATTCACCAAGAACCTTACACTTAAGAAAAAAGTTCCAATATCATAGAATCATAGAATGGTTTGGGTTAGAAGGGACCTTAAAGATCATCTAGTTCCAAAGCCCCTGCCATGGTCAGGGACACCTCCTACTAGACCAGGTGACTCAAAGCCCCATCCAGCCTGGCCTTGAACACTTCCAGGGACGGGGGATACACAACTTCTTTGGGAAACTTCTTCCAGCATCTCACCGCCTTCACAATAAGGAATTTCTTCCTAATATCTAATCTAAATCCACCCTTTTTCAGTTTAAAGACAATACGCCTTGTCCTATCACCACACTCCCTGATAAAGAGTCCCTCCCCATCTTTCCTGTAGGCCCCCTTTAGCTACTGGAAGGCTGCTATAAGGTCTCTCCGGAGACTTCTCTTCTCCAGGCTGAACAGCCCCTACTCTCTCGGCCTACCTTCATAGCAGAGGTGTTCCAGCCCTCTGATTATCTCTGTGGCCCTCCTCTGGACTCACTGCAACAGGTACATGTCCTTCTCATGTTGAGGCACCACAGAGCCGGACGCAGTACTCCAGGTGGGGTCTCATAAGAGCAGAGTAGATGGGTTGAATCACCTGCCTTAACTTGCTGGTCTCGTTTCTTTTGATGCAGTCCAGGATGCAGTTGGCTTTCTGGGCTATAAGCATACGTTGCCAGCTCACGTTGATCTTCTCAGCAAACAACAACCCCAAGTCCTTCTCCTCCAGGAGGTTGTTCTCCATGATCTTGATGAGCACAGAGGTAAGACTGACTGTCCTGTAGTTCCCCGGGTATTCCTTTTTCCCCTTTTTAATAATGGGGGTTATGTTTCCCCTTTTTCAGTTGAAGGGAACTTCATTGGACTGCTGTGACTTCTCAAATACAATGGATAGTGGCTTAGCAACTTCATACACCAGTTCCCTCAGGGCCTGCAGATATATCTCATCAAGTCCCATGGACCTTGGTACCTTCAGGTTCCTTAGATGGTGTCAGACCTGACCTTCTCTTACAGTTGGCAGTTCTTCATTCTCACAGTCCGTGCCTTTGCTTTCTGCAACTTGAGCAGTGTGGCTAGAGTCCTTGCCAGTGAAGACTGAGGTAAAAAAGTCTTTGAGCACCTCAGCCTTCTCCATATCCTGGGTAATGAGGTCTTCCATTTCCTTCCAGAGAGGGCCCACGTTTCCCGTACTCTTCGTTTTATCACTGACACACCTGTAGAAGCTTTTCTTATTGCCCTCGACATCCCTGGACACATTTACCTCTATCCAGGCTTTAGCTTTCCTAACCTGATCCCTGGCTGTTTGGACAATTTCTCTATATTCCTCCCAGTCTACCTGTCCTTGCTTCCACCCTCTGTAGGCTTCATTTTTTGTTTTGAGTTTCTCCAGGAGCTCCTTGTTCATCCATGCAGGGTGTTTCTGCCTGACTTCCTCTTTGTTAGCATGCATCACTCTGGAGCTTAGAGGAGCTTGAATATTAAGCAGCTTTCTTGGGCTCCTCTTCCCTCCAAAGCTTTATCCCATAGTACTCTGCTAAGCAGAACCTAAAGAGGCCAAAGTCTCCTCTCCTGAAGTCCAGGATAGTGAATTTACTGTGCGCTCTCCTCACTGCCCTAAGGATCTTGAACTTCCCAATCTCATGTTCACTGCAGCCAAGGCTGCCCTTGAGCTTCAGATTCCCCACCATCCCCTCCTTGTTGGTAAGAAAAAGGTCCAGCATGACACCTCTCCTTGTTGGCTCCTCTGTCACTTGGAAACGGAAATTATAATTGACGCCTTCCAGGAATCTCCTGGATTGCTTATGTCCTGCTGTGTTGTCCCTCCAACAGTTATCAGGGTGGTTGAAGTCCTCCATGAGGACCAGGGCTTGTGAACATGAGGCTGCTCCTATCTGTCTATAGAGGGCCTCATCCGCTTGGTCTTCCTGGTTGGGTGGCCTGTAGCAGACCTCCACTGTGATGCCACCTGTTCCCTGCTCTCCCTTTAATCCTGACCCATAAACTCTCAGTCGGCTTCTCATCCATGCCCAGGCAGAGCTCCATGCACTCCAGCTGGTCATTGACATGGAGGGTAACACCCCGTCCTCGCATCCCATGCCTGACCTTCCTGAAGAGCCTGTATCCTTCCATTCCAACACTCCAGTCATAGAAGCCATCCCACCATGTCTGAGCCATGGATCCATACCACCATATGCTCAACTCAAAACCAAGGTAAACTTCAGACATAAGAAATACTTTTCCAAGTATAACCTGTGGTTTCTAAAAAATACCAAATGAAAAAGCGGAATGGATTTTGTATCTAATATGATACCAGTCCAGATGTACTACAATGTTTTCTGTGTCCCTATATCCAGATATCATTTTTATCAGAGGCCTCATTGACAAGCAAAAGTGAGGGCCAATGCTGAGCCATACAGAACATTAACTGCATCTGTGGAGAATTAAAGAAGGAATCATTAGAAGACTCAGCACATAATATGGAACAGAAAATTAAAATAAGTGTGTGGTACTATATGTGTACAACTGGCAAAGTATTTGTGGTTAATGGATTTTTAAAGCCTTTTTTTTCTTTTTTTTTTTTTTTTTTAAATAAACTTAGCAGAACATTTTGATTAGTGGAAAATCCATTACTTGTATGACAAGGGAACAACTGACTGTCTAACACAGCTGCTGCGGCCATGTTACATCTATTTGTATACCAGAAGTGCACTCGCCACGTTATAAATCTTTGTAATGATCTTCTCCAAAACTTTCCACTCTGCAGTTATCTAAGGAGCATTAAAATAAACACCACACAATTTACAGATTAGGTTGGCTCGCCAGTTTCAATACACTGGCCACGAGGTGCTCTTAATAGCCAACATCTGAAGAATCAGTGGTTAGAGTCAGAGTTGTTAAATGCTCCTATGAGTCTACGTTTAAAAAAATGAAATTAAAATCAAGGAAGTTAAATCTTAAAAAAAAAAAAAAAAAAAGGGAGAGCTAATGGTAATGGCCATTATACTAAAGACCCTAATAAATTTTGCTGAGTTTCACATGAAAAATTTGGCAGAGTTATTCAAGCAAGACGTGGGTAAGAGGTAATCAATATGCTTACTTACATTGCATGGAAGACTGATAGAATATCAATTCCAATGAGAACAACTCTGCAATAGTATAAAAGCAGTGCCAATATGGTAAGGAATTATAAATCCATTTGGTTACAATAGGATCATTCATTATATACACACTGCTTGAGAAAGGTTATAGATGTTATCCCTCAGTCACTACTGCTGGAAGAGAGTAAGGAAGGAATGCCGGTACATATCATTAAACTTGTGCTATTTTCCATTAAAAGCTAATCATATGGATACTCCAAAGACATTTGAGCAACATTACACTTGTACAGTTCCTATTGAAGTCAATGGGTAAAATACACAGCTGCCATATCCTCTTTGAGTGGAATTATTCCATGGAATGAACGGAAAATCAACAAGCATATTTGGGACCAAAATGGGGTTCTTTCAACACACTGACGTAATTATTTTCCTTCATGACTGGGTTCACTGCAGTTATTGAGGCATCAAAAACCCTTTATGCAAATACATCTAAAATGTAGTTGAAGTGAAATAAAAACAAATCCTGTTATTTTACAAATCTCAACAGTTATATACACTTAGTGTGGTTCAGTTGCTTAAACATAAGCAATTAATACCATCTGAGATCCCTAATGGTATCCTGGCTGGAAGTCAGGATATACAAAAAAGTATAATCACATCCATGTAGATGTCTGATATCTGAGAATGTCTGGCTGCATATGGTACAGCAACTCAAAGAGTTTTAAAGAAACAGTTGAAAAGTGAAAAGATATGCATTTTCATAAATGGTGTACTCTGAGGCCAGTAGAGATGGACAGGCCTGTTGATGCTCAGTGATGGTCTGAAAGGAAGAAGGGGCAACAGCTGGTATTGTAGAATTATCCCCAAATGCCTCTGATCTAAATGTGATTTAACTACTTATACTGATTGGCTCCTGTGAAAAGAGTTTGCTCAAAATTTTCTTTTTAACTCGTCAAGAACCATTTAATGATGAAATAGGGGAGCAGCCTAAATTAGAAAATGTTACCTACAATTTTAATCAAAGGGCTCTGATTTACTTAGCGGGCTATACATGAGCTTCTTGTAAGATTAAGTTGCAAGGTATCTAAAATGTGTTCAGATTCCTTGATGTTCTGAGAGCCGTGGTTACTTGAAGGCAGACAGTATTTTATATAAAATAGTGATTAGAGAATATTTACTCAACAAAAACCGCAGTAAGGTTATGATTGAGATTTCCCTCAAGTTTTATTTAACCCCAGAACAGCTTAATTTATCTCTACTCAAAGACTAGTAATGCTCTTCTTTCCCCAGTAACAAATTAACAGTTTTTGCCAGGAATGCTTTATAGGCTAAATAGATCCAATTACCAGTAATTCTTAGCTGAGAGAGTACCATTGTTACACTGTCATGTAGATAGATATATATTAGTACTTGAAACATTGATTCTTAGAATTTCTTCCTGACAACCAACTGACTTTGTAATTTCTGCTACTTCCTGCACTGAAAATGGAGTGCGGTTGCCAAAATGCTTAGTCAAACATCTACTGATCACAGTGCAAATAAGCAGTTTGATGTGTGACAAAAATGTAGAGGTCCTAAGCAAAAATTAATTGATAAATGACAGTTCAACTTATAATTTCTTATACATTTACAAAATAAAAATAACCCTAAAACAACAGACTTATTAGTTGAATCCATACAGGCAGGAAGTTCAGATATTGTAAATTGACCAGTGTGCTCTAGGTACTGGAAATACAACAGCAGCATTTGGGGGCAGATAAAATATTGGTGGATTTTGCTTGCCAAAGAATATTCTTTTGTTTGTGCTTTTTCATACAGTCTTAAAAAGCTATACTCACAACAATATAGACCTCAAATTCAATATACTTTTAGAAAAGAAATTTCTTGCTTTAGAAAAGCTATTATCTAATTCCTGACATTTAAAATCTGGTAATGTTTGTATGATAACATATGATCATTTAAACATGTATATGAAATAGAAGTCCTAGAGAATTTTTTTAGAATCACTTTTATTAATTATTTTGAATTATTTCAAAGATATAGATTTATAATTTTTCAGTAAGATGCCTGGAATGTGAATCTTTAGAAAGAGGCAAATAGTTCATTGTTAATTGTGAATTTATAAGCAACTTACAGAATAAAGTAGATAATGATTTGCAATAATTGTAGTATAATCTGAAATTTTTGGAGATAACTTTTAAATTTCTGGCATTTTAAACATTTTTTTATCCTAGTAAATAATGCATGACACAACTATCTCTAATGAGAGAACTGAGATACCACTCACATGAACGTTAAGGTATGAATGGCTGTGTAGAACTTAGCCCATGAGATTAAAATACTGCATTTTCCATTACATGTTTCTTAAAGTGGAAAAGGTTTTATGTGCTCTCCTCAAACAACCTTAAATGTCATCCATGTGAAGCTGCTGAGACATAAGCACGTACCTATAGTATAAGCAGAAGAAAGATCACCTAAGAAGGAGTTGCTTTGCCTAAGCAGCCTCAACAATGTTGCTATCCTTATATTATAGTGACTTTATATAGAACCAGCAAGATGAATGATCATTCTAGTTAGTCACACTATATTTGAGGAAAAAAAGAAACATGATCTGATTAAGATCAAAAGTAATCAGAATTTAATGTTAATGCATTTATTTTTGAAGCCAGGACACAATATAGGGTCTCCCTGAAAGTCTCACGTTTCTTCTGGGTGAACTCCCACATCAGAAAAACTACAGACTCTGAAGTGTGCTCCCCTTGATTATGGAATAATCTTATTTCGATTTAGTATTGATATGTTGTTATAGTTGAATAGAGTACTTATTCTTTGACACCACATTGCTTTAACGGTACTATCAGATAAAACAACGCTGTTGGATGGTGTCAGGTTTAACTTCAAACAGTACCTCTTGCACATAGCCATAACTAACACACCACACCATGACATGTTCAAACATCTGTGTGCTCTATCATGTTACTGAAACAAGTCTTGGGAGCAATTCAGAAGGTCAAGGAAGTGCAGCCTTTGAATTCAGGTTCTCTCTTTTTAACCTCTTCAATACATGACCACCTTAGTTTTTCATTCAAAACAGCTAGGAAATCAAAATTAAAATAGTATAATTAAATTTGTCAGTCACTGAGGTGAGCAGCTCCAGAGCAGTCCCAGTAGTGAAGTGTCAGGGCAGTGGAGAGACCAGCCAGGAGCCAACAGCTCCCACGGGAGATGCTGATGAGGCCTGGGCATTGCCAGAGCAACCACGACCACCCCCTCCATGCCTATACAAAGTAGCTTGGGGAGTGAAAGAGACCAAGAGTACTGCCAGCAGAGTGGGCAAACGGCATGGGGCATCAGGCAGGGCCTCGTGCAGCAGTTCATGTGGCAGTTTGTCATCATCATCCATCATCACGAGCTCAGCAGGCCAGTTCAATTGGTCATCACCCTCCCAGAAGGAGCTTAGCTATAGCATCTACCCAGTGGAAAGCTATGTCCTTTGCACTCAGCTGAACAGATGTGGCAACCCAGACGAAGCTCCCACAAAAACATGCAGCCATCCAGGTCTCAGGCTGCAGGGCATGACAAAGCCTTTCACTAGTAATTAATGGCAGTAGCAAGAACATCTGTGCGTGGTGTGACCAAGTAGATGATCTGCTCAGCCTGGTGGCAGAGCTACAAGAGGAAGTAGAAAGGTTAAGGAGCATCAGGGAGTCTGAGAAAGAGATAAACTGGTGGAACGATGCTCTGCCTTCCCTGAGACAGAAACAGGAACATCCACCAGAAAAAAAACAAGATCAAGGGAATCCTGTATCCTCCCCCCATGAGGCAGAAGTCAGTAACTTAAAGGAAAGGAGTGAGTGGAGGCAAGCCTATGCTCGGGGAGGCAAGTGAACCCCCTCCTTGCCTACCTCACCTTCTCAGGTGCCTCTATACAACAGCTATGAGAATCTGGATGTGGAAGGTCAGTCAATTGATGATGTAGATGATGGTCCATCTACCACAGACAAGTTTCCAAGGTCAGAAAGGCCTACCCCCTGTATCATGGCCACCTCCACAAGGAAGAAAAGATGAGTTACAGTTGTAGATGACTCCCTTCTGAGGGGAACAGAGGGTTGAATATGCCAGACAGACCCTTCCTTCAGGGAAGTCTGCTGCTTCCCTGGGGTCTGGGTTAAGGACATCGCTAGGAAGTTTCCTAGCCTGGTACAGCCCTAGGAGCATTACCTATTATTGCTTTTCCATGTGGGTGGTGAAGAAGTGGACTATGAGTCCTATGGGTGGACTATGAACACATAGTCCAAGGTCAAACAAAAGAGACTTCAGGGCCTGGGAAGGTTGATAAAAGAATCTGGAGAACAGGTAATTTTTTCCTCTACCCTTCCAGCTGCAGGCAGCAATATTGGAAGGAATAGATGGATTCAGTCTATTAATGCAAGGATCTGTGGCTGGTCACCTCCAGAAGTCTGTGTTTTTCAATAATAGGATGGTCTACATGGCACCAGACCTCCTGACGTCAGATGGGATTCATCTTTTCTCAAAGTGGGAAGAGGTTCTTTGCTCATGAGCTCTTCTGATTGAAGAGCTTTAAACTAGACTTAAAGGGGGATGGGGATAATATCAGGCTCATCTATGACAAGCCATGGGAGAGCACAGCAAAGTTAGAAGGAACGGGTGCTAGCAAGGGCCCTCAGCTTATTGCTCTGAGACTAGCTGGGTACAGTGGAGCACACTTGAAGTCTTACGGACATGAGCCAGGGGCTCCTAAGGTAATACGAGACAACAGAAGTGAAATACTTCAAAGGAACTAAAGTGTGTTTCTCTAAAAAGGACACATCCAACAGTCCAGCTGATGTGCCTCTACAGCAATGCATGCAACATGGGCAACAAACAAGGGGAGCTGAAAGCCACGGTACTGCTAGACAGCTACAACTTAGTTGCCATTACTGAAACTTGGCAGGACAAACCCCACGACTAGAGTGCAGCTATCAATAGCTACAGGCTGTTCAGAGGGGATAGGCAAGGAAGAAGGGTGGGTGGTTTGCTAAGAAATGGATATAAATGTCAAGAAATGGATAGAGTGTGAAGAGCTGTCTCTGAAGAATTAGCCACAAGCAGATTGAAATATTATGAGCAAGAATCAGAGACCGAGGCAACAAAGATAACCTTTTGGTTGTTGTTTACTACAGGCCACCCAACCAAGGGGAGCCTATTGATGAAGCTTTCTTACTCCATCTACAGGAGGCATCGTGCTTGCAGACTCTAATCCTGCTGGGGAACTTTAACCACCCCCACATCTCCTGGAAAATTAGCACAGTGAGCTGCAGGCAATCCGTGAGACTCCAGAAGTACATCAAGGACTTTTTACTAGGGCCTGGAATGATAGTAGAATGATTTACAACTAAAAGAGGGTAGAATCAGACTAGATATAAGGCATGAATTTTTTATCATGAGGGTGGTGAAACACTGCAACAAGCTGCCCAGAGATGCAGTAAATGCCCTGGAAACATTCAAGGTCAGGTTGGACGGGGCTCTGAGCAACATGACCTATGGAAGATGTTCCTGCCCATTGCCGGGGGTTTGGACTAGATGGCCTTTAGAGGTCCCTTCCAAAGCAAACCTCTCTATGATTCCATGAAGTCTCTCCACATATTCATGTCCTTTAGAGTTCGAGTCAAAGTGGTCATCCTCCTTGAATATCAAGCCCTATTCAGACTTGAAATATTTAAGGTAATAATTTCATCCATCTAAGATCATCTGAATAGGTCTTCAATTGCCATCTGAAGCTAGTCAGACTTAAACTTACTTTGTCACTTCAGCCTATTAAACCTTACAGGTTTTTGAAAAATCATACCAATGCTCCAACATCTACCTCAGAGAACCATTTTAATGAGGTAAATTCTCTTTCAGTAGGTTGAACATGCACAGAATAGTGCTGCTAAAAAATGACTCAACCTCAAGAATATAGGACCCAGGAACTTATGGACATATCTCAATTTAAAAAGAAGCTAAACTTTCAAATGTGACATTTTATTTTTTTTTCTCTGGAAAACACTTTTTGAATGGGAACATGAAAACTCCAATCTTTACATCAGTTCTCAGTTCAGAGCATCTTGACCATGATCCTCTTCAATCCCAGCATGCAGCTGTATAAATCCAAGCACCAAAATTAATACTGAAGTAGAGAATACATATCTTCTGATTTGACAGAGTTCTCATTACCCACAATCTTACCTTTCAAATCTACCCAAGGTAATTTGGACAGTGGCTTGAAAGTAATGATTAAGTAGAACATCAAAGAATAGTTGATAAACTATTCAGAAAAACATGACCATACCTGCAAGTTCAACGTTTTTATTTTCTTGCTTTCTGTTGTTATTTTGAGACATTCTTCTGTCTTATTAATAGCAGACACTGTCACATTCTCCATTTTCAACCTTCCTTTTTCTTCTATTTCCATTATATTACACTACATTTGTCTGAAAATTGGTATTCTCTAATTTGATTTAAAAACAGGTCAGTATGAACTTCTTGGGTGGGGCAAAACAAAATGCTGTCTCACCTGAGATCTATGAAGCCTCTACATTTTCTTCGTCCTTCACTGAACTTCTTTCCAATGGGTTTTTAAAGACCATTAACAGTTTAGAAACTTGTTGATCCTAGATGTCTCCCATTACTTTCTCTCTCTTCCCCACATCTCTTCTGTGTAAATAGTCCTGTCAGAGGTTCACCTCAGAAACAAAACGGACAAGTGGGCAAGTAAAATTACAGTACTATGCTAAAAGGTCTGAAAATCTTGAGCTGGTTAGAAAACTAGATGACTATTAGAGACAGAAAATCATGCAGGTTGTGATAGAGTATTTGACAGAAATGGTAGTATAAACATTAAAACTAGGGCTGATTTTTTTCACTCTGTAGATTGGCAACTTGGAAGAGACGATGTTCAGTGCCTTGGTGGACTTTATCACATAAAAAAAAAAAAATGGAGCCAGTCAGCACAGAGGTGGAAGAGAGCAGACAGAGTTCAGAATGACTCAGAAAAGCAGCAGCTTGGGCTGATAAGGGGCTTTACTGAGACTAATGTAAAGCGATGAGATTACTGACAGATAATTCAGAAAATAAATGTACACTGAGACCTGCATAGTGGCTGGGTCAAACAGTTGAATAAAACCTGAGAAGTGCAGTATAGTGATTTTTTTTTTTTTCAGTAGCAGAAGGTATACTTTGAAAAATTTAATAGGAGTACTGACCATAATTTTAAGGGACATGTGCTAGACAAGTATCAATGTTAGCTTCACAACTTGCATGGGATGGCATTGTGAGAATGTTCCCTTAAAATTTGCTCTCCTTTTGCTGGAGGACTTCCCATTATTTTGTACTTCTCCTTCATATATGCAATATCACACAGGAAAATAATTCAAACACATCTCAATCACTAGGTTGAACACTCTGTATTCTTGTAGCTTAGACACAAAGAGATCACAAGGGGGGATATCAAGATCTGTAAAACTTGGAAGAAATCAAAACCAACAAATTTTTCTGTGATGCATCTATTAAAATGTTGCATATGAATACTGCTGTCCTCATGTATATTGATCTTAAATGGGGCTTCATTTCCCTCTGACGAAATAACAAGATGTATGCATATATTTCTGACAGCTACGACAGAGTAACTAATAATTTGAAAATTTGATTGTAACATCCAGAAGAAAGCTTCACAAATTTGGTGAATGCTGTTAATCAGTTTTCCTTCCTTGAAAAGAAACATTGTCTGTTTTCCATCTTTCTCCATGAAGAACTACCAAGCAAAGAGTACCATCGAGAAACAAGTTATAGCTCTCTAAGCCTTTGCTTGTCCATCCACCAGGAAACTTTTCACAAAACTTCATGTAGCCTGAATATGACAGTGATCCTAGGAGGACTGATTGGCACTTAAACAAGCCACTATGATAAGCACAGTCTAACTGCAACTCTTCCCTTCCTTCATCATAGCAGGTCTCTCTGACTTTGGAAAGCCATTCCACATGTACACCTGAACTTCACAGGCAATAAATATAATTTATTATACAAATAAGAGTTTGGTCATTTGAGTTATATAACAAACATCACGCCTCATGAAAAAAGCCCTATAAACTTAATTTGTATTGGGCTAGGTATAGTTATTTTTCTTTTCAAAAGTGTGCTGTAAATGAAGTAGTTGATTGTGTTTTAACCACTGTGGAAGCATAACATTAAAAAAAAAGCACTGGCCTCATTAAAAACAATTTTGCATATGCAATATGCAAGAAACCAGTACAAAGCACTGCTCAAATAACTCCTACTGTAAAGTGACAATGAGTCTTAGTGCTGCTAATCTCCATGCCAGTGGACAGTTTGTGAGGTACACAGTTACCTCATCTTAAAGTGACTTAAGAATGCTGTTAAAAAGAGGGCAATGGATGCAATGAGTTTTCTTTTACAGTTTACAGAGACTTTACAGTTACAGAGATTCTCTCAGAAAGCAACCCCCTATTTAGTCTTTTTGCCTTTTCCTTTTGTTACTATTCCTTTTATTGTTTCTAAGATTAAAATACAAGCAAGTCAAAACAAATACTACTTATCTATATAAAGATAGGTTAACAGATTATTGACAGATCACTCAAACCTAGCTACAATACAGCCATTGAAGAATGCTTCATTGTTTAAAGGAATAAACACATTAAAATTGAGTCATGGGTAGTAAAAGTATTTTGTTACTCTAAACAGCATTACTCTGTGTTCATCATTCTGAAGAACAGTTTGGCTGTTTCAGTATTGCACCATTATAAAGAGTACTGAGAATACTATATGTTATCAGGTGTATTGGGAGTATTTTCACATTTTTCTTAGTATAATTCTGGTTTTAGTATTATTTAAGTCTATGAAGAGCTTTCCATTGTCCAGACACAGGCAGTGAGCAGCTGATCAATGTATGTATCATAACCTCTGTGTCATTTAAATGAAGATTTATGATCATGAAAGAGAAAGCATAAGTAGGAGAACTTCAAATTATTTTAAAGTATTGCTGCTTCAATCAAATATGCATTTTTCTCTTGTCTGCCTTCTGCAGGGTATTCAGCAGAAAGTATTTCAGTATAACCATTTCTACGTGTAAAAACCTTCAGGATTTCTTTCTGGAGAATAAAAACATGCTGGAAACATTAACCTTACTTAACCAAAAAAACCCAATTTCATTTTATTTGTCACAGTAGTATTCTTTTCTCCCCAGAAAGTGTGTACACGTATGCAAATCTGTAAATCTTTGTGGATTTATAGGTGAAGACACACAACTTTAAACCTAAGATTTGCAGGAACAGATGAAAATCCAGGTCTGAAAAGGATGAAAGATATCTCATCTCATACACTGATGAGGCACAGATCAGTTTCCTAAGGCTTAAGTGGGTGAGCAAAACCCTAAAATTCTTTTTCAGAAGAGTCTTTTCAAATCTTTTAAGGAAACATTTCAGATGCCTGCATTTTGTTAATTTGTTTTTCTGTTTGAAAATAATGAAAGTGGAAAAAAGGAATGTTCATGTAAACAAGGGAAAAATGCAATTGCTTAGAGCTGTTGTTCAATCTTGTTTCACACAGCCCTATTGCAGTTCTGATCTGATGAATTTCTATGACTGCTGTGAAATCAATATTTAAATATGCACAAAAGCATACCATCTTCAGGGCAGTTTTGCTAGGTAGATGGATTTTCATCAGGTTTTTAAATCAAGCCTATTACGTAATTTTTCTCTTTCAACCAAAGAAAGCATCTGAATCTAGTTCACTGGAGGTAAAAGCCTCTAGGAACAATAAATCGTCAGAGATAATAATCCCACTATTTCCTAGGTTTTAAGATGTTTTGCCATAACAGTAGGCTATCTTTCCCTATGAAAAGCTATGATTGCTTATATAACATGTGCACAAATTAATCTTTAGAATGTCATCAGTAATGGGTTCACTGGGTGGGAGGGGAAGCCCTGCATTCATTCCTATTGATGCATGTGAGCTTTGCCTTTCATCTTGCAATTTCAGAGATATTTAGTTTATGTCTCCAAATTATTTGTTGTCTCAATAGGTTGAGGTTTCTGCAACATATATTTTGGTGTTTAGCAAACACAAATACTTCAAAAGTGTTTTAAGTTTAGTATTCTTAGAGAAAATAAGTTAGGCAAGGAAATGTTATAAGGAGCATTGGCTTGGCAGAGATTAATTCTTTCTTGAAATCTTCCAAAGAATTTCCATGTATTATGTTACGAAATACAAATTAGATTTATTTATTCTAACCACTGCCACATGCCCAAGCTCTCCTTTGTTAATAGCACCATCATCAAATCTTGAAATTATGTGACAAAGACAGAATTTGCTATTTTCCTATGAAAGCCATTTCTGCTATTCCTTTGTGGCCTGAAAATTCTAAGGATGCTGAGAAAATAAACTTCTTTTGCCATATCATATAGGAACTCTCAGATATTCTTCAGATTGAATATGTTTCTACCACCCAGGTATTCCTTTCCACTCAAGATTTTTTAAAATGGAATAGTAGAAAGAGCTACAGATTTCATGTAGAAAATAATATCACAATACTTACTGATCTAACCGAGGTATTATTTCAGTTCAAAATGGTTTGAATTCTAGTTGAATTTCAATTGAAATTATTTAAATTATTTCAATCTAAATATTGATTTCAATAGAGCAATAAGTATTTAGTTTCATGCATGCTTAACTAATTTTGGGTTTAATCCCAATGAAGTTCTTTACATATATTTTAGGAAATAAATAATTTCCTCCTCTTAGTCTTACAGCCATTTCAATTCTTTTAGATCCTCCCCACTACATCTTATGGAATCAGTTTCAAATTTCTGTGCAACATATAGCATTAAGTTCAAGAATTATGATGAAGGCTAATGAAAAGACAGTTTCTGAAATTATGAAATTTATTTTACAGCTCATGTTATCTGGTCATCAA
Organism: Alca torda; assembly: GCA_008658365.1. NCBI lineage: Eukaryota > Metazoa > Chordata > Aves > Charadriiformes > Alcidae > Alca > Alca torda. The sequence goes on along the minus strand of CM018101.1, from coordinate 59,445,523 downwards.
GATGATCCTGAGGTTATTTTGCTGTCTATACATTATTTTGCATCTAGAATTAATTTTGGGTCAGAAACAAAACAAACCCTAAAACGCACTACTTCTTATGTTAGGATTTGGATGTGAACGCGTTTTATAGTAGACAGCGATCATCTATTTTTTATCTCACCCTTATTTGTTTTAATTGAAAGAAAATGAAAATTGCCTGGAGCTTACCAAACACCTTTTCCTACATTCATGGCAAGAGATGGACTGACTTCTTAATGTCAAGTTGGAAAAAATATGTGGTCTGTAACTTGGTGAAGAAACCAAAGGAAAGTTCTTTCTCAGCTCTAGATTTTTTAAACACCTTTCTTTATACAGCAAATGGGCAAGGCTGCTCTATGAATAATTCAGCCTTATTTATACCCTCAGGCTGCTAACATTCCTTATGCATTTTTTTTTGCAATTAAAACCACTATTTCCCTGTGTATAGCTTGAAAAGCTGATATTCTCTAAGCAATGATTCCAGCCTAAGATTTAACTTCTCTTCTCGTGAAACTAACATTCCTGAAAAGATAGCCTATTAAGCCTCTGAAGACTAATTCATATCACTTCTCCATTTCTAACTCGGCATCTGATTGGCCAATGAATCTGTTTCATTGCTGTGTCCTTTTTATCTTAACAAAAGATATAGTTACTTAATTCCTTGCCCTTTTTTTTTTTTTTTTAAAGTAAGAAAATCATGTTGTGTTTCATATTGAAATAAAATTGTTATAAAAACTGGAAAGATTTTCCTAAATTCTGGAGTCCCTACATTTCTGAAAACTCCAATTGGAGTTAAATAAAATTATGTGTATTATAGAACATAATCAGCCATGGTTAAGAGTCTTCATGCAATGCATGAAGAGAGAAAGGGTTAAGATGGCCTGACTCACCTTCAGACTTTAGCATCCTATAACTAAAGGTTGGGTCTTCCTATCAACAACTGAGTTTTCCATTCAAGAATTCATTCTTAAATGCATTATTTTCTGTGTCTTATTTAAGAATATTGGCATTTAAAAGTATTATTAGGAACATCTGATTTTTTTTTAGAACAAAGTAATCAATCCAATAATTTTCTACTTCTTAAAAAATAAGAAACATTTTGAAAAGTTTCATATGTCTTTGTATATGCAAGTTTTGGAGAAATCCCTTACAGCATCTGAAATGACTTATTGGGATGGCTGAAGAAAGATTACAGGACTCTATACAAACATGCAAACATAATAGCATTGTTTATGTTTGATAATGTTTCGATACCTAAGCTATCAAACAATAAAATAACATCTCGCTGAAGCTCAACATTATTTTCATTCACATGCTTACTAATGTTACTAATATTTCATCTCCATCCTACTGATCTTTATATTTTAATATTTTAGGAGAAGATTAATTTGCTAGGATTCTGTATCAGTCTATGTTCTCATATTCTAAATTAACAAGCTGTGAGTTTAAGGCAGTATTTACCGAGACTAAATTCTGTTCTGTTGTGAGCTTGTGCTAGTCAGTTCAGTGATTGATCATGTTTACATTATGATCATTATTCAGCCTATGAAATTATAAATATGAAGTGGCCCAGTGGCCCACGACACCACTGTTTCCACCAGGCTAGTAAAAACATTATTAGTATCTGGCCCAGCTGCAAAATAACAAAATTAATTTACTTAAGAAATACCACCAGAAAACACATCCAAAAAATTTGGTTAACATAGTCACTTTCCCAGCACAAACAGGACTTGGAAGCATCTTCTTCTTGGTTTTCTGTAGCACCATCAAAAAATTACTGACCGATGGCATGGAGATAAATGCAGCAGCAGCAGTTACAAAGGTTTCAACATGTGTGCTCTAGCTTTTTGCAGTCATGTCAAATACCTACCTTTGGTGATGTTCAAATGGTAATCATTTTGGAATTACAAAAATAAATTGAAACAGATAAGGGACTCTAAGCTTGCTATATGAAATCATCTGTAGTATCTATTGGGTCCTATCTAATAAAAATGACATTTGAGTAAAAGGTTAAAAAACTACTCACTTCAGGCTGCTCATATCATAAAAAGAACTTACAGGATTGGATATTTTTATTATTTATTAATTTTTAGCTGATGGTTATGTATCATAGTGATTTACTGTATTCGAATGAGCCATACTATTGTAAGAACAATAATAAACCTCATGCACTCCACACTCACATAATGCATGTTTCATTTGATACAAAGCAAAGTACTGACAAGATGAAAATCTTAAGGTATACTCTCCATGCATCCCAGAAGTCTAATATTCCTCAGAAGAGCATAACATACAGGTGCAAACCCCAGAGTTTTATAAAAATTACTTGAAGAAGAATTTGTTTATTTTTCTTACGTATTGCTGTATAAAATAAACCTGTTTTGAAAAGAAACATAGCAACATAAAATTTCAAATAAATTTTATCTTGTCAGACAGAAAAAAAGTGAAACCTTAACTTGTTTAAAAACCTTAAAAGAGTAGTTCTTCAATTTAATAGGACCAAAAATTAATCTTCAGGATTAAAAAAGTTAGAAGAACTGACCAGTATCTGGTACCAATAAGAATTCAGAGAATAAAATCATGTTTTTGAGCAAGATATATGAGAAAGGTCTTCCTTTAAACCTAGAATAGTTCATTCTTCTTAATAATGTCTTATACTACAAACGTTTCCATATTTTCTACTCGACTGTGGTCTAGGTATTGTTCTACCACAGCAATACTGTCTCAATTTATCATTGATGTAAGATGAATATTATTGTCAAAATTTACTGGGTTGGAATGAAGAACTGAGAAATAACTTTGTGTAGGTAGACATAATTTTAATTTTATATACCCATCTGCTGTCTCAGAACTTTTGTCCTTTCTGTGACATTTTATTAATGTAATAACTAAGTTCTTGAATGGCTGTTTGTATTGTCACAATGTTATCTCTGTCATCACATCCTCCAAGAATTTAATGAACTGGTCAACAATATAAATAAAGGAGCTGAAAGCAGGGGAAATCATTCTCAGTACATACAAGAGCATATAAAGTTCATGAAAAAAAGTGTGATGCTATGATGGCAGCTGAGAAGGGTTCTGGGAGTAGAGTAAAAAGCAGTGAGATTGTGAGAGTGTTACTTGTATGCTAACTGTGATCAAAACATGAAATAACACTGGCTGAATATGCCCTGCCATTGTAGTATCATTTGCTTGCCTATATATTTTTGCTTTATTTTGCTGAAATGAAAGTTGTGGTGGATTATAAACTTCCCTTTAAAAAAGAGTTGAGCTTTGAAAATCAAATAAGTAACTAGAAAATGGTTTTGGGTTTTGTTTGAGGTGGGTAACGTAAACCTTATTGTCTTGATATAGAGATTTTTGCATGGATGACACTCATGATTTTGTCAAAAAGAAACACAATTTCCTCTTATTGGCCAAAACGCCAGCCAAATGTAGGCTGCACAACTATGTTCCTGCTCATATGAATGTAGCCATTGACCATTGCTCCTAGTGCATCAGCCATTTATGTGGCTATGTAAGTCTGATGATTTTAGGCAACTCTATGCATATTTTATAAAGGTCTCTGACACATGATTGAAGATGGAAAATGAATATGCATAATTTCAAATCTGTTGGAATGTGGGAAGATGAGGTGTTTGTGATCATAGAATCATGGAATGACAGAATAGTTTGGGTTGGAAATGATCATGGGCTGGGACATGAGTAGGGACATCTTTCACTAGATCAGGTTGCTCGAAGACCCATCCAACCTGACTTTGAACACTTCCAGGGATGGGCCATCCACAACTTCTCTCAGCAACCTGTTCTAGTCTTTCACCACCCTCATCATAAAACATTCCTTCCTTATGTCCAATCTAAAGCTACCACAATTCAGGTTGAAACCATTTCCCCTCTTCTTGTCACTGCAGGCCTTGGTAAAAAGTGTCTCAGTCTTTCTTGCAAACCCCTTCATATCTTGAAAGGCCACAAAAAAAACTCTCCCTGGAGCCTTCTCTTCTCCAGGCTGAACATCCCCAACTCTCTCAGCCTCCCTCTGAAGGAGAGTGGTATTCCTTCCCCCTGATCATTTTCATAACTCTCCTCCAGACTCGCTCTAACTTATGTCTTTTTTGGACTAGAGACCACTGAACTGAATGCAGTAATCCAGGTTGAGTCTCACAAGACCGGAGTAGAAGGGAAGAATCACCTTCATTGCCCTGCTGGCTATGCTTCTTTTTCTGCAGCCCGGGATACAACTGGCTTTCTGGGCTGCTAGCACACATTGTCAATTTATGTCCAATTCATCCACCAGTATTCCCAAATCCTTCCCCTCAAGACTGCTCTCAATCCATTAATCCCCAGACTGTATTGATATTGGGGATTACCCTGACCCAGGTGTAGGATCTTGCATTCGGCCTTATTGAACATCATGAGGTTCCCATGGGTCCATTCCTCAAGCCTGTCAAGGTCTCTCTGATCCCCCTGGCATCCCTTCCAACAAGTGTATCAACTGCACCAATCAGCTTGGTGTCATCTATAAACTTGCTGAGAATGCATTAAATCCCACTATCTATGTCACTAACAAAGGCATTAAATAGTATTGGTCCCAGTACGAACCATTGAGAGACACCACTTACTACTGGTTTCTGTTTGGACAATAAGCCACTGACCGTAACTCTTCGGATGTGGCCATCCAGCCAATTCCTTATGCATCTAATAGTCCATCCATCAAAACAATGCCTCTCCAATTTACCAATAAGGATGTTGTATGGGACTGTGTGGAAGACCTTACAGAAGTTTCTTTCCTTGTCCAGTGATGCAATCATTTCATTGTAGAACGCCACTAGATTAGTCCAGTGTGATTTGCCCTTGGTGAAGCCATGTCAGTTGTCTCTAATCACCTCCCTGCCTCCTGCTTCAACTTAACTTCCAGGATGGTCTGTTCTATGATCTTACTGGGCATTGAGGTGAGGCTGACTGGTTGTTTGTTCCCAGGGTCCTCCTTTTCACCATTTGAAAAAATAGGTACTATATTCCCTTTAGTCACTGGGGACTTCACCTGACTGCCATGACTTTTCAAATATGATGGAAAGTGGCTTGGAAACTACATCAGCCAGTTCTGTCAGTAGCCTGGGATGCATCTTGTCAGGTCCCATGGACTTGTATATGTTCAGGTGACTTAGGTGGTTTCGAAGGTGATCTTCTTTTACAAGGGGAGTGACTTTGTTCCCCTAGTTCCTGCTTTGAGATTCAAGAACTTGAGAGATGTGGGAAGATTGATTGCTAGTGAAAACTGAAGCAAAAGAAAATATTGTTGAGTACTCATCCTTCTCCATGTTAGTTTTCACTAGTTCTCCTTGCTTATTTATTGGGGGGCATATTTTCTTTAATCTGTGTTTTCTGATACATATACCTGTAGAAGCTCTTCGTATTCTTCATGTTCCTTGCCAAATTCAGCTCCAGCTGTGCCCTAGGTTTCCTGATCCCATCCCTACACATTTGAGCAGCATCCCTATATTCTTCGAAGGATATATGTCCCCAGTTCCACTGCCTATGCATTTCCTTCTTAGACTTGAGAAGGTCTTCGCTCAGCCATGATGGTCTCCTGCCTTTCTTGCCTGATTTCTTACATGGGGGAATCAAGAGCTCTTGTGCACTTGTGCTCTAAGAAAGATGTCCTTCAAGAGCTGCCAGCTCTGTTTAGCTCCTTTATCCAAAGGGCAGTTTCCCAGGGAGTCTCATCCACTAATTCCGTACTAAAAGCTCACTCTCCCAAACTCCAGGGTCTTGACTTTACTCTTCATCTGGTCCATATCCACCAACATACTGCAGGTATGAAGGGACCCTTTACACATAGCACAGAATAGTGCATTTATTATAAAGGTTAATGTATCCAGTCTACTTTGCCCCAAAGAATTTTTTAGCAGTTAAAATGATATAGGTGTGGAAGTTACTTAAGGGTGTACTTTCATGCTGAGAATAACACTGTCTTGAGCCAAAACAAACATAAAACCAAAAACATAATGGGAGCTAATTAATGTTAATCAGAATCCTACATATGAAATATGTAGGAACTTTAGAAGGTTAATCTGACAAGAGATAAAATGAAGACGCATTTTTCCTCCATGCCAAATACACTGTGGTTCAAAAGTGTTGCAGACAGGTAACGAACTATTTTTATTTGCAAAATGGTAGCACAAAGACAGCATTTGGTAAATCAGATGATATCTGAAAGGGAGGAAACAGCAGAAAATGGAAGTATCATCAGAAGATTGGTAAGGAAAAATGTTGTATTTGAAAAGCCGTCAAGTGGTCTATCAGCCTTAATCCTATGCTGGGTACAAAGTAGGTGGAAAAAGTGTAGAAAGCTTTCCACAGAACAAATTCTACTCCTTCTCTATCAAGACAGAGAACTAGAGAAGTTGCAAAATCTACTAACAAGTTCCTATATGAACTTCTGGAACTTGTTGCCGCAGGCAGACAAGATTGGTAGGTTCAAAAGCAGCAGGTTCTAATTCAGAAATCAGACCAATTCATGGACAGTAGGTCCAAAAGAGGTCTAGGCAAGGTTATATCTAATTCTTACAGATTACCTTAGATAGACTTTACCTTCAGATGTTAGTGAGCTGTGTTGCTTGGTTGGCTGAAGGTATATACCAGAATTTCCCATTTTTTGGTCACACACAAAAAAATCCCTGAAGGTCTTCACTCACATCACCAAAGAACACAGGGCAATCTTGTCTCACCCAATGACACAGTAAACACCTGTGCAGACTCACATGCAATCAGCTGCAACATTTCACAATACTACGTAATGTTGTACTATGTGTGTTACTCATAATTAAGCTGTTCTTTACACATGGTAATCAAGTTACGTAATTCAGTCCCCATAATACTTTAGCCACTATCGCTAATAAAAAGTTTAAGATAATCACACACATAATAATTCAGAAATCTGTAAATAATATGCACTTGCAAAGTTAGTTCCTGTTTGGTAAAAAGAAAGCATTACCAATGAGTGCAGTTTCACCTGATGCAATTTAACCCTTGCAAAATGACGCTTGGCAACACCCTCAGGCAGACAGTTTCACCTCAGGAAATTGGAATTTTCCAACTAAGTTCTTTAAAGCCAGCATAGTCTGAGACTTCACAGTGTGATCAATCATCTTCACCCTGAAGACATTTTGTTAGCAAAAGTGTCACAGGTTGCTACTATGGGAAATCTGTTTTGCAGTGGAAAAAAAAAGAAGATACAAAAGTAATTCCAGAAAACACCATCCTGATGTGAATGCTGCCCTGAAATTATCCTTGTTTGTAACTAAATAATAAATGAGATACAGGAGAATCATGAGCTATTAATATACCTGTAAGTATGTAACTATGAATAAATCCTAAAATGTATAGGATGAAGGTAGGAACAATGCCTACCTCTGTCTACTGTGTGAAAAAGGGGAGGGTAGTTCTGCACAGTGAGACCGTAGATAAGTCTGATTGCATAGTCTGCTAAATGTGATGACCTGTTTAAAGTAGTAATACAGCACCCTCCTAAAATGCAGAGTTTCTCTGCAGTTTCTTCTTCATCTAAGAGATACAGACATGGCATTGCAAAAAATAACAGAGTAGGTGACATGTTGACCAAGATTATGCAGCTTTCTCTGGGGTTAGTTCAAGTTAAGGTTTCTTATTATTGTTTTAGTTTCAGATTCCCAGCACAGGATTGGCTGCGTACATTTGTGAAATCTCACTGTCTCTGGTGAGAAATCATAAACTGGGGCAACCTGACTCTATAAAATGATTAACAAGGAGTTAATAATTTTCTTATTCATTGTTTCTCATTATCACATTGTGTTCCACAACAGATTGTAGCGTACCGACATGATGACACTGCTTTCTTACACCAACAGTATGAAGTATAAAAACATATAGAATACCTGTACCTTGGGAACGTGAGTGTGAGGAACAGAATGATGGCTGGGGTCCAGTTTGAGTGTTGAAGTGTTATGACAAATAGGTTAACAAATCTGAACTAATGAGGTAAGCCTGTCTCCTGGCCAGCATAAATGAAAGGTTGTTTTACAGTCTAGTTAGCAACTGCAAGGTGAACTACACAGAGAAACCATATATATCTTGGCAACAACTGTATTATTTCATGGGTACAGTGTTGAGACATTACTTACTTTAGATCTCCAATTTTATTCATTTTTCTGTGTAAGGTATATTCAACAGCCCAGAGTGTTTAATGGAACATAAACAAATACCAGTTGTGAATTATAAGGCTCTGCTCACAAAGTGCATTTCTATAACTTCTGATAGAGTCATGATCAGCCACAGAGTGCAGTTTGAGTGCTTCATGATGCTAGCAGAATCTCAAGTTAAATACAAATCTTTGTTCACCCATTTTATGATACCTGCTGTATTATAGAAACATAGTACACTATTTTTTTAATTTGCATACTTAAGGATATCATACAGCCCAATTAAAGCAATGTCCATACTAAAAGCACCATGTATATATTGCACAGTGCTCCTATTCTGGATACAGCTTAAACTATCAAAACTTTAACCATTCTTTTATACAACACTCTTTTGTAATGAAAAGTCACAACAATGATCAAATAAAGTTTTAGTGGTTTACTAAGTCTACATTCTGGGCTTCTGACCATATGGATCAGGAATCAGCCTCTAATTAAAACAATCTGTTGGGACATGTCTGCCAGGTAGTCATTGTCTATTCATCAGGTTGGAGAATTTTTGATTCTGTCTCAATACCTTATTTTTGATACACTTTATAAAAAAATGGCTCTAAATTAGCAAATTTTTTCACATTGATTTTTGAATCATGTTCCGTCCACTGTGATTCAACCAAGATCTTCAAGCAGCTGCTTACTTTTTGTAACTCTGTTTGTTTTTGTCATTTGTGTGTTAGATTCATAGCTAGAACACACTGGCCTACTTTCAGTACTAAATCTTCTTCGAGTGATAAAAAGACTTTTAAAAAATTTAAATAAAAAAGAAGTTCACCTAAAAAAATCAAGCCCACTGAATTCAGTCTGACACCTGACTCTAATCTAATCTTCAGATTTAACTCCCTGTAATGTAATTTTCTTAGAACTTTTACTCTCATGTTGGTGTTCACTTCAGCTGGAAGTAGTACCTCTGCATATGTTAGTACTTTTTGCTTTAGTCAGAACCTCATTTTTAAAGCATGTTCTTATTGTCACAGTGTATGTTTTAAAAATAAGTTTTCCTTTATACTGGGTCAACCTTTGTGTTTCATTTCAGGTATTCACTGACTTCTACTCCAGTCTGAATTCTAAAATGGGGGAATTGTAAGTTACTACTGCACCCTTTTTGAAATAAAGAACTAGCTCACCAATTGGGCTTATTAGCATAACTATAAGGATGATAAGTTCATAAAATTTATGAAGCCATATAAAAAATCTACTCATGCTAGTCATTCATGTAGACTATACATCAATGCTGACTCTAAACAAGGAGACTCTGAAAATTATTTCACTTCAAATGTATCTTTTCTATTTACCAGGTAAGGTGTACAAGATCCCTTCCATAAAATTCAAAGTTTCTTTGGAACCTGAACTTAAATCTGACAAATTCAAAATTACTACACTGTTACCATAGATTGTTTTCAATAGGTGGATCTATAATGCCAGCAAAATTGTGATGCAGCATATATAAATTAATTTTTAGCATATCTACCTGGGGGACTAATAGAAGTATAGTTATAACAGTATGATTTCAACTACTGGATGCCTATCTGCAGTCACTGCAGATTTCCTGGTGTTGGAACCAAAGTAAGTGTATAAGAGAGAACCCAGATTACGCAGCTGCTGCAGTACTGTAGATGTCTTTGGAAATCTTTCCTTTAGCCACTCCTCCAGCAAGGTGTTTAGGATGAACAGAACTGGACACAATACAGGACCCTTTTACTTTCGCTATAGGTCTAATAGAAAAATTACTGTAGATGCATCACAGACTGCAAGATCTTTTGTAATTAATAATAATTATAATAGTAAAAGCAACAACTTATAAACATGGTTTTCTTTTCCCACTGTCTTTCATGCTCCAATGGGTGAAACTTTTGACTTTATAATTTGTTAGCCCCTACCGTCTCTGTCTCAAACTGAAACAAATAAACCACTATTTCTAAGGAACCCACACATTCTTTGTTAGAAAAATCTTTTCCTTCCCTAATGGGCTTACAGTATTCTCCAATTTATATTTCTGATGAGCCTGTAAAATCCTTCATTACATGTCCTCTTGTCTTGCATAATCTTCCTTTCATTTTCAATATACTTACCAATTTTTCAATCATTTGAAATTTGAGGTTAATCTACTGACTTTAGTAGCAGTAATCTTCTTGATTTATATACCTCACATGTCCTCTCCTTTTTCTTGATTTCTCCTGCTTTTAAATATGATGAATTCTAGGATTCAGATTTATTAAGTACCCAGTAATTTACCTTTGTCTACTATTCATTCCCCTCTGCAATTTATGTGATATTTCTGTCAGTTTCAGTCTGGATCTCCTTGACCCAATCTATTAACAGGAGCAGCCACCAAAATCCAGTCCAGGACAATTTTCCTGTAGGGGAAGGTGTTAGAGCTACCCATCTCGGCATCCTGATCAAAACATTCCATGAGTAAATAATGCTGCCAGCTCACCTTTCTCAGCAGAGGCAGCTGAGAAAGCCTTTAGCAGTGATTCATATGATATGAATAAGGCCCTGAGCAGCTGATTGCCCAGAGCCAGGTACTTGGAAAAAGGGAAACATCGCACCCATTTTTAAAAAAGGTAGAAAGGAGGACCCTGGCAACTACCAGCCTCTCAACCTCACCTCTGTGCCTGGGAAGATCATGGAACAGATCCTCCTGGAAGCTATGATAAGGGGCATGGAGGACAGACAGGTGATTTGAGATAGCAGAGATGGCTTCACCAAGGGCCAGTCTTTCTTGATCAACCTAGTGGCCTTCTATGATGGAGTGACTACATCAGTGGACAAAGGAAGATCTACAGATACCATCTATCTGGACCTCTCTAAGGCTTTGACATGGTCCCCCACAACATATTTCTCTCTAAACTGGAGAGGTATGGATTTGATGGGTGGACTGTTTGATGGATGAGGAATTGGTTGGATAGTTGCATCCAGAGGATAGTGGCCAACAGCTCATTGTCCAGATGGGAGTTACTGGTGTCCCTCAGAGGTCCATATTAGGACCAATACTGTTCAATATCTTCATCAATAACATAGACAGTGGGATCAAGTGCGCCTTCAGCAAGTTTGCAGATAACACCAAGCTGAGTGGTGTGGTGGATAAGTCTGAGGTATGGATTGCCCTCCAGAGTGACCTGGACAGCCTTGAGAAGTGGGCCTCTTTGAATCTCATGAGGTTCAACAAAGCCAAGTGCAAGGTCTGCACCTGGGTTGGGGGAAATGCCAGTATCAATATAGACTGGGGAATGAAGGGATTGAGAGCATCTCTGCTGAGAAGGACTTGGGGATTAAAGCTGGTATGAGTCAACAGTGTGTGCTTGTGGCCCAGAAAGCCAGACATATCCTGAGCTGCATCAAAAGAAGTGTGGACAGCAGGTCAAGGGAGGTGATTCTGCCCCTCTACTCTGCTCTGGTGAGACCCCACCTGGAGTACTGCATCCAGCTCTGGGGCCTGCAACAGAAGGAGGACATGGAACTGATGGAGCAGGTCCAGAGGAGGGCTGTGAAGATGATCAGAGGGATGGAACACCTCTCTTCTGGAGAGGGGATGGGAGAGTTGTTGTTCTTCCTGCAGAGGAGAAGGCTCCAGGGAGACCTTATTGCAGCCTTTCAGTACTTAAAGGGGGCAGGCTTATAAGAAAGATGGGGACAAACCTTTTAGCAGGGCCTGTTGCAATAGGACAAGGGGTAATGGTTTTACACTAAAAGAGGGAAGATTCAGACTAGATATAAGGAAGAAATTGTTTACAATGAGGGCGGTGAAGCACTGGAACAGGTTACCCATCCCTGGTAACATTCAAGCTCAAGTTGGATGGGGCTCTAAGCAACCTGATCTAGTTGATGATGTCACTGCTCATTGCAGGGGGGTTAGACTAGATGATGTTTAAAGGTCCCTTCCAACCCAAACTATTCTATGATTCTACGATTCTATGAATCTGTGATTCTATGAAAAGTTGAAAGGCGAACAACATTGTTGCCTACCTGAATGTCAAATCTGGAAGCAGACTGAGGCTTGTAGGGAGTTGGCACTCCCTCAGGAGTCTTTCGGTCTCTTAAGACTTCAGTGCAATGCTCCAGAAGTCTATTCTGCAGGTCTCTGCACCAGTGTGGGATATCAGTGTCGGGGGGGGGGGGGGGGGGGGGGAGGGGTTATGGTGCCATGTCTACTGCAATATGAAGTTACTAAACTTCACATCAGAAAAGGTGGGTTGAATGGAAAGTTACACTTGGTAAGGAAGCACCAGGGCAGTTTAACAAGACAAAATAGGCAGAATAAAGAAAACTACAGCACTGAAGGAGCATCTTTTTTTTCAGACATCTCACCTCATCTCAGAATTATAAAAAATCACTCTTCACTCATGAAGAAAATATTTCCCTCATTCTGATTTACTGAAATACGTCTGGTGCTCTCTATTGTGTGTTCATTTAGAAGAAAATTTTCTGTCTGGGTTGGTAATACCTTCCTGGCAATAATTTCTGTTTATGGTATCTTTGTTTTAGAATTACACAGTAATCAGTACACAGCTTTAAAACTTTAAAGTGTCTCAGTTTCCAGAAAAGTCTATAACAGCTTCCATCATTAAAAGCAATATGTTTTTTTAAACTTGTTGAAATCATTAAACCTCTCTTAGATATCTTTTCGCATAAGTAATTCAATTCAGTTTAAAGAAGCTTCCAAGTACTTACTTGACAAGATGTGTACTTTAAGTACCAAAAATTCATCGGCCACCAAACTGTGCAACCCATCTTCAAATTAAAAGAAAATTGGTTTCAGTTTTCCAGAGAAAGGTAGTTAAGCTAGAAAACTCAGACTCTGGCTATTAGATAGTTACTGAGAGCTTTCTAAGAAAATCTATTGACTGCAATGCCAATAAAGGAAAGCTGTTATTTCCTTCCTTCCTTCCTTCCTTCCTTCCTTCCTTCCTTCCTTCCTTCCTTCCTTCCTTCCTTCCTTCCTTCCTTCCTTCCTTCCTTCCTTCCTTCCTTCCTTCCTTCCTTCCTTCCTTCCTTCCTTCCTTCCTTCCTATTTTCAGTTATTTATTCAAAACCTTAAAACCGATAACCGTCAGATCAATTATTTTATCTCTGGGAACACAGACAAATAAAAAGACAATAGATTTTGCAGCTGTGAACAAACAACTTTGTGATAAATATGGTTCAAAAGGAGGTTTCCTTAGTCTGTTAATCACCTATTAAAAATCTGTTTCATTTATTGGGACTTTCATTTAAATTTATTTTAGAAACTGTAGTAAAGTGAATATCACAGCATTTTCTCTGCATTTCAAACACATTCTAGTGGCTGATTTTGACTTCAAACTTACAGAGAATTTCATGACCATTGGCCTATTACCTCTTCTGTCCTTCTACAATTTGTCTGAAAATCCATAGGTGTAACATACCTGTGAGTGTCTGTGGCCTAAGATATGTGTGTGTCTCTGGCACAGACCATAGGTATGTGAAAGATACTGTGTCCAGCTTTTCTATACATGCCATTTTGTATTCCTAAACTCAGGCTGAACTGCTGAGAATCCTTGTGAAGACAGAAACAGGGAAGTCAAGGTGGAAACATTACTGAATTACTTCTCCTCTAAATTTAGGAATCTTTACCTTCTATAAAAAGGGACAAACAAAGATTTATTTTCCTTTGTACCTCAGTGAACATTGTATGCAGGGGGTTCTGAACTAGGTGACAAAGTCCTGGTTTGGAGATTTATCTACAATGACATTATTGGTAAGGTCCACAAAACAGGTTAAATTTGAAGTGGAAGGGACTTGCAAGGTCAAGAATTAATATCTATTAAAAGAAAGAATATCTTTTATTGTGAGAAGAAATAAGAGGCTCAAAAGTAAAGGAGAATAATCAAGGACAGAATGAGCACATGAAGATCAACAGGTGAGAAGTGGCATCACTGTGGGAGATCAGATAGCAAACTTCTGTTCCTGTAAGAATATTACAGTCATACCTGTCTTGTCTCCTCTTATGGTATTGAAAAATAATTTCTCTGTTCTTACCTTGATATCTTTTCTCCACTGGCTTCTTTGCTCCACAACATTGGTAGATAAGGGGAGAACGACCGATGTCATCTACCTGGACTTATGCAAAGTGTTTGACACTGTTCCACACGTCATGCTGGTCTCTAAATTGGAAAAGCATGGATTTGATGGATAGACCACTTGGTGGATAAGGAACTGGCTAGAGGGCTGCACTCAAAGGGTTACAGTCAACGTTCAAGTGGAAACCAGTGACAAGTGACGTTCCTCAGGGGTCAGTACTGGGACTGGTGCTGTTTAACCTCTTTGTCAGAGACATAGGCAGTGGGGTTGAGTGCACTCTCAGCAAGTTTGCTGATGACACCAGGTTGTGTGGCATGGTCAACACGCTGGAGGGAAAGGATGCCATCCAGAGGGACCGTGACAGGCTTGAGAGGTGGGACTGTGCGAACCTCATGAAGTTCAACCAGGCCAAGTGCAAAGTCCTACACCTGAGTTGTTGCAATCCCAGGCACAAATACAGGTTGGGGAGAGGATGGCCTGAGATCAGCCCTGAGGATAAGGACTTGGGGGTGCTGGTGAACAAGAAGCTAGAAATGAGCCATCAATGACAAATGCATCCTGGGCTGCAACAAAAGAAGTGTGGCCAGCAGATCAAGGGAGGTGATTCTGCCCCTCTACTCTGGTCTCATGAAATCCCACCTGGAATACTGCATCCAGCTCTGGAGCCCTCAGCACAAGAAGGACATGGAACTGTTGGAAAGGGTCCAGTGAAGGGCCATAAAGATGATGAGAGGGCTGGTGCACCTCTCCTATGAAGACAGGCTGAGAGAGCTGGGGCTGCTCAGTCTGTAGAAGAGAAGACTCTGGGGAGACCTTATAGCAGCCTTCCAGTACCTAAAGGGGACCTACAGGAAAGATGGGGAGGGACTCTTTACCAAGGAGCATAATGATAGGATGAGGGGTAATGGTTTCAAACTGAAAGAGGGGAGATTTAGATTAGATATTAGGATGAAATTCTTTACTGTGAGGGTGATGAGGCACTGGAACAGATTGCCCAGGGAAGTTGTTGATACCCATCTCTGGAAGTGTTCAAGGCCAGGCTGGATGAGACTTTGATCAACCTGGTCTAGTGGGAGGCGTCCCTGCACAGGGCAGGCGGCTTGGAACTAGATGATCTTAAAGGTCCCTTCCAACCCAAACCATTCTACGATTCTGTGATTCTTATCACCATTAATCTTTGTCTGTTTTTTTTCACAATTGTATGATTTCTCCCAATGTGTTATGAGAAATAGCTTCTGAAAGAAGTATATAAAATCAGAAGTATTGTGAAGAAAGTGACTTATAAATTATTATCCACCTGGTTTCATTGTACATGAACAAGCAATCCTCACACAAAATTATCAGTTTCAAAATGAGAAAAAGAAGTACTTTTTCATGTTGGGAGGGGAACTGGTGGAGCTTGTCACCATGGACTGAAAGTTGTAGATGTCAAGCCTTATATTGATTTAGAAAGTAATTGGACAAATCAATGAAAGAAAATCATTCATGGCAATTAAACACAACGATGCAATAAGAATTAGCATCCTTGCAGGAACTGACTTTTTCAAAATTTAAAAAAAAATCCACTTTCAAAAGCTGTGTTTCATATAGCATGAATTGTGTGAAAAGAGGTTTCTCTCCTCTTAAGGGCATAGAAATGGCAAGTATCTAATACTTTTCACATGTTCATATAATAATTAATATAATAATTAATATTTACGTTATCTTCTTAATTAAGAATAAGATAACTTGATTCAAAACCAACTGAAGTGCCTCACATAACACTTTCTGAATATCTAGGATTTTTCTTGGAGAATAAAATTTGATCCACTCTTAAGAAAGCTTTTCACTTAAGTATAATTTGCAGGTTATATCCTCAAATAGCATTACTGTTTTCTTTAATTTATCTCATATTGTGCAGTACTGTTTCAAATATGAGAAAGATGAATGAAGAAGTTGTGCATTCAATTGTGCTTTTAAAATGTAAAGTTACAGTTGAATAAATCTGATTTATAAAAATAAGGATGGCCCTTCTCCTTCTCCTCTTCTTTTTTACAGATCTGCGTTCTTGTAGAAACAAGAGAAGCTTTTCTACAACTTTCCGCTGTATTACTGGGTGCTGTTCATATGTATTAGCTGGAGTCAATAACTTGTAAACATACAGCTTTTACACATCTTTTCAAACTGAAAAGACAGACAAGAATCATAGTTCAAAAAGAGGAGATGATGATTAACCCTACTTAGAGCTTACAGGTACAAGAATAGAAGGTGTTTTGGAGTTGAGAAGGAACAAAATAGGTGCACACTAGTCAAAAGAGACCAAGAGAAAAAAGAACAAATATTGCTTTAGAGGGACCAGAAAAGTTTGAGACTAGTTTTTCTAGTGTTGTTCTATTTGTTGATGCAATTCTGTAATTGTAGTTGTAGTCATAGTTTTGAGGAAAATTGGAAGTAACATATACTTAAAAAAAAAAAAAGTTTAATGAATAATGATTAATAATAATTTGGAAAATACACAAACAGTAGGCCATCACTGGAAGTCACTTATTAAAAATTCTCTCCTATAAACACAAGTAAGAATGAGACAATGTAGGTTCCATCATAATATTCAGAATGTGTTTTGGAAGTCTACAAATTACATACAAAACTTGTTTTAAATCTCATCCTAACTAATGATTTATGCACAGGTTGCTTGAAAATGCAATAGTTATGATAATGCCACCACTTGCACAACAGTGGTATATCAAGAACATCTGCCATTTTATTAACAACCTGTATTGGACAAGGAATATCATACATCATATAGCAAAATAATTCCTTTTTCTGAAATAGCTATAAGTATGCTTACTGCATATTGAATTATGGAACTGAAAATTCCACTGTGTTTAAGTTAATTCTGATGGCAAATAATATTTTTTTATAGGTAGACACAAAAATGTTGTGATGTATCATATGAACAGCTAAACATGATTAGTCACAGCATATTCTTAAGCACTTAAGGGCACATTGCCACTAACATTGTTTAATATACTCAAAATCTTTCAAGCATATATTTGAACAATACAGTTTAGTGGTTTTATTCCAGAATTTAGAGTATCTATTTGTCATAAATCATTCTTCAAAATACAAAGAATCATCTTGTAATGCATTGATTATTTATTTTTTAACAGGGAAGTATGGTCCATGTGTTCTGGGAATCCCTTGGAAAAGACAGCTTGTGGCAGTCAGCTATTAAGTATTTTAAACATAGGTCCAGAATATTTTAACAAAATAATCCATGTAAAATATATATATTTGGATTTAGAAATTCTTATTAATATGGGTAGGTACCTATGCTCACATACATATACGGAAAATCTCTAAGCAGAAAACTGTTTAAAAATAGTACTGTAATAGTTGAAATGGTAGATTTGACAATTGACTGGTTGTATGTGCAATAAGAGTAAGCATACTTAGGTTGTGAGCACATTGGAAAATTGCCTATTGAGTAAATTCCCCTTAGAAAAAGATCAACCACTTTATAACTTTTGATTGTGTGCTTAATTAATTGAGTAATTAAAGGTGATAGTGACTTTCACAACCACACACTTTTATTTTAAAAGTTATCCTTTGGGACTAAGCGTATTCTCCATCACTCTTAATATCTTTTCCATTTCTCTGATACTCAAACCTCATTACCTCTGGGGGGTTGGTGGCTCAGTGCAGCAATTTTCACTTACACTTTATCAAATATCCCCAACAGGCAAACATTCGTTCTCTCATGAGCTTGAAGGAGGTGTGTTTGCTAGAGTTTGATTATCCATCAAATGCTTCCCCAAAGCTGTAGGAATAACCTACATTTTACAAGTCATTCATGAGAAAAATTGCTGCCCAGTGAAATCTGGAAAAGAGATGTACAGTTTAACAGTTCTTGAGAGGCGTGTGTTTCTGTCAGGTTTCTTTACTTTACTTTCTTGTTATTTTGGGAACAGAAATATTTTGAGTTTCTCAAGAAGAAATACAAACATTTTTATGTTCAGAAACTTTTGCATTAGGTACATTATCGTATGTTTGTTCAGTTTGAATGCAAAATGAAAATTGGGCCACAGAGACAAAGATGTGGCATCGCTTTTGGAAGTGGAGAACCAGTATTTTGTACAATATAGTACAGACTGAGACTATTTACATTTTAGCTGCAACTATTTCATAATTATTAGCAAGAAATCTCTCAGATTTTATAGTGGATAACAATTCCAGGAGGATTCAAGGAGAATCTTGGTTACAACTGCGCATTATATACAGTTATGTCTTTCCATATTTGTGGTTGGAATTTCACTTGCTCCGTCTGTTAAAACACAATATGAGAAGACATGTCAGGAAGGCTCTATCCTACAAAATTATTTGGTCTGAGAACTGAAGACTACTTACTGCATAAGGCAAATCTCTGTGGAGAATAACATTAGGAATGCCTGAAGCATTAACTGTTTTTTTCCAGCAGAAGCTATGGAGAAGATACTGCCTGGTTACTCTATAGCTGAAATAGCTCTGTTATGGCCCCTGTATAGAGGTTATGGCACCTTTTCAAAACTGGAAAGCTCAAAGGTTGTTTAAATTATATCTGGTCCTTGGATGTTAGAAATATTATAGTTTTCTAGGTGCTCACTCCAGTTCGTTGAAGGGCAGGTTCTTTGCTATTGAATCATTATCTAGAAATCTCATAAAATGATCAGCTTGTCTGTTTTTTTCAGGTAATTTTTGCACTGTTCTGTACGTGTCATGTTGTCTCAGGCCCATCTGAAAGCTGAGGCTAAACAAAAATGTAACAGCCAACCTGTTAAGTGCAGTTTCTTGCCATGAGTACATGATGATAATTCTTTATGATTTTCATTGCTGTTTGTTGGCTTCCAGCTAGAACATAAGGTAGTGTTCAGAAGAAAGGAAAACTAAATAGCCTGAGAGATGCCTATTTAAATAAACACTGTTCTTTCCTACAAAGCCATTCAAAGTCACTTCATATTTAAAGGACTGGAGAAAATTTTCTGACCCTCTGTTTGCCAGGAAGCAGGACTCTGTATCCTTTTTCATGCTACCAAAATAACAGGATTTTGTTTCTTTTGGTGCAGAAATGGATGGAGAGGTGAAGCTGAGATGGGGGAAGGGAAATTAGTTGTTCACAGCATTTTGCTAAAGGTCTAAGTTTTGTCACGTTTGCTTCAAATTTATCATTTTCCTTAGTGTAACATATACCACACTTCAAAAATTACCTGAGGCAATTTACAAACAAGGACCAGAGTTTTTCTTTGCCCCTCCCTCTTTTTTAGTATGTGAAATCAAAATAAATAAATAAAATTAATCTCTTTGTGGTTACATGTGGTTTCATTCTTGTCTGTATGGGCTTTTGATATATACCTTCAAGGCACAGAACGTGCAAGTCTGAGTGGAAGGAGGATCATTTCGTTTCATTTTATTTTGTTCCATAGCATTTATCTCTCTGTGTATACAGGCTAAACTTCTTTTGCCTTGGCCACACTTTTGTTTTCCTCTGGTGTTTGATTGTGCTGTATCTGCATTTATTTGATAACTTGTGGTTTAAACATGTTTTCCTATCTGGCAGAGGTTTCATTGATTTCTGCCATATGTTGGCTTATATAAGATTATTTCTTTTTTGCCAACAAATTGTTTTTAGCTGCTCAGCTTCCATACCGGAGTTGTTAGATCTTTTCTTTTCTTTTTTTTTTTTTTTTTTCTTACTACCTTTCAGCAATGATTTTTTTTTTCTCTTGTTTTTAACCCTTGCTTTTCTGTAGTGCCAACTGTGAATACAACTTTAGCATAAGCGATACTTCATTGCAAGCACTATGCTTGACTTACAAGTAAAGTGATTAAATTAACAGTGAAGACACATACACGGTCTGACATGAATGACTTGATGAATCTATGATTAGTCTTTCTTAATACAGAGACTAACTTTTCCTGGGTTTTATGAGTTGTTGCAAGTCAACTCGTTCAATCTTTTTTTTAAATTTCTGTGTAATGAATTAGTTAAAATCAATGTAATCTTAAAAAATGGCATATGAAAATAGCAATATAAAATTCACACATTTCATCAGGAAAGATTGGCATTTTATATATGTGTCTATCTGTAGGTAGACGTAAATGATATTCTATTTAATTTCTTTTTCATTACTTTTTCAGAAAAATACCTATTGAATTTCTGTGCTGCAAAGTGTGACTACTGTAATATTATCCTCACCTTAGTTACAATCAACTTTCAGACACTTTTAGTAGGGCTGCCACTGCTCTACAACACCTATACTAAAGCTGAGGAACCCTGTTTGCAGAAATTGCCTGTGCTGGCTTTAGTTTACTGGCAGTCAGTAACACTAAAGATGAAGCAGCTTGGTCTTGACCAAGGCTGCTTGACATGCTGGTCAGTGATGGAATGATTAATTCTAAGAGAAAAACTGTCACTAGAAGTATGCTGCTCTATAAAGGCTATGCCTGAGTTGACAGGCTGTTCTCTGGTTGTTCGTTCATTGTTCCACATTCTTTTTGTGATAGTATGTTTAGCTCTTCCTCTTCCTTCCTCTGTTGCTTCTGTCAGTATTTTAAAGGCAGTCTAGGTTTTTGCTCCATAAACCCCCTACATTGCCCCTAGCCTCAAAAAAACCCCCTCAAACCCACCATTTTGTCTTTTAAAATATGTACTTAGTCTGAATTTTGTGAGTAATCTTTTCAGACGGAAGTGACAATTTGTAGTAAACAGCCATTGTTAGCTTAGAACCAATTTTTCTTATTGTAATGCCTACAAGAAAAATCAGTTGGAATGCAGTTAAAATGGCTTAAATATATTTCTCTACAAAAATACATTAAATATATGAAGTAATAAAAATAAGTTATATAGCATAAACACTTTGGAACACTTTAATTCTCATGGTATTCCTTTAAGATTGTGTCCGTAATGATTCTTACTGGAATCTGTTGCATTGGCAGAGCTAATTACTTTGTTTGCTGTAACTACAGGATTTGCATAATTTCCTCAGCCTGCTGAAATATCAATAGAATTCTGTTAAACCCCATGACTAAGATTTGGTTTTGACCTAAATCAATACAACAATAGGGATTTCTACAAAAAAAAGAATAACTTCTGACATAAATTGCTTCACCTGCAGGCTTGTTTAGAAAACCTCATTTTTTATAGAACTGTTTTCTCAGGTGATAACATCAATGGCTTTTTTCTCTTTTTGTGTGTGTATGTGTGTGCATGTGCTTGGTTTCATGGAATTCACTCTAATGCCCTTACATTTTCCTCTCAATTGTGTTGTCAAAGAAGTACCATGGATTTGCATTTCTTAACCTTAGTTCTTGGGACACGATTTTGGTTGTCGTTTAACAGGAGTCTACACATACCTGTCCCTAAATTTAAAAAAAAGAACCTAAACTAAAATGTTATAATACTTCATATTTTCCGTATTCTTATTCATGTTTTGTCTTTACACTTTTTAAAGGTATCTGACAAATGGACAAGGTGTTAGGAGAAAAGATGTATTGCATTTTTTTCAGAATGGAATTTACAATGCAAGAAGGCGGCAATCCTGATGCCACAAAGTCTTGATTCCAGGGATAAGTGCACAAGATCATCTGGAAAAAAAAAAGTCCTAATTTTTTTATACTACTCTACAGAAACTGCATTAGACTTTGGTAAGTATCTCTTACGGAAGCTTTAGGACTTCCTTGTTACAGCATTAATTCCTGGTGAAGAGGATGGTGGCCTAATGGTGTTGGGTGAACCAGTGTAGATTGCCTGAGTGAAAATAAGAAGACTGTATCACTCTAGTTAGTTGTTCTTTCTAACAGAGAGTATGATGACCAGCACACTACGACATCTGACAGAGCTCTCATCAAAAAAAGAAATGTGAAAATAATTTTGAATTACCTAAGTTAATCAAATAATAGAATAACTTGAGGTCGAGTTTCTTGGTTTCGATAACAGTATTTGTGAATGTTTATATGCACAAGTTTAAAAGCAATTTATATCTTTTCTCTCTTTCATGGCACATTTCAGGATTTCAGTAGAAAGTTGTTCTCATTCATCCCTCATTCACAATGCAGTACCTTACCTGTGTAAACAATGTAAAAACCAGCAGATCCAGGTACTTACTCAATAGGTTCATTGCATTTCTACTGTAAAAGACTCACAGCACGTTGAGCAGATTTTCTTCTCGCTTTTTGGCTGTCTTGCAGTCTTGAAGACTCAAGAACTCTGTAGCTTACTTAGATGATGGGCTCATTTCAATGTGCTGAGCTTCTGTCCTCGGCAAGTGCAAGATAAGAGCACATTACCTCTGTGACATCCTCAGATAATGAGTATGGAGAACTGGATGATGAATGGTGTTGGCCGTCCCCACTACAGTATGATCAGAAGAGCTGGATAAGGGCAGAGTTGATAGAATACCAATTTACTGCTGGTTTGAATGCATACCTGTTTCAAATAGTCAAATTTCCTGTACTAGCAACAATCTACTATTCCTTAGACCTACTGAGGAGCAGATATGTACAATTTCAATTTTGACAAGATTCTGAGAAAATGAAGAAACATTTCATACCATACAAGGAACACTTGTTCATAATGTGGCCTTTAGAAATACGCTGTCAGTTCAAAGGTGGTTTTATTTTAGAAGTGTTTTACTGACTGGAAGCTATTCCATGTGTTAATTTTAGCTGTTAACCTTAAACTGAAGTTCACATATACACATATACAGAAAGCACCTGCAGATTTTTTTTTTTATATTAGAAAAAATTATGAACTATTTTCTGATAACGATCTTATTTTCTCAATTTTCCATATAGAAGCACATATACACCTTCGTGAAAATAAATTCTATTTCAGTCTGCATACTAAAAAGCTATGCATTTTTTAAATAATGTTCTTGTTCATAAAAAATAAGACTTGTATTTAATTTTATTATTTTTTTTTGGAAAATAGTCTGCCATACTTTTTATTTTCACAACTTTGAGAAAGGGATCATAAAAGTGATCCAGCAGCTAGTAGTTTTGACATTAAAATAACTAAGTCACCTATGGAAAATAACTAGTTTTGTTTCTTGCTTGGAATAGTGTATTGTTAAGCTAAAACCTCTAAAATGAGCTACCTCTGTTCTGTAAAGTGAGACATATTATATATTTTAAAATTTAAAATATAAGTGAAAAACAACGATGGATGTTCTGTTATCATCCTATTACTTCCCTCATTTATTTATTTTTTTTTTAAGAACCAAGTCAATCACTAACCTGCCTGCAAAATAATATGAACATGAAGCCTTTATGTGGAGCAAAAATGGAATTTAAAAATAATTTTCTTCTGTATTACACAGTTAATTCCACAAACGTGAGGTGATTTCTACCTGTTTGTGCACCCCTCAAGAAATGAAAATTCTACATTGCAGGGACTGATGCTCTGTACTTGAATACTGATTCATAAGGTGCAGGACTCTTCCAGCTACTGAAATAAAAACATATGAAAATTGATACTTTCATATTCACAACATACACATAACACAAACATACAAGTGGTGACTAACACTACTGTTCCAGATCTATCATGAGGGAAATACCTAATACTGTCTTAGGCCACTTATTTTGCATAATTGTATTAGTACAGTGCAATAACTGTAGAAAAAGAATGTCATATTATTGAGTCTTTTTAAAGAACTACTCTTTGGCTCTAACTGCCATTTTAGTTACAACTTGGGAGTGGAAGGGGACATGAGAAAACTGACATCCATTCTTTTTCATCATAATATAGAATGGGTCACATTTGCCTGCCTATTGTTTCAATAACTTTTTTGAGATGACAGTAGTTTGAATGGGGTCCTGCAAAAGGTTGCCCTAATCATTTCCTCATGAATATGCTTGTGTTTTAAACATTCAGGGTGTACAACACTGAGGAAGCAGACATTGGACGAAACAATAGGCCATTCTGAAGGAACCTTATTGCTTTCTGCTACTGTCCATTCTCAGACTATGTTGTGTGAAGGTAACTCATACTCGCCTGAATAGTGCTTACAAGGGTAGTCAAAGATTAAGGAGACCTCCAGGAAGGGAAGCGAAGGGAAGGACAGGACAGAATAAAAAACTATGGAGGCTTAAACCAAATGGAAATTGTTCTGTTAACTTTAAACTGATATGATTTCTTTAGAGTTTCATGTGTCAACAAATCCTCACACATGATACTTTTTATTCATTAATGTATCTTTATAACCGTAAAAATCTGCCACATGCTTACAGCATGTAAGAATAGTCTAATTATCCTTTGTAAGTCACATATAAACTAATTCTAGTTCCATATGTCTACTTTCATAACATAATCGACTGAACTTCCATGCTGTTTCTTTTATTAGCGGTTCCTACATATGAATGGAATTACAGAACGAGTAAGTTAAGTATTTTTGCTCTTGTCATGGATGTGAAAATAATTTTCTCCCAACTTTCCTTGTCCACATGTACCAGCATCATATACGATCAATATGCCATGTTTGGGATGGAATTTCAGAATTCTATTTTTCTTTTTAGATGGAAAAAGAATAACAGCCCATGTCAACCACTTGTCTATTATGCAGATTTAAATTGTAACATGTATCTCTTCCTTTTGGAAAACTATGATATTGATCATATTGATATTTTTTACATGTTGTTTTGTTGGTAAATGATGAAAAAAAATGTCAAATATGCACGGAATTTGAGCCTTGAATTTAACGCATGTCAGTGAAAAGGATTCTCTTCTCACATAAGCCAATCCAGCAGCTTACTGCCACCAGAATCAACAGTCCTGTTTCTCTTCCCTCTTTTTTCTTAGCTGGTGCTGGGACTTGTTTGGCCCTGTAGTAAGCAGAGCACTAAGGAAGTTGGGGAGAGTTTGGAGCTTTTTTTGGCTTAGGGACCTGAACCAGATCAGTAATAGACAGTGGGCACCAACATTTTTAATGGTTTAGGATTTCATAAGGCAGAGTTTCATATACAAAAGCACACCATGAGAAGACAGGGAAGATCCATTGTTCTCTTCCTTTGCTTTTTTCCCCTGTTGCAAGGAATCATATCATGGGGCTGCCTTTCCCTCAGAGGAAAATTTAATTTCCAAGTCCAATCTTTTTTCCAGTAATGAGATGACCAGCTGGCTGGAGTTGTCACCTGACATTTAGGAGAAAGGCAGAATAGTGTATATTTTTAGAGGAAGTCTTGCCTTCTAGGAATCCAAACTAGTGTCATTTTTATTCTGGGATTAAGTGACCCCAACTAGATTCTTTGCTTTCATGTAAGATTCTTAAAGAACAAGCCATAGGAGCACGCAGATGCAGTGTTCCTTTTCTTTCAGATTATTACTGCTTTTATTTTACTTACTGTGCTTTTGCTTTGTTTGTTTTTCCAGTTGAATAGTCAAATCTTCTAAGATAATGTTTACATTTCAGTTGCTCCATTTAGAAACATTCAGGCATAATGGATTGCAGTTATAATTCACGTGCCGTTGACAGAAAAAAAACTTTGATTCCAATCCAGTCCCTCACATTTAGCATAAGTGTGATGGTGTACATTCTTCAATGGTGCAAGGACAGAGTTAACTCCTAAAATCCTGTCCTGAAACATTTCTTCTTCAGGATTCATAAATCAAAATCCTTGGATTGCAAAAAGCTCATTAGAGAAGACAGAGGAATGCTCATGGTGACCAAGAGTCATCAGGGTATTTTTAAAGTAGTTTATTAAGTTGGTCTGAGATGAGAATAATTTAAATAGCTGAGGATTTCCTCTTCACCTTAAGTAATGAAAGAAGTGTTGATCATTGTTTCCAGAATCAAATAGGAAAAGGTTTTTATCTTAGTCCTTGCCTAATCCTACCTAATTACAATTGAGTGCCATACCAGAGATCTCTCAGATGTGGCTAAGTTTCTAGCTTTTACCTAAAATATAAATATAACCAATCATAAGAACATAATGTATAGAGCTGGACACTGTACTACTGAGCACATTTCTACAGTCAATCAAAATTAAGATTTTAAGACCTTTCATGTGTAAAATGAAATAAAATGGAGAGGAAAATTCAGTTTCTTTTAACAAGTACAATATGTTCAATGTTTTCTTTTATGCTTTCAGAAACAAAAAAAAAATCAAATTAGATAAAAATATTTAAAGATAACAGTCAAATTATAATAGATTTGAAAAAAGGAATTTTAAAACTATGAATCTACTTTCAGATTAAGCTCAGAATTTACAAAATGAATTCCAGTGACTTATTTTAGTTCAAGTAACTCTAATGTTAATTCAAAAATTAGTCATTTAATTATAAACTGTTTAAAATTTTATTACATTACCTCTTTTCTTCCAACAAAAGATCTCATTCCCCACTGCAGAATAACTGAATGCTACTCAGAGAGCATAGATCCTCTGTGTCATAAAGAATCCTTTTTTTTCCATGTCAAAAATGTCTTAAAATATTTTGAATTCAACCTTGATAAGCACTATGGTCTTTTGTTCTTTTGAAAATCAGGCAGTTTAATTTTATGTTTTCAAATAGATGTAATATTGAATCTTGCCTCTTAGTACTAAGGATGAATTTTGGTTTTGGAACATCCGTACATTTATACAAGGATAAGATAGATCTCTAGATAATATTTTGGGGTCTTAAACTAGATTTCTGAAGAACTATTGTACATGTGTTTCACTTACTTACACGGTTGTTGCGAATATGCAGGTGGTGTTCTTATGTGCTTAAATTCTTCACTTACATTACAAATCGGGTATGGAGATCTTGAAATTTTTCACCTCTCCTCTAGCAGTGAGATTGTTTTGCTTGGAGATCAGTAAAACTTGCAGTGTGACTCTCAGTGAGAATGTTAAAGAATGGAAGAGTGGATATTGCAGTATATCAAGCATATATATATATCAAGTATATATAAGCAAAGTTGGTTTTGTTTTGCATAGCTAGGTAAGAGAAGAAGGAACTTCATGGCCAAAATTAATGGCCACTTCATGGCCATAATATTGTTCCCTTTTACAGAAACAAGCAAAAAATCCAAGGTTACTTTAGGTCCAAATTCTCTTATGATATAAGCTTATGCTTCTTAGAGCACATAGATGTACCCCAAAAGATTTTTAGTTTCTCTGTGTCTTTCTCTTATTGTTTTTTGCCATATACACACTTATAGAGTAACAGTTCTATGTATTCTGTTCTTCAGCTTGATTTTGTTGACTTTGAATAAAGTACTGTGGATGTAAAAAAACAAATCTACTTGTTTTTATTCCATGGAGTGGTAATATATTTTAAATTATTTGCATACTATGGCATAACCTAAATTAGTCATTCCAGTTTTTAACAGTTCGACTTTTCCATTAAAAAAGCTCTTATTGTGAAGAAAGAGGTAAGAAAAATAACTGTACTGAATTATGCCATGAACTTTAGTAGAAAGCAGAGACTTATTAACTAAAAGTCTTTGAAACGAAATCTTGAGAGTTTAATGTTTGATACATTATTCTCCAGGCTGCATTACTAAACTAAATTAATTCACCTCAGAATGCTGATATGGGGTATTCCATTAGTGAAAATATTTTAAGTAATAATATGCCTCTTTCCTTTAATGTCAGATAATATTTATTCAGTTTTAAAAACAGATTTTCCACAGCCTTGCAGTGAAATGTAGCCAGTTGTTGGTGTGAGGTTTATTTATAGTGGTAACTCTATAAAGTTTCCACATCTTTCATCATTTTCAACTTTGACTTTATGACAAATAGTTTGGTTTAAAAAAAAATAGTATCTTGGTTTATTCAAGCACTACCAGGGCTAATAAAATAGAAGTATATAGTGTCACCATTTAATAGTGTAACACTATATACATTGTCCTCATTTGGGTTTCAATTTGTGAGCACTTGCACATATACTCAACTTCACCCCTATGAGCACTTGGGTTGAACTCTAATACTTGGTATGAAGGGAAAGAACAGATCTCATCTTGTATAGGGTAGCTTGGATCTAAATAAGTAGGAGATCTTGTGTAATAGCAAAGTCATATAACCATTCCTGCAACTCAAAACTTAGAGAAAATCCTATTAGCTATTTCACCGAAAACAGAATTCTAAAGATTCAGTAGCAAATACTTATATGCAATTACTTTGTGTGTTAGATATGGCAGTATATGGTTATACCACATGCTAAGAGGCTTAAAGACATTTTGCTACTTGGCAGCTTTGTAGTGTTTATGTTATTTTCTGACTTTACTGTCAATTTTGTATGGACTTGATTTAGTTTAGTTCTGGTCTACCTAACCTCCTGAGTTAGGAGTTCAATCGCATATCAGGAGAAGACCCTTGTAGTCACTCAACCATGATATGACTTGGTCTTCCTAAGAAGCACAGCAATGCTAAAATAAAATCCCTTTGATGGTCAAGCCATCTATCCAGGGGGTAAAAATACTACTTATCAAGTGTGCTGATAAAAGGTCAAGGTAATAAGCTGTTTCTATATATTTTTAATGGAAGAATATGCTTCACAGGGTAGACATCTACCATTCAAATGTTTTATCAAACCAGGCATGTTATTCTTACAGCATCACCTGCACAATCCTTTATGGCTATGCTACCATCTGCAGTACTTAGCTAAATTATATCAGCACCCTACAGTACTTTGTCCAATTGTACTGTTTTCTGTTTTCAGACTATTAAGTTGTGTGGAAACAACATCTAAAATGATTATGTCACCATTTATACTTATGTTAGTCAATTCAATAAGAATTTTTTAAAAACAGGAAAAAGTGGATTTAAGTAAATACAAATGAAATAGTGTGTTTGTAAGTAAGATCAATGATCTGAAAAAACAGTAATTAAAAAAAAGAACATTGCTAAGACTATCTTGTATAATTCAGTTGCATATAATTCAAAGGCAAAATTAATTTATCGCTTCTTGAGAACAAAACGATGACTTTCTATTGATTATTCTATCTTATCAGTACACGTAAGACATATTCAAGCCCTCCAATTGGAAATAATGATATTGAAATATGATGTTTAACCTCTTCACTTTGAAATTAAATTTCAAGAACCCCACAGAGATAGCAGAAAATCAACCTTCCAATAAAACAATTTCACAGTTGTTTTTGTAGGTTTGTGTTAGTTTGCAAATATTGAATATGAATTGCTTTCCTAATTAAAACAAATAAAATAAAAATGCTGGCATAGTTTTGTTCTGAGCTGTTGCCAACCTGTTAAGCTCAACATATGCTGAATATTTTATTTTAAAAAGATTTATTGGAAAAATTACCAATGATGGCAGACCATATTTTGCTTAAGTTAACTTTCTAAAATGTCAGCAGTTTTAATGATTAAATATTATTATGTACTCAAATGTCAAAAAAAAGTATGTATTCAAGTTCTACAAGCTCCTTAATAATTATATTATGCAGGGCCGTCAGTTCATAAAATTTGTTCCAAATGTTGATGTATATTTTCTGCGTCTAAGTAACTCATGTTAGAAAAATTAACTAGAATATGTACTTAACCTTTGTGGTTGTTGTTGTTGTTGTTGTTGCTGCTGTTTTTCTTTTTCAGATCTAGGAAGGAGAAGATAATCTTCCTTACCCTTACCTTAAGGCAATACATATTCAAATAGGAAGTGTTAATACTTTGGTTATTTAGAGGATATGTCTGCTCAAGAATCGAAAAACAATGAAACAAAACCACCAGTGAAAATGAAACCAAAGGCACTAAAAATAGGCAATGTTTTACCAAGAACTTGTATTATCTGCCTGGTGCTAAAGATAGCAGTTAGAAGACAGAAAGACAAAATTTTTTACCTTATTGGAAATTACTAGGCACTAATGCTGGGCCAGTGATTAAGGACTGTGTTTCCACTGCCCTAATTATGGACATATAGATACAAGCATTCTATAAGCTGTTATTCTCCCTTACTATTTTATAACCAATTAATACACTTAACAAAAAGTGAGTTTCCTTCCCTTCCTTCAGCATCTGAAGCTGTAGTAGTAGACTACTTACAAGTAAAAAATCTTCTTTGTTACATACCATAACTCTGAGGCTTGTCTTTGCTCAAGTTGCAGTATATACCATATACTGCATAACATGTCTTGGGTCAAGTGTGAGTGATCGCACTGCCATACAATGCTCAGGATACACAGAGTGGTTGAATAAGCTATGTAGGTGAATACTTGTAACTCAGACTGATGTTTGTCCAACACTGCACAGAAGCAAGGCCCGAGCTTTCCTATGAGCCAGCTTGTTTGATCTTAAAGTACCATTTCCCTAAAAGCATTCAACCTCAGTACGTACAGGAAGCAACCTGATGTAAGAATGAAATTTTAATTTGAACAATCCAGATCATAAAGATTGACAATCCAGAATTAGACTTCTGCTTTCTCACCTTTTGCATTGCATGTCTTCCATGTCTTCCACTTTTTTTCAAGCCTATATATAGGCTTTGAGTAGACACCAGTTTCCTACGTCAGTTCTTCAGCAAATCTAAAAGCACTGGGATGATAGTATAATTTTGTTAAACCTAGTAGTGACCAAGTTTAAATAAAAAAAGTATAGCTGTTTCACTCCTGCTAAATTACAGGGTTGCCAGATTTCCTTTCTTTAATATGAAAATCACAAACTGACAAGTATATAGTGAATATATAAAATATAGGGACTATCTAACAGTCTGCATCAGTGTGGGAAGAATCAGCAAGAATAGCAATACCTATGTATTTTATACATAGCAGGTATAAAGGATACATATGTAACTTCAAGTTACACTGGATATTTAGCTGCAGGTATGGGTGCTCCAGTTCTGCCCTTTGTCTTGTTAACCATTTCAGCCTCTGGTTTCTCCTTTTATTTTAAAATATTCATTCTGATGTTGAAAAAACAAACAGCCATACAAAAAACTACACAAACTCCATCTCGCCCCACACTCAAACAACCAGAAAGGATCTGTAGGTGAAGAATAATAGAATGGCTAAGGAATGTTGCACGTGACTAAGGAATGCATACATTTCAAAGACTTAATATTTCTGAATCCTTGTCCTGGCTTCTGCTTTTGTCAGACTTCTCCTGATTTCTGTAAGATTCTAAGATCAAGTATCAATATAAAATTAAAATCAAGTTATTGTTGCAGTAATTTTTCTGATTTGACTTTTTAATTTAGATATAATTTCATGAAACTGAAAGTCAATATAATGTTCAGGAGTTAATATTTATGCATTTCTAAGGTTTGTAAGATAAGAAAGAGATGTGGCGAGTTTGAAAAAACAAAAGCTTTCATGGTGAATTTAAAAAAGTCAATAATTTAATATTTGCTCAAGCCTGAAAATTCCACTGAGACGTCTTTCATTAAAGGGATTGGAAAGGTATGTATTACTTAGTGAATCTTGCTTGGATCCAGTAAGCCTAAAATATAACCTCTTATCAACTTGGCCATACTGGCCAAATCTTTCACAGGTTTCACATCAAAATGCTACAACAACATATGACCAAGAATTTGTTAGAGAAAAATGCAGAAATTGTTTATAATCTTGGAAAAATCTTTCTGTGACAAAGGTCAGGGTTACTGATAGAACAGGTCCTGCAATTCTATGTTATTACTGCCTGTGCTCTCTGGGTAGATAAATAAAAGACTACAGCATTCTTAAGAAGATTCAGGTACATTTCGTTGAAGGTAAGTAAGTTCATAGGTAATTATACAGGGTAGTCACTACCATGAAAAAACCCCTGTCATTTGTCAAGAATTACTAAAAAGCCCAAGAACTTTGTTTCCCTTATATTTAATTTGGTATTTCAAGATCACTGTATGACAAAATTAAGGAAACAAAAACATCTCAGTGACACCTCTACCATGACTGTGCACGCAGTTCAGGTAATCATGTATGTAAATTGCTAGGTAGGTATATACATAGTCTAATGCATGTGCAAGAAACTGATTCGTGTGCACAGCAGATCCTACCTTTTGAAAGTGTGTGTTTAATTTCAATATGGTAAAATATCATTAAAAAAGAAGACGGTGAATTTCAGCTTTCTTCGGTGCCACATTGTACAACACAGGAGATACAAGTAGTAATGCTACCAGACAAGTCACATTTGAGTGTCTCATTCTCTAAATAGCACTAGAAAGAAAATATTAGAATCTGAAGATCATTACCAATGAAAGTATAATTTTTATTTTTTAATAACTTAAAGACCAAAAATTAAGCTCCAAAAGAAGCCAGTGACTATTTAAAGGAAATGTATCTTAATCATTATTTCTCTCACTTCCTCAATTAATTTTAGGTAACATTTTTAACAGAAAAGTTCATACAGCCTATAAAAAGCAGATGCTTTCTGATTAGCAAACAGGTCCCAAATCCTTTTTTGTCTATAAGTTAGAGGCAAAGAAAACCCCTGTGGACATTACTGAGAAGAAACATGCTGATCCCTCCCATGCAGCATCGCTGTTGCTCAGAGTTGGGAAAACAGCCACACTGAAGATGAAATAACGTCTGCTAAATGAAGCAACAGTTTTCCTCAAATACAGCCCTATGAACTTAAGAAAACAGTCCTTCCTTTGATGATAAATTGAATATCTTTGATAATACTCTTTAAACTCCACAGGCATCAAAAGGGCATAACAAGTGAGGGAATGTCTCGGTGAGTATTTAAATTGCAGGGTACCCAAATACATGAAATGAACTGAATTGTAAGAAATCATCTTTCTAGATGCCGTCAGAATTACGTGCTTTCATAGCTGTGGTAATGTTTATGAAATGGAACAGGTTAAGAAAGACATGCTACAGGCTTAAACTATTTTAATGACTAGAGAACCACAGCAAAGTAATATAGGAATGTTGTGATGCAAATCATGTCTTAAATCTCTTAGAAACAATGGTAACTTATATATTTTAGTCACTTTACAGTGCTCTTACAGAAAGGCGAGGTACCTCATACATGTGAGTATGTCCATACTGTACCATGGGCTAGTTCAGCATTTACACCTTTGACGTATTCAAAACAAAAGTAATAATAAAAGACTAGGTAAGTATCTCCATACTACCTGTGAGATTGCTCACAGGAGCAATATAACCACTGGGCATTGGTTCTTAATGACTTTTGCTTCTATTACCACATTTTTTCATTAGTTTCGAGATGAATCCCGTCAACTTGATATTACATTCAGTGACATTCAGTCCTTGGCTTTGAAGGTGGATCTGTGATGTTTATTTCCTAAACATGATGCCCTTCCTCAGCCTTTACTGGAGAATCTACCTGTATATTGTATTTGCTCTGTTTTATGATATACTATGATACACAGTGTTACTCCTCACACACACACAAAGACTAGGTCTGATTAATTAAAGGTTTTACTGCACAGTAGAAGACTCCACGAAGAGTAAACAATAGTGCACACAGAATAAGCACATATAGTTTTTCTACTGCCACTTGTTTATAACTACTGAAAAATGTACTTAATCATTCTATTCTTCTCCAACAGTGACAGCAAAATGACTTGGTCAGCAGTAATGCATGAATATGGGAGGAATTTTACAGATTATGTTTGTTGCTTAGAACATCTATGAAAACAACTTTTTGTTCATCTCTGTTGCTATATCCATTTTTTAAAAAGCATTATGCATGGTAATAAGTCTTATCCTGAGGGTAAAACTGGATATATTAAATTTACCATTTTTATTAGCTTTTTTTAGTAACATATCTCAATTATTGTTGTTACTTATAATTTCCACTGCAAAGGATTTGGATACAACACATTTATTGTTTATGATGTGGTTTCTGATAAAACAAAACTGAAAGAATATGTTATTAATGAATATATATTTCCACAGTGCGATTAACAGAGTCAACAGGAAAGACTTCCATTGAAAGGAATTGAATAACTACATTTACCTCAGACTTCTGAGGTTGCCAATGATAACCATTTTTGAAAATAAGGATGACAGACATGAAGTAGTGGAATCACCATCCCTGGAGGTATTCAAAAGACAGGTAGATCTGGTGCTTTGCGACATGGTTTAGTAGTGGATTTGTCAGTGTTAGATAGATGGTTGGATTAGATGATCTGAAAGGTCCCTTCCAACCTAGACAATTCTATGATTCTATGATTCTATAATATGGACATGAAAATAAACTTTGCTTCTCCTAAAGTGTCCTTTTACTGCAAGTTCTATCTACTTTTAGAGGTTTCTCCACCACGTTAGCTCTAGGTCCTTTCTGAATGGCATGAAAAAAAAATGTTCTCACAGGCCATAAGTTCATTTACTACAGGTCAATGTATAATTTTCTTTTTCCTAAGGAAGGTTAGGGCACAAATGGCCAGATCCTCTACTTTAACTTAAGAACTGACAGTTGCATCAGCTGAATGCAACTGGTGTCTTTCACCTGGCAGTTTGATCCAATATTTGTTTTGCAACAGGAGGCTCCAATCCATCATGATCCTAGTAAGAAAGGCACTTAGACTCCTTAAGGTATAATTTGAAATACTGTTTATTAGAGCAAATATTATAAGAAGAGAATAGCATAGATAAGCTTATGCCCCTTTGGATGCTGAGAGCCCTGGCTGATGTAACATCAAACAGGACTTCGACCCACACACGGCACACCTTGTAGTCCCCATCTATCACAGGGTTTTCTCCCCTCTCAGTCAGCTGAGCTGTTATAGTACTTTCTTACAAGGAAAAAACACTATCATTTCTACAGTCAAAACAAAAAGGGTATTCACAGAGGAACCTCTTGGAGTACTTGTAGACAAATGTGAGGCCACCCTTGTTCACTTGGATGCTGCCTGTGGGCTCCTCTGTTGCAATATGCTGGATGAGTTTATCCTGCTGCCAAAGGATCCCCGCTGTGCAATGTGGGCCTGAAGGCCACCGTGGATGCGTTGCTTGGTGTAGTGCAGGAAGGGGCTTGTCCCGGTGAGTTGGTATGTGGATCATGAACCCCTTGATGGTGGGTGGTCTGCCTGTCAGGATCACTGCAGTGTCCCAGGATGATTACGATTACCTTCAGAATCAGTATTTGATACAGAACACCAAGAATTATCAATATTTTTATATTTAAGGCATGAAAGTTGTAACACACATCTTCTGTTAGTAGATGTAATATAGCACATGCTTTACAGCAATTGAAAATGATGGAGCGTTACATGGAAGAACAGAAATGCATTAAAAGTCAAATTAAGCATTTCTGCATTGTTTTTCCAAAACTACCAGTGATGGCTAATCCAATTCTGTAAGTGTGATATGTAAAAACATTTTGGTTTCTGTTAGTCGAAATCCATGAAAGGTCACTGACTTCCAGAGGCAGACACTATGAACATTTGCTGACAGAGTAGTACAGGGGACTCCTTTCAGATGGTATGAGGTTACCACAGTGTTTTTGTGGTCTGAAAAGAAAAATTACTGAGATAAAAGGCAGAAACGTTGCGTTTCTCCAAAGGAAGAGAAAGGGCAGAAAAGCTTCAGGTGATTGGAAGAAAGAGGTGGGAAAATGTATATATAAATTAATTTTAACTTTGGCAGTTGTTTTGGGGTGTTTTGCATTTTTTAATCTAAATTAAATTATTTGCAGTTGGCCTGTCTGATAGAAGTGTTAGCAATACACTCATACTTCTGAGCACACATTTCTTATGAGTGTCTGTTGAAGTCATTTCCAGCCTGTTTTGTTTTTTTTTTTTCCTTTTTTAAAGAAAGGAGTTGATAATGAAACATACACAATATGCATGTCTTCTTTTCCAGTCTCAAATAATTCCACTTCAAACCTCTGTATTAGAAGAGTATGATCTTCCACATTGTGAATGACAGAAGCATATTAAGTGGGAGAACTTCTAAATGATTACTGGACAGTATCTGGTGACTGGAGTTTGTTTCTACACCTTAAAAAAGGCTTCTTCATAAACAAAGTCTTAAGAATGGTAACTTGAAAGAGTTCTAACTTTTTGAGTTTATTCTGCAGCTCTTATTTTAACTGGTAAAGGGAACTGGGCAAAATGAGCTTATTTTCTGCATTTTTTTGATCACAAGTACAGTTTGTTAAGGAAGATCCAGATAAATTGAAAACTTCTTGCTGTTACGGATGGGTATAGAATATCATTTTACTGTGTGTAATCTCTTTGATAAGTTATCATTTAAGCAAGTGTGTGGTTACAAAGGGTAAATCTGCATAGCTTCCTTGAGATCACTGCTGTTATTCTGATTTCCAATAACGTAGCTCTAATCTAGTATTTTAGTAAATACTGGCTTTCATTTAACTCTTTCCGTCACACTTGCCACATGATTGTTTAATGATTAGAGAAGAATATTCAAGTAAAAGAGTTCCTTGAATGATTATGCAGGCCTCAGTCTGCTGAGAAAATGAAATTTGGTAATAGAAGAGGGCTGTTTTTTAAGTTTTGTTGCTGTCTGATTTTTTTTTTTTCATCTCTCTTTCTAAGCCAGGATCATGCTAATCAACTGAATTTATTAATGAAATTACTCGAAGGAAATAGACACAGCTTTTAAGAAATATGTACACATATGCTAAATATTCATTGGTTTAACCAGCACTAGCATTTTGTATTACTGTTAATTATTTTTTATAAAATATATCAGAAGCCTTCTGGGTGTCTGCAGACCCTTAGCACTTCAAGAAAAGTCCAAGAAGCATTTATGTAAGCCCAGTTTTCTGTTGAACATCTATACATTGTGAGGGGTGGTGGTGTCTGGTTATGTTTATGTGATCTAGGAGATTCAGAGTCACAACCATATCCATATAGCATTTCTTAACAAGTTTTTACTATCAGTTCTCTGTATGAAGAGGACAGATTCACCTAACTCAGCAACAAACTTTTCTGACCCACTTCAAAGGAGAGGGCATCCTTCTCCT
Organism: Alca torda; assembly: GCA_008658365.1. Lineage (NCBI taxonomy): Eukaryota > Metazoa > Chordata > Aves > Charadriiformes > Alcidae > Alca > Alca torda. The sequence continues at coordinate 59,408,393 of CM018101.1, read as the reverse complement.
GCTTCTTTGGGGACAGCAACTTTTTATATTGTCAGATATTTTCTGCACCTCTCCCTCTTAAAGACTTTCCATTTAAAAGTAAAGAATTTAAACCCATCCCTCATTTTCTTCTGGCCTAGGAGACTTTTTGAATCTGCCAAGCAGGAGTCTGGCCTCTGGTTTGATTCCCAACACCTGTGCCTGATTATCTTCCAGAGCAAGGGTCTGCCATTCTCCTGGGCCTTAAGGGACCTGTTATAAGTCCTGATATACAAACGTTATTGATGTTCAGTTCTTCCTCAGTTTGTCTCCACAAGTTCTAAGTATTAAAAAATCTATGGCATGCTGTTGAGCGGTATTAATCCATTTAGTAGTATGTAGTGTAATTTTCTCCAACTTTTTTTTTCCCCTAGACTTACATGAACATCGAAAATGCACAGTGTATATGTTCTGTGAAGTCACTGTGACTGTCTGTTAGAGTATGCAATACAGATTGTCCAAATTCTTCTATTGCTACAAACAAACCTGGTCTCAGTATTGTTGAGCACTTGCCAGGCAGCTGTTCTGCTATCCTTCGTTTCACTTTTCACCGCCTTTCCAGGTTTGATCAATTGATCCCCTTCTCTATTATCACAAAACGTGTTTGGGATAGGTCTTCAGAACTGCAGGGAGGATCTCATTCAGAACTTATCTCAAAAATAAAAAAAAAAATAATACTAACAAAGCATGTAGGAAAATAAAGATACTTATCTTCTCATTTTTTCTGCTAGGAAGTATCTAAATTAATGCCCTTAGTGATCAGCTAACCTCCTAAGAATGGTTAGATATTAATTCTTTAGCAAAAACTGAGATTCCCCTGTGGGTTTAACTCTGAGTCAGTTTTGTCAGAAGCATATTTTTCTGTAATGCCTTTGGACAAAAGTTTTCAGCCTACTAATGTCTTAACATGGTGTGATAAGCAAAAGGCATGGGAAAGAGTTTTCACATGCCTTGAGTTTTGTTTTGAAGTATTTATTAATGCTTCCCTTTGGTCTTCATATATATTGTGTAGCAGATGACTAATGGTAAAAATATGTTTCTTTAACCTCACAATCTATTTAATTCCTACAAATGAAGTCAACTGTGGAGAAAAAGTAATTAATTTTAGGGAAAAAAATAAATTTCAGTATAACTGCTAATATGTAAAATTTGTGGGAAATTCAGCCAATATTTCTGACTAATTACAAAGATAATCAGGATTCTGGGAATGTCACATTTTTTCTCGAAATGTTTAAATTGAAAAATTTTCTCTAGGAATGTCAATTTCCATTTTTAAATAACTTCACAGAAGAAAGTGGGTGGAAGAAATAATTTTCTCTTGACCTATATCGGAAACAGGGGTTTCATTTTTCTAGAGTTTTCCTTCTCCTTCACACTATTCCAGAATTTAATTCTCATCTTGGTTTCTTTGGTTTCCATTACTAGATTGGAGGAAACATTTATTGCTCAGCTTTAGAAACATGACCTGTTCTTGGATTAATGACACAGGCGTGAGCTTAGCAGATATTAAAATTACAGCTACTCATTATTGGAGGAGATACATACAGAGAATTTATCTTTCTTCATGAGGTGGGAATCACAGATTCATCATGGCCTTCTTTTAGTGGGATTCCTGCCATGTGGTAGAGGCATTGCTTATTTCTGTCTGCATTTGAGGCTGCCTGAGACAGACCTCCTTGCTTGGAAAACACAATAACATTTACTATGTATTTTGGTTGGGTTTTTTTCTTTGGTTTGGTTTGGGTTTTTTTTGGTTTTGTTTTTAATATTAGTGGCAGTTTTACCTCAGCAAAACAAATGAGGTTATCTCGAGATTTGTAATAAAGACAGTATTTCTTAACATTTTCTATAGGAAATTGGTAACAAATGAAGGAAGACTAGCTAGTTATTTAAAGAAAGAGAATGAACAAAATTTAAAGCTTATTACCATTCAATGTAGCAAACTTGTCCTGCAATAAACCATTTATGAGTACTATCAAAGTGGACCTAGTCATATAGGTCTGGGAATAGAAACTACAAACGTTCCACAGCTGCAAGATGGGGCGTCGAAGTATATGTAATGCATGCACACACACGGTCATCCCTTATTATTCCACAGATTTTAAAAGTCTGTCAAAATAATCTCTCCTCCCATCACAACAGCTAAATTACTTTTCATAAGCTTTTAAAAATTAAAAAAAAAAAATTAAGATTAATGCAGGCTGTACTTTAGTATTTGCATGATTATTTGATCAATCTCCCTCCGAGAATGAGTATTACAGAATATTTAAAAATGATTTTACAGTAAATGAAATGCCAGAAACAATATATTATATCTCGTAAGTTGTACCCCCTAAAATCATAATGCTGATTTATTACTGTGATCTACTATTTAAAGCATGAATGAGAACTATTAAACTCTCATTCCAGAAGGGATTTTTTTATTATTAACAGATGCATTCTGACTGGGGAGTCTCACTCTATCATGAAACATGAATCTTATTTCATCATGCATTTATTAATGATGTATCTACTGGGATTCAAAGGTGGGTCTGATGTAATCTGAGACCTTAATTTTTGACTCACATTGTCATCAGCTCCATACTTTGTTCCGGTCACTTTGTCTTCAATGACCCACCCATTATTATTAGCCTTTTTCCCATGTAAATAGACACCAATCTGCCTCCCTGAGTATACATTATGTCTTTCTCCTCCTATCTCTTTTGCTTCAATAAAAAATACATTTTTCAAAAAGGGGAGGACACTCTTTTTTCCCGCCTCATTTTTCAACAGCAGAATCATGACATTTCAATTTTTTAAGTAAACAAAAAGTCCTATTTTTCATACTGACAGCAAAGAGCAGTGATGTATGAACCTGCAAGTCATATAATGACTTATCCATGATAATACTTGAAGAAGCCTCCATATATTTTTAAAGCAAGTCAAAATAATTTGTTTTGGCAGTGCATCGAAATCCTTGTTTTTCAAGCTGTAATATGTTAGGTTTCAATTTCTATGGTGTGGATCCATCATTACAAACTGGAATTGTTTTGTAAATTCAGTGAGAAGTTTCACAATGTGAAGTAGTTTTAAAATATGAACAACATTATCCTCTTTATTTTAGTTTGAGTAATGGTTTTCATTCTAAGGTATATATTTTTTGCTACATCTTGCATTTGGTGCCATAACTTTACAGTACTGATGAATTTGTTCATCAAGCCTAAATTGTGAGTCATGTTACTAAGAAATAGTCTCATGCTTTGGTGACAATCTTCATAGTATATAGTGTTGAAAAACTTAATGGCATCTGCCTCAAAATTTAACTCAAAATTATTCACCCATAAAAGGAATCTGAGGAACTAGATAATGTTTCTCTTATTAAAAGTTTATTAGTTTGTTTAACAACTTAACTCTCTTACTGCTTCTCACAAGGGCAAGGAGGGGTAAAAATGACATACTGATTAAATAAACATTAAAATTAAGCTGGAAAGTGCTGGCAGAAAATCCTTGTGGTAAATGAATGTTCAGCTGGTCTATCTGTATCAGTGTTGCCCTCTTCACTGTCTTCACAGATCAGTATGAGGTGGGATGGAGGGCCTAGTTTCAGTTCTGTTGTGGTGGCATAACTTGGAGTTTGTCAGTTTTGTCAGATTTACTCCTGGACCTGAATATCAGTCTTTTAACTCTTACCTGCAAAGCAAAGCCTCTTTTCCCTGGGGTGAGAGAGTGTAGTTTTACTGAAAGTTTAAAGTAAACTTTTAGTTTTCAACTTCAGTCTATCTGTCTCATTTCTAGAAATGAAGCCGGTTTCTAGAATGGGTAGATTATGTGTCCAGTTTTTACAACATGCTTTGTGTTGAACATTTCTGATGAGTGCTGTGGATGGGTGGACTGTTATTTCTTTTCAGACTCCTTTAACAGAGAAAATGATCACCTCAGTGAATGTGATTTCTGTAAGGCATGTAAGGCAAAGCAACCCATTAAGTACCTCCTTTCTTAACAGAGTGTGCTAGCTGATGGGCAGGGAAGTTCAAGATGACTGACCAGCTATTAATTCCTGCATACATATGCCCTCATGTGATACAAAGCCAAGCTTAAAATAAATTCAGTTTCATAATCCTGGAGATAATTTTGGGACAGATATCTTGCAGTCAATTCCCTCTTTAGTCGTAACTAAGACTCATTATTAAGGGCAAATTGACAGATATTTAATAAAATTTAAATTTCCTTAATACATTAGTGCTTTCTGAAAATAAAAATTAATGCCTCAGTTGGACTCGACATCAACTTTTGACCAAAGGTTTTGGGGCTGGAACTGAAACGTGGAAGTGGACTGGAAACAAACAACATTCACTCTACGCATAGCCAACTAGCAAAAAATATGCTAAGAATTAAAACTGTCTTATCAAAGTAGTTATTAGTTGTTACAGTCACTTAGAATATGAGGAGTAAGGAAAACACTGAGGCTTCTACTCAAGATTTAGCTAGGTGTCTGGCACTCTGATTCTTGCCTGCTTTTGCTCATGGAGTACTTTGTATGCTTACTTGATAGTGGAACTGTGGAGGGATTTGATGCCACAAAATGTCATGCCTTGGCTTTGAGGGGGGCAGTTGATATTTGAGATTTAAGGAGGAGTGATATAGATTACTTAGAATTTAGCACTAGTCAGGGAGACAGGGAAGAGAGAGACAGAATGAATAATACCTTGACTCTCAAAGTGTCCAAACAAACAGAAAAATAGTTCAGGAAGGATCACTGTGAATTATAGCACATGGAGAAGCTAAGATTTCTGAGGCAGATGGTCCTACACAGTTCTATGTCAATGCAGCTGTCATCAGATGTTCTTTCTTTGTGAAAAGTGTGTCACCTGAGAAAGAAAAATTCTTGCCATGGCAATTTTTAGGTTGTCTTGGTGAAGAAGGATTGTACTTGTCTGAACTAATACAAGGGAGTGGTACATCTGTAGCACAGCTTGCATCATGTACCCTGCAGTTGTGGCAACAAGCTGTGGTACTCTGAGAGCAGTCAAAAGCCAGGAGCACTCAGTTGTTCGCACGTGCAAAAACTCTTCACAATTACTGTGTTTTTCATAAATATGTGCGCAGTAACCATGATTTTATTAATAGCTGTGCAGATAACTTAAGCAGGTGTCAGTTAAAGGAAAAAGTGTGAGTACAAGGATATCTAAAATAACATGGCCTAAGATGGCAGTCAAAAGACTCTCACCTGAGATGATGATTACAGAGTTGCAGGAAAAAAACTGTGCATTTTTAAGGAGATTATTTCAGTACACATTAACATCTATTTCATTCTGGATATAAATAGCCTAAATGACTAGTCCTTCTCTCCTCTTTCACAAAGAAAATACCTGAATCATTAGGGTCAGGTGGTTTCTCTAGTGAGCTTTGGTAGCCAAGACTTTAACCAACAAAGGGAAGGGAAGCTGGGAAGGGAACTGGTACCTCTGTAATAACCTGCAGGAAATATTATATGGAGAGGCAGGAGCAGTGGGCCAGCTGTTTACTGGCTTCCACTTATGGCAATTTCACATGCCAACTACATAATTTCCCAATAATACAGAGCTGGAATTCAGAGAAATTAATTCAGAGAAAGCCATCCCTAAAAATCTTGACAGGTGGGTTGGGGATTCTTGTGTTCAGTTCACTAAGGACACTATTATCCTTCCCAAGTACCTGGAGGATCTAGGCAGTGTAGTAGAGACTAGGTGGTTTATGCTCATCCTTTTCCAGATGGCCTGCACCATAAGAACTGTTGAAAATACTCACCAGATAGCCTGTAGTAATAGTTTTGGCCTAATTAAGCCAAATTCATACAACTCAGGATATACACACACTAACAAAAAATTCACACAAACTTCATAAATTCACATGAAGGAAGTGTGCGGCTTATACTTGAAATAGTGTAATAAATGCTTTAAGTGGATTGACAATGATTAATAGAAAAGTCTAGTGAATAGTAATTATCCTTTTTAAAATTAGGGTCTTATACCTGAGTAGAGACATTTACAAAGGAGCTTTCTGCATTTGTATCTTTTTTCACTTTATAAGGATAGGACCTTTACAAAGTCCGGATACCAAAACTCGGAACTATTTTCCTTGAGTTAGGAATGTAAAAATGCTTTTTAAAGAAGAAAAAAAAACAAAAACACACACACCAAAAAATAAAAAACAAAACCCCTCAGCGTTGCATCCATTAGCTGCATAACTACAAACAGGTTTTATTTAAAAAACAGAAAAACTCTACATATCCTCCTCTGTCTCTGTTACACAAACAGGTTTTTTTATTCCTTCAGTCCTCTCCAAGACGGAGCAATGAACAGAAAAAAAAAAAAATAAAATTGAAAACCAATGCAAAACACCTAAAACTTTTCAGATAGATAGTGTGATCCTGTCCTATGCTGTACAATGTACACTTATACGTCACTGTTAAGGTAACATGACATACTTAAAGTTATGAATAATAGATTAAGAATTTAAAAATAATTAAGAGCAAGTATGGACTATGTGCAAGGCATACCTATTTATATTATCACTATCTATTACAAGACAGCAGCAAAACTACATAAGTGTGGGATCCTGACTAGACTAGATGAGACTAGACTAGAAATTGTCGATATACGGCTCTTTAACATGTCAGGTTATTATAATGATTATTTGTCTTTACGGTGTATCTTTTATTTACCACATTTCAAGTAGGGATGCATTTACATAACACCTGCCACAAGATATTAAGAGAAACACAAAGAAGTGAAGTACCATTATCTGTATTGTGTCATCAAACCTTTATGAGTAATCCACAGAATAAAACAAATATATAATCTGGGACTTCAGTTCTGAGATCATCCAGAACAACACCGTTTAATACACGTAGCAGCATTAAACAATATGGAGTGTGTTGGATGGAAATTAAAATCTTTCCTTTCTGAAGAATCAACTTCAGCGTGTCCTTTCAAAGCACAGGTGACTGACAGTCTGCACCTTGCTCTCATACCCCTTCCTATTCTTTTATCCTTACATTTCTGTTTATTTCTTTATGAGAAGGAGAAGATTGCTTTCCATCAGTAAGCTTGCCTTGAAGCAGCCCTTGGGGTACAGTTTGTTGGCAAGTCCTTGTGCTCAGATCCTGTGGGCAACTTGAAACACAAACAGAAACAGAGGGTTTACCTCTGGGAATCTGCTATTTTTTTTTTCCTTTCTTCTTAATAGGCTGAAGTCATCATTCATTAGGTCTGGGGGAAGGTGAAGAAAAAGAAATAGTTTCTCTATACTGTCCTTAATGCACTCTATTTACTTAGGGATGCTTTAAACGAGTGACAGTCCCTAGTCCACAAGGGAAGCAAATAACCATCCATCAATTGCGAAGTCAGATTACCTTCCTAACTGTTACCAGGAGAAACTACTACCACTACTTACATCTTTCCCTCTTTCTATCAAAGAAGGTGTCACTTGGGAAAGAAAGCAACTTAAATACTCTCACTTCTGATGTTAATGGAGGATTCTGGTTACTAGAGATTATACTCCAAAAAGACAAGGAAGGGGGTGAGATCAGAGCATGCTGTCAGGTCAGAGCATCTGACTATGTGATAAAAACTCCCATTAATTTCAGTGGGAGATAAGTTATGATTACAGCAAAGAAAAATAAGAGTAAATTGTTAGGCTGCTGTCTCCCTTAGATTACAGAAAAAGATACTACTTTTTAAAAGCTAAATTTCTGATCAGGGTTTTCTTCTACAGGCTGTATAAGAGGTGGTAAAAAATGATGTTACATGAGAAAGAAAGGCAAGAATGGAAAGGAGAAAAAAATATTACTGCACCAAAACCCTATTAGACAATCAGATGGTGACATCCTACATTTATGACATCAGTTAATGCAAGATACAATGAAATAAAACCTATGGTAGTGAAACATCATTTAGAATCTTACAACTATACTCAGTAACTACGTTATCAGGAAGTCACTGTGATATCAGCAATTTGTGACCTTCAGTGTTTTTATACAGATTCCTGAATTCATGCCGAAGAACCAGGCTCTCACTCTAGCTTTGTCAGCATGGTACTGTGTCCAGGTCCATTAGCCATCCTTTTGGGACATAAGTGTTTCTGCAACATGCTGATGATATTACCAGAAGTTTCTCTTTGATGTAAATCTAGGTGAATAACAGAATTCTGTTTCAGTACTTAAACCTGGGTTAGGTTGAACTGAAATAGGCTTTTCTTTCATTTTCTTTCATAATTTCCACTGACACTCCCCACGCCCAAATGTGGTTCACCTGAAAATTTTAGCTCAATTAGTAAGTTTTCATATTACTTTGATTTCAAAACATTTTTTTTTTGTTCTATGGTGATAACGTATTTGGCAACCAGATCTGAAGATTCACCGTTTAAGTTCTAGTTTAAAAAGAGGCTTCAACTTTCTCTCTTCTTTATTGTAAAGTTTGATAGCATGATACATGTGTGCAGTGGTCTTAGCAATTAAAATCCTAGTGTCTCAAACAATCTCCTCATTGATAGCATTCTTTGCTACCAATTCAGATGACTTGCCCACCTTTCCTGTTACCCAAGAGTTATACTTTATGAGTTCAGAAAGAATAGCAGTATTTCAGGCTGAAATTTATTGTTACCCAAGGCTCTATATCACATTCCCTGCCATTAAACCTGTATGTTAAACAAAATGGGAGTGTACAGTATCATGGGCATTTTAGAAAGTAATTATTTTTTCCTTTCACATTTAAAAGTATTAACAGAAAAGAAGCCATTGGAAGTTGTTCTTGGGAAATATACATTTTTTCCATTATCAAAGGAGGATGGCATGGAAAGGATATTACCTTGCTAAGTACACTGGTTGTGACAACATTCTGACATTTATGGCTAAGACCAGCACAGGTATTCACCATAACATTAGCAAAACATGTTCATTTCTAAAAGAAAATATAATATTTTGAAGACAGTTTCTAGCATAGGGTAAACTTGGCCTAATTCCATTGTAGTGAGATTGAGTTAGCTAGAAAAAAACAATAAGAAAGAACACCCAAAATGAGCAAATAAAATAAATAGAACCACAAAGGAAAAATAAAATAAAAAATGTAAAATGCCAGAAGAGAAAACCAAGAAAAATCGGTCTGTACCCCTCATCTTAATTGACCTTTCTGTAATGGTAAAGCATAAAATGATTTAATGCATAAAATGTTATCAAAGTATTTTTCAAAGGAGTCACTACGAACACATTTTAAGGTTAAGTGGAAGAGGGCAATGACCAGCAAGATTGCAGCAAGAAGTATGTTTTATGTTTTTAATTGTGCAACTTTAGCATAGGGTCTAGGAGCTCCTGAAATCCCAAAGCCATTTTGATAGCAAATTGGAAAGGCTAATGGATGAAATACTGTATAACAAACCCATTAAAATCACACAAACAAAACTATGCGTAGTTTCAAAACATGACCACAGTAATACAAAGACCACAGTTTCTAGAATAACTTTACAATTCAATATTGTTTCTCTCATTCTGATACACTAGGAAACATGATTTTTATCTACATGTTAAATTAATTTTTCATCAATAAAATAGCCACCTGAAACACATATTGGTTGTTAAATTGAAGACTGACAAGTGAGGTTGTGTGGTTAGACATGTCATCCACACAGGAGGAAAAAAAAGTACCAGGTGATTTAAACAGCAAAACTGTAGTAGTGAATCACTGCAGGTTCAGAACCTAAAAGTGATCTTCCATGTGAGTGATATCCCAGGTGAGGGTGGGAATGTCACCTTTCATTGAAGTCGGGATTAGACTCACACAGACAGACCCCAGCTCCTCCGACACAGAAATCTGGCTGCAATCATATGGGAGCAGACTTTCTCAGAAGTACGCTTCTGAGTCACACCAAGGTTGAAAATAATTCTGTAAAGTGTTTTCTCTGTGATCCAAATTTGCCTGGTTTAATTTATTTTTTTTTAAATGAAATTGAAACTCTGATCAGCTTTTCTGTAATGTTATTTCTGATTTGGGAACTTGTAAAGACAACAGAGCCTAACTTCCAGTGAACATAGGTCCACTTATGGTTTTGCATCCAAACTCTGGAATATTTATAGCTGCACTGGGTGTAGATGCCAAGGTGCTGGAAGCAGCAGGGGGAGCCAGGGGCTGCCTCATATGGACACAGCCAGTTCCAGCTAGCTCCTATGGACGCACCACAGGACACAGATGGGCCCATCTGTCAAAATGGTGGTACCTCTATAAAAGTGGATTTAAGAGGGGGCAAAATGGTGCACAGGCAGTGATGAGTAAGGAAAAAAAGTGTGAGAAACAACCCTGTGAGCACCAATGTGAGAGGCAAAGGAGGAGAGGAGGCACTCCAGGCATCAGAGCAGAAGCCCATGGGAGACATGTTCACGGAGGAGCTATATCTCTGCTGCCCACAGAGAGGACCACAGTGGACCAGAAATCTACATTGCCGCCTATGCTGGACCATGCCAGAGTAGGTGGATATTCCCTGAAGGAACTGTAGCCTGTGAAGAGTCCATGATGGAGAATATTTATCCTGAAGGACTGAAGCCCATGGGACCCACAGTGGAGCAGAGGAACAGTGTGAGGAGGAAGGAGCAGCAGAGAGGAGCTGTAATGGACTGACCACAACCCATATTCCCCATCCCCCTGCACTGGTCTTGTGGGGGGCAGGAGGTGGACGAGTTAGGAATGAGAAGTGAAGTTCAGCCTCGGAAGAAGTGGGGTGTGGTGAGGGAAAGGTGTTTTAGCTTTCTTTTTGTTTCTCATGATTATTTATTGGTAGTAAGTCAATTTATTGGTAATAACTTATTTAGTTTTTCCCAAGTTGAACCTATGTTGGCCGTGACGGTAATTCATGAACGATCTCCCTGTCCTTATTTCAGCCCATGAGCTTTTCCACCTTATTTTCTCCCCCCTGTCCTGATAAGAAGGGACAGTGAAATGTAACCATTTAAACCGAATCTAAGTTTTGGAAGAAACTTATGCCAGTATTTATTTTACCTGACCTGGACTGCCACTGAAGAACAGCAGTGATCTTTATTTTTTGGCTGTTTAAATGAAGAGTCGGCTTAAAAATCAGGAACTGATTTTGTTTTGCCTCCAGACTGTGGAAAGGAAAAAAAAGGTCCAAAGCTGATGTTTATTTTCATTATGTATCTGTAAAACTTCTCCAGGAACACTATTCAAAACATACGCACATATTGCAGGTCACTTGTTTATCTCTGTCAGCAAATTTAGCCCTGCTGAATGAAGCAAATCCTCTTACACCACGCCTACACATTATTGTGTCTAATTTTCTTCTTCATTTATCCTCTTTCTTCTTGTACATTAACAGAAAATCAGTTTAAACAGTAAAAACAAATTTGAGGGTATGCTGTTTTGACAGTGCTCACACAATCTCCAAGCGTGAGGCAAAAAACTGCTGGAATTGAGAGTCTTGAACATGAACTCCAAATCATTCCTGAGGAAAAGACAAAATCTAGTCTCTGGATAGAGTAACAACACTGAGTGCTTTTGGCAGTTCCTACCTATGATCCCCACTCTGCTGTCAGGGACAGGACACCCTTCCCTGAGTACTGTGGGTGAATCTAGTAAGTAATTTTGGATTGAATTAGTTTCTGTGGCAGACAAAACAGACTTTACAGTAGGCAAATTTAATTTCTCTGGTTCAGTGACCACTATGGCACTGCTCCTCTCAAGAAGATTTTCACATTATTGAGGGCTGGTAGGTTTCCTTGTAAATAGCCACAGGCAGCACACAGTGCAACACAACTGATTCCTTGTCTGCTGTAGTTAAAAAAAATTAAAATAATTCTGTCTGCATCTACCAAGCCACTTACACATGTGCATATGTACACCCACACATGCACAAGGAAAACAAAATGCAAACATGTGCATAAAATGCTATTTTTGTTCTGCCACGACTATGTTTTATATATCCTGAAAATTCACATAATGGCATTTTTGGAGAGACCTAGCATCAGTATTTAGTATTAAAAAATGCAATGTGTTTTCAATGAAGTGAGAAGTCAGGAATGTTTTCTTATCTTAAATACAATTATGAATGGGGAAGTGGCACTGTGTGCCTTGATTCAACTACATTAGAGGCTAGTGCCAGTCATATCATGGAAGGAAACACAAGAACCTCAATATTTAAATTACCACTAACATGTAACCTTGCATCACTGGTATGATGTCTACAGCTGACACTGAATATAGCCTCCAAATATTTTCTTTATTTTTTAGACTAATATAGAATATGTATACCATAAAACTAACTTCTGTAGCTTATATAAAATGCATTTATCTAGGCACTGCTTCTAGAATTATTAGCACATACAAGAAATAAATTCACACTTTTCAAGTCTCTTAATTCACACTGCAGATTTTCCCAATCACTGTTTCTTTTTCTGAAGTCCATTTTTATTCTTCCCAAGACTAGGTAAATTGTAACAGTCATGTCATTTTCATGGATAGTTTTTACTTCCTTAAGTGGGAGTTTTATTCATGGATAGTTTTACTTTCTTTTTGCTGTGGATCTTAACAAATCACCACCACAGAATACAGGGATACAGAATGCACAAGTGAATAAGCATTTTTATTGTTATAAATAGTCCAGAAACAGTATCGTTTTATAATACCTTCACTGAACTTCAGAGCTGGTCCCAAATCACCATCGGCAATATGGATGTCTGATGAAGAAATACTCCACTATAGTTTTGAAAGACATTCAAAGGACAGAGTAGAGCTCCAACACAATATGGGAAAACACAATTCTAACAGAAAGATGCATTTTTGTTGCTTCTCATATTAATCCATTATTTAGAGCTCCCCTGCTTCAAGTCATCATTGCAGCAGCAATACCTCTTGGATGAGGTAGTGCACACAGAGCCCTCTGGAGAGCTAGTTATTACAAGGGCCATCAAAAAGCTGCTTTTTCTTTACTGTCTGGGGTTAAGAGGCTGGTTTATGAGGTGGTGAAATAACCAGGAAAATCTTAAATACTTTAAAAACAAAATGAGACAATTTTTTTTCTGGAAACAAAGAAAGCACAGGAATATTATCCTGGCAAACATTTCAGCTCCTGTCTGTCAGAAATCAACAGTTATGCAAGTCATTTGGAACATAAAAACATACACAGACGCATGCAAATACATCTTAAAGACTTTTAACTATAGAGAAAAAAAGATTAAGTTTTATTTAAGAAGAAAGGATTAGTTTGAGAACTCCAGTTTTAAGCAATCAAAGAGAGAAGTTTTACTATCCTATTTCAGTTGCTTTTCATAAAAATTGATGTTAGGTTGTTATGGCTAAAAGTTAAAAAGTTGCAAGTGAAAATTTTCATTGACTCAAACTTATGTTTTGCATACTGTTATTTAAAAAAAAGTTACCGCAATTTTTTCTTTGTCAAAGACTTCTTCCTTTATGTTGTCTTTGTATTTTTCTTTATCAGATGTAGGGGTAAGCTCTAAATAGTCTCTGAAACAGTGTGTTTTTCTTTCCTGTTGAGCCTTAACTTGACCCATCAATGCCTGGAAGAATTAAAATGAATCTTCAGTGGAGTGATACTTATGAGACAGAATTTGTAATTCTGTACATATGAAGGCTATTAGATAAACTGTACAAATTATGTAGATGATATAGAAAACAGATATTAAATAAGTTCAAAGTTCACCAAAGTTCTCATTGGATATCTTCATATGGTAATGACCTAATTCACTTTCTTATATTTTTTATTCTGGTTTATCACCTACATATTTATACAAAAAAATCCTATGCATTTGCAAATTTATATTGTTTCCTTTGAATTATTTATTGTAGTGTTGATAATATGTGTTTAGTCATGAAGCTCCCATTATCTATTTTTAGCTTTCTGTGACATGGCTTTCATACAATCACTTCATTCAAAGATGACTTTGAAGTGATTTCAATTTTTTTATTTCTGTAAGACAAAAAGAAATTAAAAGGGAATTTCAACTTTGCATGTTCTACTGTTTGGGTAATAAACACTTTGTGGAGCAACCTTTTAAAATGTTTTCCATGTCTTTATTTCTACTTTTGCAATACAGAAATTAAGAGCAAGAGATTCCTAAAAAGGTTTTCAGAGCTGCTGTCTTTTTAAATAACTCTAAATCTATTTTTAGGAATTATTATTTGTGTATTACAAGACACATACGGTGTATTTAGATACCAAGGTGGTGATGACCTTTTCTCATTTTAGAAAAAAAAAAAAAAAAAAAATAAAGTGAAAAAGTTGAAAAGCAACCAATTAAGAAATCAGTCTTTTTAAAATTAGCTTAAGACAAATACAGCATCTATTTCACTGAAATTGTTATGATGACTGGATACAATAGTTTCCCATGGCAAAGCTCAGTGAGCTAAGTCCCAGTGAAAGGGATCTGATATTTGAACTTCTCAGTTGGAATACAAACATTATATTTTTCAGCTCTTCCAGACCACAAGGCCTGTGAGTCTGTGGATTTTAACACCTCCAAAACACTGTGTATGGAGCATTCAGATCCTGATAATCAGTTTAAATTTCTCTTACTTGTGCAGCCTCACAGCCTATAAAATTATCTATTTGCTTATGCTTTGAGAACTTTGGGTAAGAGCATTCAAGTCTCTTGTTTGCTCATTTGCCTCCTCCTTTTCTTCAACCTTTCATTCTCTTTGGGAATTTTTCTTCACTGTACAGTACCTGATCACAAAGTAGTCTCCAGCTGATTGTCTCTTCAACTACCAACTCATCTCTCTATTCGGTGGTCCCTCTCTTTCACCTGCCATGTTGAACATGCCATCTGCACCTATGTTCCAGGACTCTTCTTCCCTGCTTCTGTCCCTGTTGTTATCACAATTTTGTTCCAAACTCTTTACTTCCACTGGGCATTATGTGGAATTTCCTGTCATCAACAGACCTTTAAATCAACAAATGTCTCATCTTCTGACAATGTAGTTTTCCACTCATTACAATGCTTTTTACCATTTTAAATATTTGGTACAAGTTGCTTCTGTTATGATACCACCTTCAGAAGTCCAAAAGAAATGTTCTGAATTGCCTGAGAGGCAGTTTCTTCTGTTACAGGAAAAGCAGCCCGACAGTGGCAATATGATCACTTGACCAAAATGAAATAATGGTTGCAATTGTTCTTTAAGCTTTGTTATTCTATTTCTTGCCAGACTGTGCAATTCAGCACTGTAAGTGGAAGAATTATGCAAAAGCAAATGGTTTTGTGCTTATAAAATCAATAAACACCTAATTAAGAAACGAAGGAAATAGAGCTGTTGACTTTCATGGTGTTTCCGAACCAGTCTGGCAGAGTAGATAATTGAGAGATTGTTTAAGTAATTATTTATAGTCTAGTGTGCTTATTTAAACTGAAAGTCTGAATTTTTTTATGATCATGCAATGATAATGTTAACTTACACAACTTTTGGTCTGACTGAGCACCTTGTTGAGAAAATACATTCTGATTTTTTTCATAAAATCACAGAATCATAGAATGCTTTAGTTTGGAAGGGACCTAAAAGATCATCTGGTTTCAACCCCCTGCCATGGGCAGGGACACCTCCCACTAGATCAGGTTGCTCCAAGCCCCATCCAGCCTGGTCTTGAACTTCCGGAGGTGGGGCATCCACAAGTTATTTGCGAAATCTGTTCCAGTGCCTCACCACCATCATAGTGAAAAATTTCTTCTTAATATCTAATCTAAATCTACCCTCTTCCAGTTTGAAAACATTACTCCTTGTTGTCTCTACATGCTCTTGTAAAAAGTCACTCTCCAGCTTTCTGGCAGTCCTCCTTCAGATACTGGAAAGCTGCTATAAGGTCTCCCTGGAGCCTTCTTTTCTCCAGGCTGAACAACCCCAACTCTCCCAGCCTGCCTTCGTAGCAGAGGTGCTCCAGCCCTCTGATTATCTTCGTGCCCTCCTGTGTAGTCACTGCAACAGGTCCATGTCCTTCTTACTTTGGGGGCCCCAGAGCTGGATGCAGTACTCCAGGTGGGATTTCATGCAAGCAGAGTAGAGGGGCAGAACCACCTGCCTTAACTTGCTGGTCTCACTTCTTTTGGTGCAACTCATGATGTGGTTGGCTTTCTGGGCTGTGAGCACACACTGCCAGCTCATGTTGAGCTTCTTATCTACCATTTTCAGGAGCGAAGTGTAACAAACGTAGTTCTAGAGTTCTCAGGAACATTATATTCACATAGCTTTAGCACAAGCATAAATTAATAGTAATAACAAGCAGCTGTGATGGTACGTGGGAAATTAATGTCAGAGCGTGCAGTATACTTTTGTCTGGGTGGGTGTGCAGAAAGCATTAAGATACGAACAAGTCCTTGTTCAGAAATGAATATAGAGCATAGCCTTCTTTTCAATCTGTTTAAATGGGTATTATTTTTTTAGATTGCATTATCCTAATGCCACACATGCTGAGGATATAGATAGGCATATTGATGGAATCCCTGGAGCAATATGAATTCTATTGCGATAATGTTACCATTAGTCTTGATTGCATTTGCTGTGGGAGGGCAGGTTGCTTTGGGCTTTTTTTGTTTGTTGATTTACATTTTCCCCCTTAAATTTGTTCTAGTGTTTTTCCTCCCTTTTTTTTTTTTTTTTTTTTTAAAGAAGATTTCTTTTGTGTTCCATGGTATCTGTTTCACTTGTTGTTGTAATAATCACTTTTATGTTTTATTCCTGACAGTTTAACATGCTGCTACTGATGAACATTTTCATCGTATTTACTAAAGCTCATGTTGTACATATGAGAATATCTCCTTTATTTGTCTCTTATATTTTCTTTTTCCCTTGTTAGTGGTTTTGCTATCTCAGTTTCAATGTTCTGGCTGGTTGCAATTACAAGTTTTCCCAGCTGGGAGCTTGTTTCGGTTTTCTTGGTCTCTGTGACACGCTGGTCTATTTGGAAATGTAGTTTAAATTGTTTTGTGTCTATATTTTGCATCTTCTTTCCACACGGTATTAATGATGACTTTGTGGACATTTTTCTGTTCAGAGTTTTAAAGAAAAACAGTAGTTACAAAATTGGTGCTACTCTGTGATCTATTACATCACAGAAAACAGGCTTCCAAATAGGGTTTGGAGAGAAATGTTATTGCCTATAATTTACAGAAAGCCTGAAAGCTAGAGAAAGCTACTTTATCTGTCATTGCATGGTAGAGAAAAAAAGGTACTTCAGGTGTTGGTGATAAATATAGATATAAATTCTCTGTTTAGTTTTTGACTTTTGCTTGAGACATTCTTTTAAATGGCTTTATAATTGAAAGTCTATGTGGTGGTGTGAACTTATGGCATAATCTTGAGTGCATACCAACTCCTTTGACCAAGTCTGGTAACTAACAAGTTTGGTGGGCCTTACTCAATTAAGGGCTGTGTGATGAGAGTTTTGAACTGCTGCTTGTCAGTATGTGCATGCTCTATTCTATGAAGAGACATACAGATTTTACTAGCACAACAGAAAGAGGCCTATGAAAGAGAGCAAGGGTTTATTTTTTCAAGGAATACAAGTTGGCAAGCACTCTTTACAAAAGTACTATCTATGGTTCTTGATTTCAAGTTTTCAAACTAAGTGTGAGTTGCTCCATTTAATTATGGTTGATTAAATAGGATCCTTCCTAATATTTCCGTTGATTGGTTGGATGAAGTGACTTGTGTAGATGGATATGATGTGAATAGTTGTGGGTAACATTTAAGATTCCATTCCTATGCACGTTTGAAACACTGGTCTTGCAAGGCCCATTCTGAAAAACAGTGGGAATTTTTCCAAAAACATCACTGAATTAGAAGATGGTACATAAATTAATTATAGCAAATATATTTATTAATAAATCTTTATAATTAAAATGGTCATAGGAAGCAGGATAGAAAGATGTATAAATGTATGTAATGTGAGATAATTAAAAGTATGAACTATATGGCAATTGATTTATTTATCCAGTTCTGGCCCATGTTCCAGAGTTCTGCTATATAGTGGAATTTCAATCAACACTGTCAAATGTAGGCTTTAGTAATCTGCATTAAACTTCAGCAGAACTAAGTACAGCTTTTCAATAGCAAGCATAGTACCACAGATACTTATAAGTGTCAAAATATTTCTGATTTTTTTTTTCTTTCCATCCCTTTGTCTTGCTGTTGATTTCTGGAAGTTGTGCAACACACTTTTCAATACTATAGTTGCCCTCCTTTCTAAGAATTAAATGCCAAACATATAGTTATAAGTCAATTGTGTCTAAATTAAGTTTCAGATTTTCATTAGCACTGGAAGGATGACTCTGTCAATTAAAAAAAAAAAAGAAAAATCCATTTTCTAGATGTTTTAATACTAAAATAACATCAATATTTCAGGGTGTTGATCAGCATAAATACAGGAAGTGAAACTTGAACTTTTATTCAGCTTTCTTGGAATCCCATGGGAGTCACCCTTTTACAAACAATGAAAGATTGTGTATATATAGTGAAAGGCAATCAGTTTTTTGGGCTTATCCCTGCAGTACTGAATTCAGTTGCCATTTTGTTTACGATTTCAAGAAACAGAGAATTGACTCTGCACTTTATATGGGATCTACATGAAATTCCTTTTCTCAGAACTAGCACTTATTTGACTGCCTAATTTTAAAGGGAGGTATGCTGTATCCTTTAAAACTGTCACCAGCTGATGAACTGAGTGAGTATTGATGTATAAACCAAGAGAATTTACAGACATAAAACTGTGAGAAATCCACTTGGGCATCAGATTTAGGATTCTGCTATTGCGGGCAACTAGGTAGCATTTCTCTCCTTTAGCTCCATTTTAAAACTAGCTAGACTTTTTTCCTCTGTTACTCTAATTGAAACACCAATCCTTAATCTTAGTCTTCTAATGGTTAGAAACTTTAATCTTATTTCAATTCTAAATTTATTCATGACAGTTTCATACCCATGTACTCGTGACAACATTGTCCTTTGACTTTATTAGATTTTTTCTTTCCCCAGTGTTTACCCCCTAGTTCATTTATAGCAAGTAATCATATCCCCCCACTATCTTTGTTTTCTAGTCTTTCGAAGCTAAGCTCTTTTTCTCTCCTCTTGGAAAATAATCAATGCAAATCAATGCTAGATATGGTATGAACTTAGGTTCAGAACTTCAACATTACAATGGTGCATATAGGAATCTGAGCAATACCATCAGTAGTGCTTTTTTTATTCAAAAGATCATAGATGAACTTGTTAAGATTAAGCTATCTGGATGGTAGTGGAGAGTGAGCTAGTCAGATGGATTGTTACATCAGGGACTAAGACAATCACAAACATACTACAATGTATGTGAAATATATGGCTGTTATAGAAAAAAAGTTGCTCATTATTGTTAATTAAAAAAAAATATTTTAGAAAATCATGCCATCTAAGGCATACTTTGGAGGCACAAATTAAATATGCCAAACTGTGCTGTTTGTTACATGAACATGACTAGCATTGAAGCCTGGATATATCTGAAAGAAGAATTAAACACTATTCCCTTAATTCTTTAATTTCCACTGAGAAAATACATTTCATTATTTGTTGTCACAAAATATTTATGGAGACAGAGTGATAGATATTTACAAACACACACTTTTCATACATGTGTGTATTTGTATATTTATATTTTCTACAAATTACTTTTATATTTCCTTATTGTAGGGGTGCTTTGTTTGTTTGCTTGTTTATTTTTAACAGGTGAGAAAGAATAGTAATATCAGGACAAAAGGTTAAATAATACTAACACCCCCAAATTCTGCTCTGCCCCTTAAAGGGCAGCTACAGTAAACACAACAGTGGGTTGAGAGTTGTATACAAATTGAGGACAAGTTTATTGTTCTTCAAACCTTTAGGGACTGTAAAGTTAAAATGTAAATGTAAATGAAAATGATGTATTTTGTATGTTACTCTAAGTATATTTTATTTTCAATCAGGCAAAAATAAGCTATAGTATCATGTACAGCAGGGATATCTGACAACAACAATCAGTTTCAAAATTCTGTGTAGCTGTAAAGTATTCCTGAAGTTTCTTCATTGTGCTCATGTATGGTCCTTCCATCTTTTTTCAATATATTTTGACAATCATTCTGTTTCAAATACAGTTTCTGTACTTCTTCAACAAAGGCGGACACGACTCGAGGAACATTTTCCTATCTCACTTTGCCTTACTACATCTGGTAACTTAGAAAAGCAATGTGTTATTTCTGCCATGGGAAATGAAAACTGTAATTTGAAATCTCATCAAACACATTATAAAAACGTCAGTTCTGTTTTCTCAAGGGTTCCAAAGGATGAACTCTAGATCTCAAAATCTGGAAAACCAATTCAAAACATGGAGAAAGTGCCTTTTGCTTACCTACTTAATATCAACATCTATATTTTCTTTTTCTGTCTTTTACATCAATTTGATTATATTTAAAAGCCTCTACCTTTGCTAGCCTGATTTTTCATTCACACCCATGATTCCTACCAAAATGAATCAGTCATGTGCCTGATTAACAGCTCGTTTTCTTCTTGAGAATAAACCTTAGTTTTTCTAGACTTTGCATGTAGTTCCAACCCTCTGGTTGTTTTGTCATTCCCTATCATATTTGTATACCTTTTCTTTTTTCAACACACTTCTGCAAAACATAGCAGTCAAAATTGCGACTGAATAACCTTTACTGTAATAACCTCACAAATCATATGAGCCTGTCAATGTAACTGTATATAAATTTTGGTTCTAGTTCTAAAAATCGCTATAATTGGTAATACTATTCAAGGTCATATGCTGTGCTTACTTAAAAAATTACTTGTAGGAAAATTGAATGTTCTCCATTTTTGTTTTTATTTTTTATCTTCATTTTTACAAATACAACAATTTATATTTTTTATTATTTCAGAACTTTTTTGTTCTGAACTTAGAATCACTGTTTCACATATTCATTAAAAAAGACGAATGGAAAAACAGTTTGGGGAGCAATATCGGAGGGTAATAAATCACTCTAGTGATCTTGTGCTAGGAATGGACTAAAACAGTCCTGTGAGAGATTTGTCTCAAGTCTTAAAAGCTTCCAACAGTAAAAAGTCCATTGCCTCCCCAGGCAGCCTAGTCCAGCGTTTACCTATCTTGCCATAAGAAAGTTTATCTCAATGTCGGGGCTAAATCTCCTTTGCTGCAGTTTGAAGCCTTTATTGTCATCCCAGTCACAGTGAACATGGAGAAGAAAAATAATCACTCCTTCCTTACTTGAAGAACTCTACTGACAACCTGCTTGAAGGTTGTTATTTCAATTCATCTCAGTGTATTTCCTCCTGAGACAAAAATTATCAAATTGCAATACAATTCAGTTCAGGGATATAAGTTTTATAAGGTAAACAAAGTGAATCATATAAGCCATGCTCCCTTATGAATAGGTACTAAATGTGGCCAGGGACTTTTCATTATTATCATTCCACATAAAGAAATGCTTCCATACTCAGAAGTGTACTGGTCGATGTGCCAAATAACCACTATTCTGCTACTGCCTCTGGTATGTCTTTGTGACCAGGCTGGGAGACATGAGTTCAAGTAATACCTTCAAAGTAAGCTGCTTTCAGGCAGAATGATGGAAAGACTGGCTAAGTAGTCAAATACCAGTGAACTGAACCAATGTCAGTGCAAAAACAGGTCTTATCTTAGAGAAACTCTTATTTTGCAGTTCAGGAAGAAGCAGGGTTGTGAGTTCATTTTTGCTAGTCAGTCTTGTCTTGGTTGGCTTTTGCAATAGATTACATAAATATAAAAAAAAATGGTACCAAAAATGTAGTTGCATCTATGTATGAATTCATATAATCTAGCCACTGGCCGTGTACTTAAGCTATCAAGTTGCAAAAGAATTGACAGTTCCTGTTCAGCTGATTTATATAAATGTATATCTTTCAGTTAATACCAATGTATTGTACATTCCAAGTGCTCCTAGCTTAAAGGAATTCTGAAGGAACTGCCCTAGGAACATGGTACAAGAAACAGAAAAGTACATCAGAACATTAATTTGAACTCTCAATAGGACAGATACTCATAAAACCCTGCAGGCAATTTTAAAAACCTTCCTTCTGCGTGAATGGAATAAAGTTCTTCTTACTGGACAACAACTACATGAGGGATTCAGATGCAGAAATTTGTGCTGTATGAAAAATACAGCATACCACTCATTTACTTAAAAATAAATCTGTAGCTCCACCAAAATTTATAAGTGTGTTAGTACTCAATTTATTGACTTTTACTAAGTTATGTTTAGGAAGACACTAAAGATGACACTTTATCTTCTTGTATTTACCTACATGGATCTTGACCTAAAGATGTTTGTATTTTTGGCTTCAAATCCATCCAAACAGCATGTTTGCTTACAAAATTTAAAATGCTATCTCACATGAAGGTAGACATGCTTAATTTTGTGTTATTGCTGCATGATTTTTTTTTTTCTCTTGAATACAGTTAGTAATGCTGAGGAATCAAAATGGCAAAGATTCCAGCCTTTTTCGGATTATATCAGTCACCCGTGTTTCAATATCATATTGTCTTTGAGGATCTGGCAGACATTCCCATGAGTATGCTATGTCTTATACGCAAAGATCAAAAGATATATTTTGAATTTAAACAGTTTGCTAGTATGTATCAAAGAAAACAGCAAGACATAACAGGAGCAAAATGTGCATATTTTGTAACAAACTGCAGCAATATTCAGAACAGTATGGCTGCTGTCTCGGCACAGCAACAAAATTAAAGATGGAGTACACAGTAAGCAATATACATTTTCAGGCTACATACACCACAAAATCATTCTTCAGAATTAGTTGCCTCGTAGGGGCTTTGTGCCTTTTTCTGAAGCATCTGGCATCTGCTGCTGTTGAGAGAACATTATTGGACTAGACAGAACATCTATTTGCTCCAATATGGCATTTCTTATGTTCACATACACTTCGTCTTTATAAATTATTGCTATTTTGGTTGCTAAAAGAAATAGCCAGACCAATATTGCTATTGCTGGCCCTTTTTTTTTTTCTCTTCTAATTGTGTTCCTTGCTGTGCCCTAAATGAATGATGGAGTTTGTTTTGTATTCCCAGCAACAAGAACATACTGGCTTTATGATTCATTGCCAAATGCCACAAATTCCCCATTTCCATTGTTCTATTTCTGAAGAATATTAGCAACGTTCTTAATTTCACAACAGAACAAAGCAATGTATTTCTAAAGAAGCATGAAGTCTGGTCATTTAGACATGGAAAGACTTCTGTAATAGAATTCAGCTCTGACTTTCAGAAATAACTGTCTACTTCATTGTAAAGAAAAATATGCCTTCATTATAGTCCGTGGAATTTTTTCAGTTTGTAGTCAGCCTTGACCAAAGTCTTGAATGAAGGACCACCATTTTAATGAGTGTAGCTCAAAAATCAGTGAAGAAACTTTAAAAAACACAATGTTCTTAATGGAATCAATGTTTCTAAGAAAGGAAGGAAAGTATCATGAAAAGAGAATATGTATTTATTGAGAGCTGCTGCCTAATTTGCTTAAAGCTAAACAGTGTATGACAGCATTGGAGGGGAAACTGATTAGACTTACCCTCCTGAGCAAGCTTAGGAATCAAAAGCTTTGTTAGACAGAGAGAAGAATAGCACTCTTTACAGCTTTCAGCCTTGAGTGGCAGCAGCCTCACTGACTGCCTGACATCTTGCTGCTGGGATGCTGTGCTCTGGTTCCATGTCATCATCAGGAGGCCAGGGTCATTCATCATTTGCTGTAAATGGAAGTACACCGATTGCAGGATTTCTGGTAGAATATAGAAAAACATGTAATTCTCATCCAAGGCAGCTGAGATGACAAAGAACCTTGAAAATCTGGGTCTAACAATTTAGAGCTACAGTCGGATAGATTTATTTGAAAAAAATTAAGAATGAAGTCAAAACACGCCTCAAATATCTGTCCTTTTTATTCTTCATTTTACCTCAAAATTTAAGGGGTTGTGCTAGCACTTCTGAAGAAATGCTTAATGGTTATTTATTTTAAACACAGATAAAACAAGAAATATCAGAGGAACATTGAAGACACCTATTCACATGAGATTACCAGTGTGATTTCTTAAAAAGTTGCAGGGAGTGTATTCACATTATCTTGAGGCTACTTCAGGCAGATAGTAAGAGGTGATTCAGAGAACCTAAATTTAGAAGGTACAGTTCTGCAGTGAGAGGCGGTTTTTGTACAATGGCTTCTTGGAGCCCAAACTCGACATTGCCTCAAAGAAGAGGACTTGCAAAAAACAGTCCAGAAGGCATGCCTAAGAGGCAACGCTTGGCAGTAAAAGAAGAATTCAGAATGTCTCTTGAAACTTCCCATAGGGGACAGGTTTCTATGAGTGAGCTAGAGATGAAAAACTCTGTTTCTGAAGGTGAATTATCTGATTTGGGAACCAACTTAAAATATTTCCGTTATGACTATCAGGTTTGATATTTGTCATTTTTTTCATTTCTCTTTACTGTCTTGGTTATTCATTAAGCAGCAAATATCCACATTTTTGTATTTCCTAACTAATTTTAGCCCAGAAAGCTATGAAAATGTCTAACTCTTAATTTATACTGTTTGCATTCTAGGGTCCAATATCTATTTAGCTTGTACATCCAATTTAACCATCTTCATTTAGATCAAGGTGAGGAAAAAGAATGAAAAATGAAAGCACACAGACTAAATGCCACCATACAAAACTTACCTTCAACAAGTTAAAATAAAAATATAGGGGTTGTTATTGGAAGATAACTGTATCTTTTAATGCTAATAATTGTTGGTCTCTAATACCTGCTAATTCTGATGAAAATTTTGTAATAAATTAATTGGGAGATAGAATGAAGAGTAAAAAATGCACACACTTATCTGCAAGAATCCCATTATCTCAAATTGATTTGATTAAATTGAGAGTTCTACATGATGTTTAAGCATAGAAATAAATGGACTCTATTTCCTTGTAGTCCACCAAAATTGTCCTAAAAATCTTATTCACAAGTTGAAATATACATTTCCTGATCTTGGAAATCCAGAATCTTTGGAAATGGATTTGTATATGATGAACATATCTGTAATGTTCAAAAATACGGCAAAGTGATGATGTGCCTTTTTAAATTTATTTATTAGTTTACTTATTGCTTATGTAAAAGTTATGTGATGTAAGAAGGACTGTTACCTGAGCATTTCTTAGCAGCATCTAGATTATTTGTTTGGGTAAGTTCATAAGCTGGTATGGAAGGAGCTAGGTGTCCAGGAAGTAAGTTGTCTCACATCTCTCGATAAATCAGAATTTGATGAACACACCTTCTAACAACCTTCCCACTTTTAGTACTTGACAGAGCAAAGAAACAGAGCCCTTCCTCCGCCATGCAATTTTTACTAAAGGGGAGGACAGTATCATCCAAGAAATTTCCATTGTCAACAAGTTTGAGAGACTGACAGAACTGACAACTGCCTTTACAAAATGGGGAAAATAAATGAATGAGGACAGTCAACTGATTGTAAAGGATTTACTAAACAATCTAAATGAATGAAATTGGAGTGTAATGCTATTGCAACTTTATATCTTGGTCTTCCTACTTTGTGCTTGGTATAACAGGAATTTTTCACTCAATAGAAGATATTAACACATGGAAGGACCGACATATAAGTGTAGGCAATAATATATTTTATTAGTCTAGCTGAGGTAGTTAGAAAATACAGTTTTGACTCAGGTTCCATACATGTACAGGGCAAAAAGACATTGAGAAGAAAGAATAAAATGAAAAATATTGTTGTTTGGAGAACGACGCCTGTGAGAAAAGGAAGTAGGATGAAAAATCTGAGATAACTCAGATGGAATAGTTTCATATTTGGCTCAGCAGCGGGGGAATGCAGCAGTAAAAATAAAGCTAAAACTGGCATCTGAGGTTAAGTTGCATTTGTGATTTTGAAGCCCATTCAAATATATACTTCAAATCCAATTTCAGCAACTGCAAACTCACAGGGATGGAACCCAAAGAAAATGTTTGCACAAAGCATGTGGAAAATGAAACCTCCTACCTCTGTGCTGTTGTACTTTTGGCAGGAAAGAGGCATTTATTCAAAACCACTGCATTTATTTTTAAACTGTATTTTTTTGTGAACTGTCAATTATTCAGGACTGTACTAACGAAGAGAAACAGCAATATTTTCACTTCAGATAACATGCATATTTGTGCCTAGTGTATATGCGGGTGTATTTGAGAACTAGATTTGTATGGATATGTAATATCCATAAAGATTTTTAATATTGATAAATATTTGTAAACGACTAAGAAAATATTAATTTACTTTATAACTCATTCAGATGATTTAGTTATGATCTAATGAAAACATGCTTCACTTTGCAATATAAACTGTGCAGACCTTTATTAGGCCTTATTGACCAGCATTACTCACATTTGTTTACATTTTAATTATCTCCTTTAAGGACATCAAGAGTATTACATGTCTATGAGCATTACAAGGTAACTTTGTTATACCATTTATGTTGCACACCTGAAAAAAGAACTAATTTTAATTTATTATTTATTTTCTACAAATACAATTTTGCAAAAAATATCAACATGGATGAAAAAAGAACTTCATGAACAAACAAATACAGTTCTACATGTAATAATAACAGTGTTGCTTTCTGAAGTCTATAAATGCAGTCAGGTGGAAAAAAGGCCTGAAAATACACAGATCTTTTTGAAAAAAAAATTCAGCTATATTTTGATCCATCTGTATAACAAAACTTCTACTAAGGCTATATGCATTTCATATTCTCTTACAAAAACAAACCAGTCACATTTCAGTCAATTTTATTGAGACAAAATTTTTAGTTATGAACTACCTCTTCCATATAAAGTAGTCTTTTTAGCTTATCTCCCCATTTCCATTTTCAAATATACCCTTTTATGTATGCAGAAATTTCTTTTGAGCAAATTGTTTGAAAATTTTATAAAAAATAAATCCATATTATACTGCTATGTCTTTAAGAAATATTATTTAATTGTTCCAAGTCCATAAACATTAAAAGTGCATTTTATTGATTACAACGTCAGTTTTCAGGTCATCATAGGTTTTTTAAAGACAAGATGCAAATAATTAAAACTAGTTCTACCCTGTGTTGCTTTAGAAGGTCTGCACATTATAAATGACTGCTGGATTTTTTCCTTTGATTTATAATTAAAATATCAACATTAAAGAGTTAATAAATCTATTATTGCTAGAATTGGTCATATGCAATTTCATCTCCCAGGTCATTTTATGCAATCATTCTGCTAAAATGGACCAGACATAAAGTCATTGTGCTATTTTGTCACTACCTTAGGTTCATAAAAGGCCCTTTCCCCAAAGATACATCTTCTATCCATCCTTTTAAAAATGTTAATACTTAGTAGTTAAGTAAGATCATTACAAATTCACCTGTTTGTAAAATTATGTCTAAAAACAACTTTACAGTCCAATGCAGGTAAAGACATTGTAGAAAAGAAGAAAAATGGTTGATGTTAATTCCCATATTAACTGGTTAAAAGATTAAAAATGTCCTTCTGAAATAAAAAAAAATAAATAGCAATACATTATTTTATTTTATTTTTAATTTCATGCAAATATTTCATTGCAAAAATTTCATTGCAAATATTTTAATTTCATACTTTAAAACTTGAGCAGTGGTTAGTCATTCCTTTCAGTATGCTCATGTAGTGCACTTGTGGTAGTAGGACTGTAAGTGCATGTCCTGGTTTGGGGTAAAACAGAACCAATTTTCTGTTCAGTAATTTTACTTTTTAGCTAAGCTTCTTCTAACTAACTGAACTCTCTGAAAACAAGCATGGATCAAATGCCCCAAACTGCCTATCAGAAGGTTTGGCCCCATCTGCTCATATTAGAGAGCAAGATGACCATCGGCCAGAGTAAACAGTAAGTGAGGATTTTTAAAGAGGGGTTTAGCTTGCAGAGAAGTATAAAAGAGCAGGAAAAGTTGTTACAGCAGAGGTAAATGTTGGAGCGAAAATACCTGTAGCTACAGGCCTGATGCTGCCAGGAATGGGTGGGTTAGTGGTGGTGGGGAGAGATGCATTTGGGCAGGGAGAGAGCCTCTGTGGTCAGGTAACCGTGTGTGCGCAAACACACGTGCATGATTAGACCATATTAGGATTAGTTACAAAAAGGTCTATAGAAATTTCTAGACGGACATTAAATTTTGTTACAGTCAAATGTTGTGGTATATGTGCTGTATTACTGACAGTGATGCTGAATGTATAGTTCAGTAATTGCCTCTTAGTTACATGTCCTTAATTAATCGATAAACCACTCTGATCCTTGCTTGCTTCAAACTACATGTACTAAGCAGTTTTTCCCTGTGAAAAATATTGGAGATAGAAAATGGGACTAAAAAGAGCTGTCTTACAATAACAATGGCTAAAAGATTGTCCACCTAAACCAGACAAAACCCAAACCTCAACCCCAACAGAAAAAAAAAAAAAAAAACAACAAAAAAAAAAACCTACAAAACATTTAAAAAACGTAGGTTTTAAATTAGCTGACTGTGTATAATAACAACTATGTATTCACAGTCCTTTCTTTGGGCTTATGACTTCCAGGTCTTTCTACAAGCATGACAGGCACTCTTTTCTTTTTTTTCCTCCACAGTAATACAAGAACTGTGCCTTGATTAAACAAGCCTTGACACTAGAATTTAAGAACTGTGAGGGATTTTGCTTATGTTCCTTGTTTTAAGAGGAAATAAGGTTTATTTGGTTGTCCGGCTAGCAAAGGCAAATGAATCTCTCTTATACAAACCACATCAATTGAGTAATCTAGATAGCGTCAAGGGAATTTTCCAGAAAAAAATACCTCTTCCCCTCCTACCTGATTAAGAAGAAGACATGTTCTGAGCAGTAACGGGGCAGAAATGACAGAAACAAAGCAAGCAAACAAGCAAAAAGCAAAAAGGAAAAGAGCTAATTCCTACAATGATTCTGCTGGGTTAATCACAGAAACCACCACAAGAAGAAAACCTCACTGCCCTCCACTGTTCCAATTGTTATGGCCACTACAGAAAATAAAACGCTGCTTCTGGTAACTCTCACTTCATGTTTATTTACATGTACATTTTGAAAGCACAAAAATTAGTTAGATTTATTGCCCCTAGATGTGATTGTGAAAACTAATATTATTGTTCTTTTAAAGCTTCTTATGTGCTAAAGCAAATGACATTTTAGAATGCTTAGTGTCTAAAATGAATTTTAGACAAAAATAATTTGACAGTTGACAGCTACCCTTTAAGATAAACATATTTTCCTTTCTCTGTTACACAGGAAACTACCTCACCACTCTGACACCGACCACTTTGTCTCTTAGAAATATTTGCATGCAACTTATTTTTCTTAAGTTTCTGAGATATCTTTTCAGTGCATTCTTGCTAAACCTTCTTTTGTCAATAACAGATTTATAATGGTGACAGTCTAAAATCCATAACTTACAACTGCATTTCACAATGATGCATCACTCCATTTAAGGGTCACTGAGCAGAAAATATTAAATGTATTGAATAAAAAAAAAAAAATCTTGTTATGTTACTTTTACTTCTTGATCATCTGCTTACGTGCATACTAGTGATCTAATTTTTAGTGTGATAAAAAAATTTCCAAGGTATTTTACATTAAATTATTATACTGCCTATTTTTTGTTTCAATATAACTAGGAATTGTTCACACTGCTGTTTTAACAGGTAGTAAGAGGACCTGTGTGATATGGGAATGTACAATATTCAAAAGCAATTTATCACAAAATCTTTTTAAATGCAAATACACTGTCATCTTCACACAGCACCAGAAAGCTTGATTGCAATTAACTTATAATAATAGCACGATGGGTGAGACTCATTGCTGTATAATAGCTAGCAAAGAAAAGCAAAGTAAGGAATAGAAAACATTTTGTGGGCAAAGTGATTGTATTTTACCACAATGTGCTTTAAATAGAACTTCACAAACTAATTACATACACTATAGTGAATTTCTTACATACATTTAAATAGCATGAACTATTAACCCTGACACATTTCATCAGCCCTTTGAACACAAGGTTTCCAATTCAGGAAGGAACAAAAGCAAATGCTTTATTTTAAGCATGTGAGTATTCTCATGATTTTTAGTGGAGTTGCTCACAGGTTTACTCAAATGTACTTTAGTGCTTTGCTATGAGTAACCGTGATGACTGGTACATGAGAATAGCGCATGCACAAATACGTTTTCCAAACAAAATATGCAGTGCTATGTGACATAAGCTACAGTTTAAATACAAAAATTAGGCCAACATCTGTTCGTCTTCCGAGTTAAATTACAGAATAGTGAAGAAGAAAAATATTTAAAGCTTTGAGAAATCCTTAGGCATCTTAAATTCTGACTGCATTTTTTTTCCTGAGTTCCTACATTTTCTGTTCTCAACTGTCACAAATAATTTCAGAAAAAAATGATTTAGAAATATATATTTTATGCATGGCAATTATACTATTGATTATTTAGCTTTATGAAACAGTATTTAGTTACATTTGATATTTTAAATATTGAGGGAATGATTACATTACATGGTTACATTGCATAGGAAAGAAAACAAACAGAAGGGAAACACATATAAAGAAATCAATAGACTCTTTAGAAAGATACTTTTTACAACTTGGCAGCAGTATCAACAAATCTTGCTTATGGTTTATTAAAAAAAGGAAGTACGCCAAAGAAAATGGAGTTCTAGGGGAATATTATCTAAAGATCTTTTTTGCTGTTTTTAACTGAGTCATTAGAAGGAGAAGACAGTGATAAGCCATTAGTTGAAGAGGGCGACATTCCAACTCCCCCTTAAAATCAATGGTAAAACCCTTTTGTGATTTCAGCGGACTCCATTTGATCTACCCTCTAGGCTAAAATTGTCTGCCCTTTCAATCAGGACCAGTTCCATAGCACAGAAAGATTTTCAATAGACTTGAAGAGGGTAAAAATCAATTAATCAGAAGAGGATGGAACACCAACTGTTGTGGTTTAACCCTAGTAGGCAGCTAAACCCCACAAAACCAATTGCTTACTTCTCCCCACTGTTCGATGGGGGAGAGGGTCAGAAGAGTAAAAGTGAGAAAACTTGTGGAATGAGATAAAGACAGCACGCACAAGCAAATAAAATAAGGAATTAATTCACTCCTCCTGATCAGCATGCAGGTGTTCAGCCATCTCCAGGAAAGCAGGGCTCCAACACTCCTAACAGTTGCTTTGGAAGACAAGTGCTCTAACTCTGAACTTCCCCCTTCCTCATTCTTTCCCCTGGGTTTTAACACTCAGCATGATGCCATATGGTATGGGATGTCCCTTTGGACAGTTGAGGGTCATCCATCCCAGTTGTGCCCTCTCCCAGCTTCTTGTGTACACCCAGCCTACTTGCTGGTGGGGCAGTCTGAGAAGCAGAAAAGTCCTTAATGTTTTGTAAGCACTGTTCAACAATATCTAAACCACCAGTGCGTTATCATCACAAATCCAAAACATAGTGTCACACAAGATACTGTGAAGAAATTTAACTCTACCCCAGCCCAAACTGGTACTACCAGAGTACATGGGGTAAGGAGCAATGGCATTCACCAATAAATAGGTTACAGATTTCATAAAACCAATAGCAAATGTGGACTTACTGAAGTTATTATTTTCCCTAATACGTCCACAAACTTTCATTTCTCACTGAGTTTGTAGCTTATTGCTTCCAGCGGTTGACATTATACCATTATTTGCATTAAACATTAAACCATTTCAGATATCGGATATCTTGTCTGCTTGCTTTTCTTTCATACCACATCAATACCAAGAAAACAGACTCCTAAATCCACATCCCAGGCTAGTAAATTTTTCTTGCTTTTGGCAGGTGTGCAGAGGAAAATTATGATGGCAAAAAAAATTTGTCACAACTAATAATCTCAATTTATTTTATTTTATTAAAATTTTATTTACACTGAAAATTCTCTTTGAAATGTGATTTTCATAAACTTCCTTTCCTTTATTTCTTTATTTCTTTGTGTTTTACTTTGTTTAGATAACCAATAACTCTTGATATCAACACTTACCTTTTTTTGCCTTGTGGAAGAGTGATAAAGACTTTTGTAAAAGTAGTGATTGTGTACATTAACGTTTTGTAATAGGTTTTATTTCTGATCTCCATTGATGACCAGACACTAAGATGGACATTGCTATTTATCCCTAGACACATGTCCCCAGTGTTTTCATGCCCTGTGCATCACTAAAGCACTCACTTGAAGAGAGACCCCTCTGATTTGCATCCGCCAACTGCAAATCAAAAAACGTCATTTTACTTTGAATTGTGCTACATTTGTCTTAGATGATAGTTGTGTTACCATAATTTACAGGCATTTTGATGTTTGGGTTTTGTTTTGTTTGTTTGTTTTTCATTTATTATTCTGGTCTTTTAGATAGTTTCAAGACAATTCTTTACTTACATATGGTGAACAGAGGCTGTACTTCAGCTGATCTTTTTCTTGCTTATCATCTGAATTCCTTCTGAATTATATAGCTCTGAACTTCACTATTTCCATTTTACTTTTTCTTTCTCACATTTTACTGTATGGATTAACTTTCACCCTGTAACATCCTTCTAGACTTATCTCCTGGCTAGTTTGATATCCTAATGCTAGTGTGCTGCCTTGGCTATGATATGAAAAAGCTATGTCCTATTTTTGGGAAAGTTGCAATCAAATGTTTCATAGATCCTCCCTTTAAATATTTTCTATCTATACTAGCTCCAAAGCCTTCTGCATTTCTTTTGTGATATCCTTTAGAACAAAAAAAGGAACACAATTTACAACTGTATCTGAAGAATAACACCATTACTAGAAAAATTATGGGTTACTGACCAGCCTTACCAAAGTTTATGCTGTAGAAAGACTGTTCAATTGTTTATTCACATTAACATATTTACTATCTAAATATTTACATATTTGTCCTACATATTTTCTTCATTTAAATGAGTTCATTTAGTTCATATAAGTCCCACTTGTGGAGTGCTAGAAAATTCTATAATCTATGCTGCCCCTTTTAAATTAAGAGACATAATGGTCCATTTGCAAAATAATTTTACTAATTCATTAACAAGTTAAAAATAGTATAGTATGTTTTTCTTATTAAATCTTTTTTTAATCCACACTTTGAAAAAAATTGTTAAGAAATATATGTACTGGAGGTCAAGGTCAGACTCCATCAAGATTCACATCTCTGTTAAATCAATGTTTGATGACTACTAAGATTATACAAACCAGTAGTTTCCATTGAAAGGAAAAAAACCCAGCCAAACCATTTCTGCAAAATGTTTTGAAATAAGTTTATTTCTGCAGTAGAGCAGGGCTGAGCATGCTTGCCCCTTCACACAATTTACCAATCCTATTTATCCAACAGGATAAATTTTAGAGCACAAATGAATCCATGTCTAACACGCATATTTTAAGTGTAGTTTTTATAAAAAGTAAACTAGTTCTCCTCTTAGAATTTGGTTTGCTATGAAGTTTAGGTGCTGGTCATTTTAAGTTATTCTGGTGCTTGGTATATTGTTTCTTACAGTAAAATAAACCATCTCTGATATGGGATATCAAAGTATTAAGTCTGTGAAGCTGTACAGAGAATTAACAGCCATGAAAAACATTCTGAACACTGATGTCTTGAAATGACAAAAGTCAGTGACAATAAACTGTGTTGCTAGGAGACCAGAGCCACAGAAAATATGTCTCCATTTGAAATAAGAATGCTGATTAAAAAACATTCTCAGCAGATAATGAATAAAGGTGTCAGAGGTACCTTTTGTGCCAAAGATCAGACAGAGCACTTAATTTGTAAGCCAGAGGAATATAACCAAATCTTTAACAGCAGGAAATTCATCATAAAAATTTCAGGATAATAAAACTTTAGACCCTGCTTAGATCATGAGTTGTAACGGTACAAAATATTGCAGTTGTAGGAACTCTTTATCTGTGTATTGATGTTATATCTCTAAATTAAAAATGTGAAGGAATTGCTGAGGCCTGCTAATTATGTGTTTAAAGAACACAGACAGACTCTGAAGAACAGAAATGACCCCACACTGTAAAAATATTGCTATGAAAGTTAAAAATGTATACAACTAATTCTATTTTTTAGTGTTGAAGGGAACGATGTAAGTAGCTCTTTTTCATCATAATGGATTGACTAGCTTTTGTATATTTCATAGTATGTGCAGACATTCTACAAAAACAAAAGGAAAATTTCAAAATTAGGTTTTCCACAGAGAAGAAAACTTGCTGCCCAAGTAATGTCACCCTGAGCAAGAAAGGAAAAACATACGCATTTAGTTGCCTCAAATATCTGAATATGAAAAAGTTTTATATGGATGGACTAAAGGCATGGTTCTGTTTCTCTGCCTCTTTGTGGGTTTAAGAGAGTTTTTGCTGACTTAAGAGATTTTTTTATTGGTTAACATCCATATCTGTATGATTTCCACATTCTCAAAAGAGTCTTCTTTTATCTGTCAAGTTGCCCTCTATTTTTTTATTTTTCCTCATATGCCAGATTAAAATGTACCTCTAGGAAACTGGAGAGTTTGTGGTTTTACTAAGCACCTGTTGATAGATATTTTCTTACTATAAGAGTATTTTTTACTTGTTTTTCATTAATTTTAGCATAAAATGTGAACACAGACATGTATTTCTACAGTCTTTTTTGTGTAACACTGGAGAATCTGTCGACGTAAAATTTTCTTTGAGTTAATAATACTGTGAGTCGCAGAACTAGCTTACACAGGAAGGATGTGAGGCTATTTATTTGTAATATTAGAGTCTGTCAGAATACTTCAATTATTGTCATTAATGTTGTTAAGTCCCACTCTACCACCAAATACTTCAGAAATTATTACTTTTTTATCCTTTTTTTTTACATATCGTCAGAATTATTACATGTTCAGATCATTCCAAGAGTTTACTGTAAATCTTCAGAGTACTTCAGATAATTGCAATGGAACCAGAGAATGGGGTTTATAGACTATATTCTTAGTTGTTTTCCTACTGAATACCCTTGCCAGTATTTTTTTCTTTGGACTGGTTTCAGAATTAGGAGAGATGAAATGAAATTTCTTCATCTATTGATTTTCTGTCAAAAAATATAAATATTTCACCTATTTTCTATTTTTTTTTTATTGTGAAGAAAAGTGATTTATAAAGTTTCAGAGAAAAATGTTGAATTTCATTTAAAATTTCCCTACTCAAAACATTTCACTGTCCATACAGAAATCTTTCAGATTTAAAATACTATCTTAAAACTTTTTTGTAGCTTGAGTATGGTATGCAAACCTGTATATTAATTGAAGATATTATTGGTCTCTTTCTTACTACACTTTAGGAGAATCACATGTTTTTCCATACGTGGTAAGAAAATGTTAACAGAAATACTTTCTAGAAAAGACTGAGAGGTCATTGTTGTTATTTTGATATTTAAGGCTAGGCACCTTTGGAGTCAGCAGAAAGCAGCTGGCTGACTGTGAGGCCAAACTAAGATGGGGAAATGTGCAAAGAAATTTTGTTAGTGTGGCCGGAAATTAGGTTTGTGTTAGAACCCTGCAGGACCCTAAAGCCTCTTCAGAAATCAATAAAAAAACAGGGAGAAAGATGGACCCTGTGGTAGGGAAGAATCAGAGTGGTGCTCACATACAGGAAGCACATCTGGCCTCAAACACATTTCTGGTTTGCCAATGTGGCGGTTTGGGACAGATTGGCTAATGATGAAACAACAGATGTTCTCCCCCACCTCTCACTCCAAGGAGAGAGAATTATGAGTTCAGGAAACACTGAACTACTTTAATCAAATAATAATAAAATAAAAAGGAAATAATTAAATAGATACTCACTATCTATAAAAAACCATATCAAGTTCCCAGGAAGATGTCACCAGCAGGCTCTGGGGAAGTACCAGACTGGACTCAGCGATGGATGGGAACCGGATTCCACATCTTGAGTCAGGAACGCACAGATCGGGATCAAAGGCAGACAAACAGACAGGGTCCTCCTCAGACATCAGTCATGGAAGAAGAGAGCCATTGAAAATGAGCTTTTCTACTAAGCATGGCAGATGGGATGGAATACCCTGTTGGTCAGTTTTGGGTCACCTGACCTGTCCACTCCTCCCCACAGGTGTGACCCCTCCACAGGATAAACACCCAGGTCAGCCAACCCTGGTTGTCACAGCAACAAGCAATAGCAAGAGCCCCTCACTGAACAGAAAGTTGGCTCTATTCCACCCCAAACCAGGACAGCCAACTACTGCTGCTTATACTGCCATGTAGAAAAGAGAAGGACAACAGAAGGCAGTGATAAGCTTACAGAGAACCTCAGATGTCAGAAAATATCTTCCCTGGAGTCTATCAATAAGTATCCAAAATTTTTCAGGCTAGAAACATGTCAGACTGTACCGTATGTCTCTATTTTGTGTTACTATAGAATCAAAATACTTTCCAGGCAACTAAAGAAAGACAGTGTGACTATCAATCATGGTTTCTTCTCTGCTTCAGCCCTCATGTCCATACAGTAACTGTATTTGTACTGTAATCTTTTAATTTGCACTCTAAAGTATATATGTATATAAGGATTTAGATTGGAGAATTAGACACTAAATGCCCTTCTTTGCACCACGAGAAAAAGAGATTGGATCTGGGTTTGTCCTCAGCTCCTGAGAAGTAATCAGCTCCAAACAGGTTTTCAAAGAAGTTCTCTTGCTTGCAAAGATGAGCCTAACCCTTAGGATAAGGGTATTTCTTTATGCCTAAGGAGTGGGCTTGACATCTAAGGTTTATCCTGGATGCCTTTATAAAATTTGGAGGGAAAATAAGCACCTCAAAGTGAGCACAGACTTTCAGTTAACATGTTTTGGGTTTATGTGGCAAGTTTTTGGCAGTGTGGTGTCTGCAGAGGTGGCTTCTGTGAGAAGACACCAGCAGCTGCTGTCATGTCAGACAGAGTCAGTTTCAGCTGGCTCCAAAATGGACCTGCTGCTGCCCAAAGCTGAGCCAGTCAGCGATGCTGGTGGCACCTCTGTGGTAACATATTTAAGAAAGGGTAAAAAAAGACTGTGCAGCAGCTGGGAGAGAGAAGGGTGAGGAAAACGTGAAAGAAACAGCTCTGCAGACATCAGGGTTGGTGAACTAGTAGGTGG
Source organism: Alca torda (assembly GCA_008658365.1). NCBI lineage: Eukaryota > Metazoa > Chordata > Aves > Charadriiformes > Alcidae > Alca > Alca torda. The sequence goes on along the minus strand of CM018101.1, from coordinate 59,371,121 downwards.
AGGAGGTGCTTCAGGCTCCAGAACAGAGATTCCCCTGCAGGCTATGGAGAAGACCATGGTGATGCAGATTGTGTCCCTGCAGCCCGTGGGGGACCATGTTGTATCACATATCCACACTGCAGCCCATGGAGAGCCCAGACCAGAGCAGGCTCCTCTCAGGAACTGTGACCCACGGGATACCCATGCTGGGGCAGTCTGTTCCTGAAGGACAGTACCCCATGGAAAGGAACCACACTGGAGCAATTCTTGAAGGATCATGGGAGGGATCCCATACTGGAGCATGGTAAGAGCGTGAGGAGGAAGAAGTGGCAGAGACGAGCCGTTATGAAATGATCACAAGTCCTGTTACCCATCCCCCTGTGCCTCTCAGAGGGGGAGGAGGTAGAAGAGTCAGGTGTGAAGTTGAGTCTGGGAGGAAGGGGAGTTGGGGGAAAGGTATTTTTAGTTTTGTTTTTATTTCTCACTATCCTAGTCTGTTATCAATTGGCAATAAATTAATTTAATCTTCCCCATTTTGAGTCTGTTTTGCCCATGATGGTAGTTGGTGAGTGATCTCCCTGTCCTTATCTTGACCAATGAGCTTTTGACTGAATTTTCTCCTCCTGTCTTGTTGGGGAGGGGGAGTGAGAGAGCAGCTTTGTGTCTGGTGGCCAGACAAGGTCAAAACCCACCAAATAATATTGCTGCAAGTCCATAAAGAGCATAGCGAATAGGTTTGATGTTCTCATAGGATACTTGTGCATGTGAGGTGTTCTATGCATTTATCTTCAGAGAAAGGTTCAAATGACAAGCTTTTTAAGAACACTTTATAAAACAGCTGCAAAAATGTCTCTGTGCAGCCTTATAGTACAGTTACAAAGTATATTTACTTAGTCTCAGTTGCAGCATTTGAAATCCAAACAAACAAGGTTACTGCTTTTGTTATAAACACCTAATCCTAAAGCAGCCATGAATAAACATTATTGCAATGTCATGTAAAATGATAATCTAGGACAAGAATGTTTAGTCATAACCTACTTCTTAAAAGGGTAAAATCCAAAAGTAATAAATTGTGAGCAGGCTTAGCATCCCTTTGCATGGACAGAAAAATAAAAAAATAAATCTTAAACTGTTTCTTGAAGACTTTGTAGTCACAAGAAATTGTGCACAGCATCAAAGGAAACATCAAATGAAATAATAATATTACTAAAAAAGACGACTTTTCTGTTTTGGAGAGAAATATATTGTAGGAGTGGTTAATTGCCTTTTTTGAGAGGATGTAGACAAGTTCGTTTGTGCCTTTTGCTCCTGGGTAAGACAGTACACCTCAAAAGTTTCTAAAGTGAGTGGAGGCACATGAACTTTAGAATTTCAGCTTCTCTAGATATTTCAATAGTTTAACATTTCTCAGGACAAACAGTTTGAAAGATTTCTTTTGGCTTACTGAACCATCCTGAAATACGTCATTTAAAACCTGTAGAGTATTCAATTAGCATTTCTCCATAATTAGTAGCTGAATGATCCATTCACCCAGACAGGTCATCTTTCTCGTGGCAATTGCTCCTGATCTGTATGTCTCTTTGCATGATGTGGATTCTGGGACCTGCAGTTCTTAAATATCCTGGCCAACAGAAGGAAAATGGGACTGAAAATGCAACTCCTCCATGAAACATAATGCATGGAAAAATGAATACAATACCTCCTTGGATTGGTGATTTATAAAGTAAAACACTGCAAACCCATAAGAGCTTTACGGTTTAGATCTTTCATATAGCTGTTCAACTATGACAGAAAGCAAAGGATAGATCAGGAGTCTCTTAAGAGCGAAGAATTAATATTTAAACTTTTGAATGTTTCCTAAACACTCAAACTAGCTAAAAATCTAGTCTGAATAATTATTCAAATGAATACAAAAATCACAGCACTCTGGCATACATCCTGCATATGTATTATGAGATTGTGCACCCATGAGCTAAATTATTACCAGAGGAAATATCAGAAATATTAGGAGACTATTAGCTAAAACATTATCAAAAGAACAGCTCATTGAGATGACCAGGCAGTGGAAAAATTATACTAGGTGTAGGGTTTTGGTTTCTTTTTTTTTTTTTTTTTTTTTTTTTTTTAATTTTGGCAAGCTTTTCCTCAAGAATGATAACCAGAAAAAAAATATAAAAAACTATCTGAACATGCTACTTCCATTCCTCGGCTTGACAGCACTTACTGCAAGTCATTCTGCTCATCTCTCTAAACAAACAACTAAGTACTGAAAACAAAAGTTCCTAGCAGCATCAAGAAGAAGCAACAGTTTCTTCAGTATTGTGTTTAAGATGATATATAACACAAGGAATGATTTCTTTTTCCTGGTTCTTTACATTTTCTTTCTTCCTCCCCCCCCGCCCCCCACACTTGAATACGGAAATGCTATTGTAATTTAAACCTCTCTTTCTAAAACTGGAATGTTAAGCCAATGCATTACAGAAAAAGGGGCAAATAGTACCTTGGTTGGCAGATGAAAATTATCAAACTTAATTGGATTTAAAGATTCTTAATAGTAATTAAATTCCTGATCTCAGGCCCCTTAGCAATTCTGGAGTGGATTTACTTGCTTAACTAATGAACACGTGCTAGATTCAAAGTCTTTTGTTGAGCTTAGTCATAATTGTCACTGACACTGTAAACAAAAGATTACAAAATAATCTTTAGATAATCAAAAAAGAATTTAATTTGAGAAACAAGCTCAACAACAAAATAGGAATTTCTGGTGCCTTAAGAAATACACCTACTCAAACAGTTAGAAAGGTTTCTACAGAAAGAGATGTAGAATAAATTGGAAATTAAGTAATTACAATATTGTTGAGTGGCTGGGTTTTATTTTAGATTTTTCTATATAAAGGAGTCAAATCTCCAAAATGGCATTGAGATGTCAGTAAGAAGACAGAGCCTCCAGTTTTGTCAGGCTGCTCATCTATCCCTTAAATACGTATTTTAAAACACCTCCATCCCATTCTGATGTTGCTATCACATTATTCCCTTGACAGTTGAATGGTAATAATTCAAATAAGGAAAAAAACCCAACAAAATATCAATAATGTCTTTGTTTTAAGGAACAGATGGAACAGGTAAATAATCTTTCACTGGTGATTAAGGTGATACAAACTTGCTAAGAAAACATGCACATGAAAAAATAACAACTATTCTAACAGTACTCTAAATAGTACTCCTACTGAATATTTGTAGCAGCTCTTATCCCAATCTAAGTCATTTTCACCTACTTACCATGACAAGTGGTGGCAACATTCTAGATGGGAAGTATATTCATCTTAATTCATGATAAAATATGCTAAAGGATTCCAGTAGTATTCTTGTCTTAGTGTATATACATTCTGCATTATTTTGAAAAAATGACACTATCTATGATCAAAATGAGTTTTCTGGAGAGTTTTAGTTTGAAGTTTGGTGAAGAATCTAGTGCTTTCCTTCTTAAACAAAAAATATTATGTGCTCTGGAACAATCACTTCAAAATGATGTACGCATTAGTAGCGGTTTAGATAAAGTATGCATCAGTTGGCAAAGTGAAAAAAAGAGAAAAACAATAAATGCATTCTGGGTTTCAATTTTAATGACCACTGAACTCTTAAACAACTGTTATGTCTCCTATTTTAAGACCTATTATTTTTTCTTTTCACAATGATTTTTTAAAAAAGATAATATATTCAATCCTTTCAGTACAATTCAATTAAGTGGTTGTGCACATCAACCCAAGTTATTTTTTTATTTCAAGATGCGTCATGAATACCTACTTACATACAAATAATTAAAAACCTAGCCAATTTGCTGCCAACACCATGTTTCCACTTAATATTTTTCCATCTTTCACCCAGCCCATGTCATGTTGTGTGTTTTGCTTGCAGGATACAAGTTTCTGGGATATTCTGACTCTCCTTGCAACAGTTGACCAAAAGGCAAAAACAAGTAGAAGAGACTTATTCTAAACTTGTATGAGAAATAGTTAAAAAACAAGAATCTGCTACCTGTGTTACCTTAACCTGTTATTGTCATTGAAAACCCACCTCAGTTTTCTTGTATTAAAGGTACATAAATTGGAATAATACTGGTAGAATAAGAATAGATTTTCATTGTCTGTTTAAAGTATATGAGAATGACAAAAGTTGAAACTAAGGCTGATCAGTGGAATTTTAAAAGTTCAAGGCAGCCTCATAAAAAGAAATGAGGAGAAATATCAAGTAATAGAAGTTATACGCTGTGGCCCTCCAAGGATCACTGTATCCAGAGGGAATACTGAAAAAAAGTAAGAAAAACAATTAAAAAAAAAAAACCCTAAACCAGCAATTAACACTATCTTTAGTTATTTAAAAGTCACTCCTGAAACTCAACAGCAGTGACAGACACACTATCACTAGAAGGAATAGGACATGTTCCGGACTATTTGTAAACTTACTATTAATAGTTTATACCTTTAATACTGGACGTAGACAAAGTTGAACAAAATGTGAAAAGAAAGGAGAATACTTGGGATTAGTGGAGAAAACACTTTGCTGATCTAGATCTGAATTAATAATGAAGATTTTGGTTTCTACTGGTTCTCTAAATCAAAATCAAAAAAGCTCTAGGAAGTAATTCTTCAGAGACCAAAACTGATTTGAATTTTAAAAATATTTTGCTCAATATCAGAAATAAAAATTCTTTAGTAAATTGGGAATAATGAACACAGAAATCATTTCGGAAAGGGGAAGGAAGATCTCTAGATGAGCCTAGTTTTCTGAGATGGGTTACACAAAATCTCTGCTTTTGTTCAATTTTAGAGTTCTGCAGAAGGGAAAGACACTAATTATGTGTAATTTCAAGACCAAATTTATTTCTCAGGATGGCATGCGCAGGGTAAACAGAAGTAAAAGTAACATGGAACAATCTGACAGAAATAATCAGGTTCCAGGGGATGAAAGGACTTTTTAATTATTTTGTTTGTTTGCTTGTTCTTTTTTGAGAATGCTTGTATTAGGGTTTGTGTTTTGTTTTGGTGTTGTCACTGTCCTATCCCCCTTCCACTCTGCTTCCTGATATCTTTAATCAGAATTCCTTTATTTCACTACCCTTACATGCTGGGCTTCAGATCTTTTTTTTGTAGTTGCCACGCTGCCAGTGTTATGGTGGTTCTGTCATTACCTTCTTGTGACACTGCAGCCTCCTTTGCTTCCTTTGTGCTTCCATGCTTTGCTTTTTCTTTCTATTTCAAACTCTGTTTTCATATATGAATTAATGAGAGGAGAAAAGTTCCCATAACCAAGATTTACACCAAAATCATGTAGCATACTGAGCCAAAGGAATGGAGTATAGAATAAGAAATGGAAAATCACTAACTTGTTTCATGAGTCTAACTTTTAGGGCACCACAAGTTTGGGGTGAAATATGTGAGGTAATATCATCAAAAATGTAGTTGTTTCCATGTGATTTTTCATACCACGGAGTGTTTGAAACTAAGTCTTTAGTGACAGTGTCAAAAAGCCATATCTTCAAAGTTGGTCTCCTGTCTTTTATTCTTGCCTGTGATCGCCTGGATTTTGTTTTACAGCCTTTTCATGACTTCTGTGTTCTCTTATAAATATTTCACTAACCCAGAAGAAGCCTGGTATTCTAGCTTTTTTTGAGAAACAAAAGTAGAAACAAACAATGGATTCAGATACAAATCCTTTCTATAGATAACATAACAGAAGCTGTATGAGAGAAAACCAGCCGATGTTCTGTTGTGATGCTCAGTTGGTCATGTAAGATATTCTGAAAATAAGGGAAATATTAAGCCCTGGGGGTCTGGTTTTCTTGTAGACTAATTCTTCCTTGAATCACTGTGTTATGGGTTATAAAGCAGGCCTTTCCTAAATCTGATGGCAATTAAAGGTTTTTGGTAATTTTACACTCTTTTCAGTGAGTTTGTTTTTAATAATAACAACAGCTTTTATAAAAGCTTTGAAGACAGAGCTTCAGTTGAAATGCTTGTTTACCTTTCTGATTTAGGCTTGCATTGTGCAATATGTGGAAGATGTTAGACCAGTTGACCAGGATAAAAATATATTTGCCTTTAAAGGTAAAACATTAGCTCTTTTTTTAGTCTATTTGTAATATAAATTTACTGCAATGTGTTTACATCAACCCTCCCCTTCTCCCCCATCCCACCCTTTTTTTAGAAGATACTAGTGTTCAGGTTTAGCATCTTTCTGAGAGAAACATGCTGTTTAGTATAGTTTTATGAGGTTGAAAAAATACTAGCACAGCATGAGATTCTCATTCTTCTAAATTCAGGTTAAAACATGCTAATAATTTCAAATGTTATTCTGTTATTAGTATATCTAAGGAAATATATTTTGCATTTATATGAGATAATTAAAAGATGTTTATAGAGAAAAAAATTGTAGTTGTTCTTTTTCTTTTTTTAAGTTAGGGTCAAACTCTATCCAGAATTTTATGTCTAATTCCCTATTTTAATTGAACATTAATAAAAAGAAGAGGGATCCATTGGTAATTTTATATGAACACACCTGTTTGCTCACAGATTAGCAGAAGAAGCTCCACCTGAGATACACAAGGGAGTTCATTGTGTTCTTCAGTTTACAAATGTCATGTACAGAAGAAATACTGTGCTTGCTTTTGCTACTTTCTAGAACTTATATAGCAGATTTTTGTAACACTTATTCAGGTACAAAAGGTTTAGGGAAACTAGGAGAGGCAAGCCTGTTAAGTAATTGTTTTACATCTCCAAATCTTTATGTGATACAGAATAGCCAGAGAACAGTGCAGCATTCTCGAGGTACTGTACTGCTCCTCTGATACTGAGAATTGTTACACCTATTTGAAGGGTACATCCCTGTTACCCTGAATTTTATGGGAAAGTTTCTTAGTTTATTTGGTTGGTTGGTTGTGCTTCTGTTATTGTGTTGGGGGTTTTTTTTGTTTGTTTGTTTGTTTGTTTGTTTGATTGGTTTGTTTTAATGTGACTTCTCTGCATAACTTTTCCTGACCTCATTGTATTGTGCTCTGTATCTTTTTATTTATGATGTCACTACCCTGTTTAAAAAAAAACAAAATCAAAACCAAACAAAACAAAGTGTAAAATCTCAACACTTATCATGAAAAAAAGGAAAAAGTAGGTTTTCTGGCTGCTCGTAATAAGCAGACAGTTTCATTGAAATGCATCTATAGTTTGTAATGTGATTTGATAAGAGCAGTTTCCTCTGCTCTTCACCTCTTTCAATGCAGTACTTGATTCAGTGATTCTTATCAGGTACCATAGGCACATCAACCAACAGGGGTCACATTTACATGCTCTACTGGAAAAGAACTTTTAGCTGTTAAGTGCTCTAATAGTTCAGAACCTGCTGTGAAACATATGTGAAGAGACATTAGCCACCTACATGTGTTAGGAATGTAAGGAAGACTGAAAGACTGTTGTACAAACTGGCAAAATAATTGAAACTTAATGAGGAACTTCTCGAGGCAGAAAATGACCTCTTGTTTCAGTGTCACTGAATTTCCACTCTTCATCAGGTGGCTCAAAAAATGAATCAGTAAGAGCACAAGGAGCAACCCAATACTACTGAGCAGTATTTTCTACTGAGTGATGATTACCTCTAGGTGTGTGCTATTATATTTTTTCAGTGTAAAATATTCAAAGCAGCTTTCACTGAGCTGACTTGTAAGTTTTGCATTTCCAGAAAAGCAGAGGTAGAAAATGTTATTGTTGCATAGCCAAAATTTCCTTTCTATGGGAAGTGAGGCAGAAATCCTGCAGCTCTGGCGTAAAACAAACTGGTGAAGTCAAGCTCATTTAGAGAGGCAATCGCATATTGTAGCCTCTGGTGCTTGCACTAGATGAATTTATCTTGACCTCCGATTGACAGCAAAGCCTAAGTTGGCTGAAGTGTGTATTGTGTTGGCTAAAATGATAAAAAAAATGAAGTTATTGGAGTGCCAGTTTTAGCTTGCATGATTTTTCTCAAAGTCTGCTTAACAAGTCTTGTGCTGTAATCTACACATGACCACATTTCTTTTTATGAAGTGTTGCTCATTTAAATCTATGTCACATTAAAAAAGTAGGATCCTATTACTGATTCATTTAAAATGTAAGATGAATGGTACATTAAAGTAAGCATAATGTTGGAGCTGTCAATTTGCTTAGTTTTACTGTATATTGTAATGCATTTTAGATGAGAAAAGTACAATTAATCATGCATTACATATGTACTAGGCAATTATTAGCTGAGCTAAAATTTGCGCAAGGAAATCAGAATTTTCATTAAGTGTTAATACGTTTCTAAGCTCAATTTTCATTGAAGTTTCACCAGTTCAGTTATTATTTTCCAAAACACTCTTAGTAAAATTTCATTCAGTAGTTAGTATAGAGTGTTTCATTTCTGCCAGCATGGAGTAAAAGTTGATGTAAACATCAGAGGCTCAATATCAGGCTTAACATGAGAAAGAGCGCTTTAGGCAAATAGCAATGTCTCCTTCTGTCACATAACATCTGCTGAAGCAGACCAAATCCAACTCTTAGAGCATGCAGTGCTGTCAGGCTCTCAGCAAAGCGTCCATCCAAGGGGAGAATGTGATGTTGCTCTTTTATAGTACAGGGAGAGGTTGAAAAACATTTTCAGAAACTGGTACAAGGTATGTATTTTTGTATGTCACAGAATTTATCTTAATAAATGGAGCACAACATTTGTTGCTTTCCAGTATTGTGCTGACCTTTCTTGTGCCACACAGAGTGCCGGGTGAAAGAGAAGCATGAAGAATGAAAGTTGAAGGAACCTGCATTCCATTTCCTTTCTCAACCTGCCTGACCTACTTCTCTTCCAATGATATGGAGAAAGATATTATCTATCACATGGAAGCATGTTATTATTGTATATAAGATAGTAGTGTTTTTTCACTCGTGGAATCTGTGTAATCTTTGGGGGTCTTTATTTGATTTTACAGTCAATATAAAAATATATGTAAAAAGCTCTGGTAAAGAGAAATCTTAAACAGGCTTTGAGATTTCTGCTTCTTCACCCTCTGGGCTGAGCCAACTCAGACACTATTTCATTGGTCAAGTTAAATTTGCCAAGATTCACTTTTTGTACTTTGTTGGTCTTTAAAGACGTGATGGGTTAAAGAACTCAAACAGGTTATTGCTCCAGAGTGGTGAATTACTCTCTGTCTGGTCTGTCTGTACATAATCCAAAATGACAGGGCTGAAACTGTCCCCTGAAACAAACTAAGAATCAATAATCTTGGAGAAGAAAATGAGGCTGGGGAGATTAGAATCTAAATGAAACCCAGAATAAATCCCAAACAATGCTGGGAGTATAAAGAATGGCATCCTTCCCCAGCCAGATGCTCTCTTTAGTGATAACAGAGCTGGTATTGAAGAGGTACAAAAGAACTTGCTCAGGTAAGCATCTACAGCTTCTCATCTGGGTATTACAGGGGAAGAGAGCATTCTTTTGGATTTGATATTGGGGTAAAGAGAGGAAATTATTTTCTCCTCTTTTATGTCACCTGCGTATTTAAAAGTCTTTGTAACTGGATGTGGTAAGTAATTTTAATTTGCTTTTACCTTAACTCGGGTTCTTAGGAGCAATTATAAAATAATTGGTTAATATTAAAGCACCATATCTCTTTTTGATGTCCTGCTACTGAAAGCCAGAATACAGGGGCACTCTGGGACTCCTTAAAGCTCCAAACTGTTGTATCATGGTAGCTTAAGGGCAGCAGAATACACCTGCAGATGCTCTGGATGATTTGGGAGACAGTAACACAGTCTTTGTTTTGGAAGAGCTTCTGATGACTGTTGCTAGCCACTGTCACACTCTCTTTCTAACTGTCAGCAGGCAATGAACAGTATTTCTGACGCCTGAGTTTTCCTGCAGAGCTTGTGAAACACAACTTTAGTAGGAGAACTGGCAAAGTCTTGATTCCCTCATACATGAGAACTTTCTTTCTGCAGGAGAAGCAGGAATAAACAATGGACTACATCTGTGAGGAGCACTTCTGATTTTGACAGAGCGAATTATACTTCCTTTGGCTGGGATTAAGTATTCAAGTTTCAGATAATTTATGAGTGTTTCATGTGAAAAGACAATAAAATATATAGTATAATAAAATAAAATATTAATAATAATAAAAAAATGAATTAGTATCCACCAAATTAGTGTTCAGTAATGAGTGTTTTATGCAGCCATAGCTATCATCAGCCATTGTCATTTCAGGCTGGTGGCTTCTGATACTTTTATTTATGTTTACCTGGAAACACAAAGATTCCTTCTGATTTATTTTTTTTTAAAGTAGGAGGGGAAGTAGATAAAGAACACTAAACAATGGAAACTCACTTGCTATTTATGGACTGCCATCCCAGTGGACTCAGGGACTTGACTTTCTTCCTTGGTTTCCTCCTGGTTGCATGAAATTACAGAGAAAAGAAGTGCTCAGTACAGAGAACAGTTAGTTTTCCCAACCCAGAAAGCACAGCGGATAAATTTATTGGACCTTCCTTCAAGTTGCTATTGGAAATATTTTGAGTCCAGGAGAACAGCAGGATTTCAAAAATCCGTATATGTTAAAAGTCACAAAGATCAATTTGTTGCTCTCTGAAGACATAGGGGGGAAAAACACATTAAAAAACAAAAAAAACCAAAAACCACCTCAAACCAAAAGCTTGATTCCAGACTTTGGTAAATGTTTAGAATATTGTAATTGAATAGTTTCTTTCATAACTGTACTGACTGCTTTACTCTTAAGTCATTCAGGCGGGAACCGCACATCTTTTTCTTTCAAAATTACTTTGCCATTGGAGCTAGTTGTAAAACACAACTAAAAAAGCTGCACATCTCCCTTTCAGGGTATTGCAGCAGGAATATTAATAAAAATTAAGATCTAGCCTCCTTTCCCAGAATTTGTCTCAGTTAATGTTTTTTGCTTTTAACATTTTCTAAGGTGAAAAATAAAGTCTGACGGTTGTAAGTTGAGCAGACCTCAGACACACGTTAAGGATGGCTTTTATTATTTTCGTGCTAATCCCTTTCCTAAGCCATTGCCAGTGTTTCTTTTTCACTTTTCATTCCAGCCTTCACCTCCACTGCATTCAACATTTATGTGGCCTCCTAGACAGACACAGGAGTTGGAGAAGAAAGTTTTTCTGTACAAGCAGTATTATATTTTTAGGTAACGTCAGCGAGCTATTACGGAAAAGTGAAGAATAGACTCTCATGTTAGTTGTTGAAGTTTACTATGCTCTTGGCATCTGAAAAGAGTCTTTTAGAGGTCTAAATGTTACTAAAATTTGCTAAAGAAATAAATGTCCACTTTCTATATACATCCATATATACATACACAAACATAGATGCACATATATATATATTAATTTTATTTAGGGAGACGATGTAGTGACAAGTCAAGGATCCTTGTTTTTTTTGTAAAACCTTGCAAGCCACATGCTACGTATTCTATTCTGTGTTAGACACAGAGTAAACTTACGGAAGAAAATGGACTGATGCTCCTGTGCTGGGCAGAATCCCTTCCAGAGTGCCAGAGGCATTAGCTGCTACCAAGGGAAAGGCAGCTCGTTCCTCTGTGTCAACCTGAAAACAGGAAAAACAGTTACATCTCCATTCGTAACATCATTCTTTTGTTTTCCCTTCCCTTCTGTCCCAGGAGTAGCTTGCTCTCTGTAAAATTCTCTTTGTAGACTTTGGTAGGAACTATTCAGCCCATGCGGCGAGCACAAAGGGGGCTAAATAATGGAAAACAGAGCAATGTGCCCTTGTGGCCAAGAAGGCCAATGGCATCCTGGGGTGCATCAAGAACAGTGTTGCAAGCAGGTCGAGGGAGGTCATCCTCCCCCTCTACTCTGCCTTGGTGAGGCCGCACCTGGAGTACTGTGTCCAGTTCTGGGCTCCCCGGTTCAAGGACAGGGAACTGCTGGAGAGGGTGCAGTAAAGGGCTACCAAGATGATTAGGGGACTGGAACATCTCTCTTTTGAAGAAAGGCTGAGGGGCTTGCGTCTTTGGCCTTTTCAGTCTGGAAAAAAGAAGACTGAGGAGGGGATCTTATCAATGCTTATAAATACTTGGAAGGTGGGCGTCAGGAGAATGGGGCCAGGCTCTTTTCAGTGGTGCCCAGCGACAGGACAAGAAGTAACGGGCACAAACATGAACATAGGAAGTTCCATCTAAACATGAGGAGGAACTTCTTTACTTTGAGGGTGGCAGAGCACTGGAACAGGCTGCTCAGAAAGAGGTGGTGGAGTCTCCATCCCTGGAGACATTCCAAAGCCCCCTGGACGCATTCCTGTGCAACCTGCTCTAGGTGACCCTGCTCTGGCAGGGGGGTTGGACTAGATGATCTCCAGAGGTCCCTTCCAACCCTACCATTCTGTGATTCTGTGAATATGGCATTGCGGGGGGGAGGGGAGGGGTTTGGGAGGGGTGGAAAAAGAAAGAAATTGAGAGAAATGCATCTAAGTCAGCTACCAAAATGCATTTCAAGCAGTCCTTGAAAGGATGATTAACAATCATCCTTTAGGTTAAAAAATCCATGAATCCTCACTTGGTCTAGACTGCATTTATTTGTCTGACTATAGCTGACAAAGCAGTTAGTACTATTTTAGAGTTTTGCTTCCTTTCTTTTCATAACTTGACTAATTCATCTTTATTGAGTTGTTCATTGCTCATTTTTCCTGTCTCTTCCTCTTTTCCTCCAGAAAGTATAATGAGTAATATATTTCTGACCTTCTCTTCCTACAATAATCTGTTTTAATGCTACAGACGTGTGAATTCTACTAGTACTAAAATGCCAATTATAAGGCAGAAAGAAACAAGGGATAGTGTGAAAATGCTTTGTTATCTGAAAATGAGGTGAAGAAATGCAGGAAACGAACGGATATATTTTACAGTGAAACAGATAGAGCTTTTGGTGAACAGTACAGACAGATTTGGCAAACAGCTGAAAGCTGGAACATACAGTGCCACGTGCCATAAAACAAAAGAATCCTGCTTCTTGACAAGGGGTTTTGATGGCCACAGAAGTACTGACTCCTGCATCTTTCCCTCCTGAGTGTTGTGATTCAACCCCAGCCAGCAACTAAGCAGCACGCAGCCACTCTGTCATTCCCCCAGCCCCAGAAGGATAAAAGTGAGAAAGAAACTTGTGAGTTGAGATAATAACAGTGTAATAATTAACAAGAAATAATTAAAAAAAAAATAAGGAAAAGAGGAAAAAGAAACCAAAACAAACAAACAAACAAAAACCAACAACACACAAAACCCAAAGAAAGACCAAAATAAAATAAGGAAAGCAAAAAAGACAAGCGACACAAATCAAAACAATTGCTCACCACAAACTGACCGATACCCAGACAGTCCCTGAGCAGCAGCCCCCCTGCCAACCTCCTCCCCAGCTTTATTGCTAGGCATGACATCATGTGGTATGGGATATCCCTTTGGTCAGGTAGGGTCAGCTCTCCCAGCTGTGTTCACTCCCAACATTTTGTGCACCTCCAACCTACTTGCTGGCAGGGCAGTCTGAGGAGCAGAAAAGGCCTTGATGCCGAGTAAGCACTGTTCAGTAGTAACTAAAACACCAGTGTGTTATCAGCACTATTTTCAGCACAATTCCAAATCATAGCCCCATACAATCTACTGTGAAGATATTTAACTCTATCCCAGCCAAAAACAGTACACTAGAGCTCTGAGACTAAAACATCATCATAGAACATGAGAGGGACTGGACTTTACAGACAGGCTTACTGGAAATCTATAACCCTTTTGTTGTCTCTGGCAAATCAAGGACCAATCTCTGTGTAATCTTCCCATATTGAGATCACTTTATACACTACACTGCAAACCTCTACATTGCAAAACACTACAGTGCAACCATTGACGTGGTCACAAAAAGATTTTGCAAATATTATGTCATATTTGTTTAAATGCTTAAAAATGAAGCTTGACCAAATTCCCAAAAAATAGTAAGGTCCATTTTAAGACTTCTTTTATTTTGACTTTCAGGTTTGCTTATTAAAAAAAAAAAAATAGCTTCGATCTAATTTATTTGTTCTTATTTCTTTTTTGTAATAACATTCCTACAGGTTTTCTACACAATGCTCACCACAATTCCTCTTTTTCGAGTCCTTTTACCCACAAGCTTGATTTTACTTATTTACTTACTTCTTTTTTTCCTTTTGTACATCACCATTACAGTCGATTCTCTGTAGGTAAGGTTTTAAACTTTTGGATATGCAGCAAAATCTACAGACACGCACGGCAGAATAGTCTGCAACATTTCTGTCACTCCAATACCGTCTGTATGTGCAGAAGAATATTCTGTTAGGTCAAAACTTGCTTTAGAATTGCTTTGTAGTTTCATAAATTAAGCTAGAATTTGAATCACTAACTAACTACACTCTTATTTGAATAATTAGATAAGTTGATTTCAAGTTAAAGTGATTTCAAATTATTAATTATAAAGTTGATTTCAATTAAAAATAAATCAATAAACTGTTTGTTGGTATTCCTCCTTAATTCTTCATTGGTTTTAAAGGAGATGATAAACTCTCAGAAAATGAAGTTGATGCTGATAACTAGATGAATAAGCTATAAAAAAATCATACCAAAACATTATTTTAAAATATCTAATTTAAAGAAACACTTAAAGCCCTTTCATCAGACACAATCAGATTTTTTTTTTTTTTCAATTGAATTTAGATGTAGTGAATGGGGAATTCTGAGACACCTGGAGAGATGGAAGTATATTTTATTATCTACAAAGATCTATTTGCCAATTATGTCATCACATTAGTGACTTATATCATAAGTTTAGACTATTAATCTTATTTTTATCTCTCTCCTTCCTTTCAAATTCCAAACTACTTTATTCTTTGTAGATGCCTTCAGTAGCCACAGGAAAAATAATGATGGCAATGATTTTTTCTATTTGTTACTGTGTGCATGAATTTGCATTGAAAGAATATAGGTCAAAGTCTGACAGAGGTAGAACAAAGCAGGAAATGTGTTACATTCTGTCCTTGACAATGTGAAGAATTATAATATACTCTGACTTTAAATTTTGTGATTCAGAACTCCCTATGTTCTTCTTAATCAAAATGCCAGTGTTCATAACTGTATATTTCAATCTTAGCATCTCTCTCTTTTTGCCTTCTAATGCTATTCATACATTCAGCATTAATTCATGTAAAATTCCATCAGGTTTGTATGTCCTACTTTTGGCATATTAAGCAAATGCAGTGTAATCATTTGGTATATTTACAAGAAGGATTATTAATATTTCTCACCAAATATCAAAGAACTAAAGCTAATATTTTGAAAAAGTGAGTAAAAAGATGAGTTAAAGATGAGTAAAAGTCAAATATAGAGAAAGGACAACAAAATATAATCAAAAGCAGTTCTAGAGAGTCACAGGTATTCTTATTTTGGACAAATATTAGCACTTATGAACTTCTGTAGAAAAAAAAGCCATATAGGCAAAGGACCATACTAGCATTATGAATGTGATTAAAATTTATTATCAGACACTGATTTATTATGATTATCAGGCACTTATTTAGTACTATTAAAAGAGGTAGTCAGAAAAATACCTTATTGTTACATTTGATTGAAATGTGATAAAAGATGTTTTCATTGTGTCAGAAATGATAGATTAGACTAGAATAGAATAATTTCAGTTGGAAGGGACCTACAACAAACACCTAGTCGAACCGCCTGACCACTTCAGGGCTGAAAAAAGTGAAAGCATATTCTTAAGGGCATTGTCCAAGTGGCTCTTAAACACCGACAGGCTTGGGGCACAGACCATCTTTCTAGGAAGCCTATTCCAATGTTTGACCACTGTGGGAAAGCAAGGGAAGATTGGCAAGGTGGATTGTAAGTACACCCAAGTGACTTCCACCTGGGGTACTGGAAAACACGTATATCACACTAATTGTTATTCAGTCTCGGGTGCTTGCAAGAAAAACACTTGCACTTAGATAACATAAGTCTGTGATGGACTCAGGGACACCTTATCTAGCCACTTGAGAATCCTGGCATGTTGTTGAAGAAGATCAAAGCACAGTGGGAAAACTATGCCTGTTTGAACCCTTTAAATACCAGCAAGAACAGGGAGTCTGTGCCCACTCTTGCTAACAAGACCTCTCTCGCGTGCCGCAGTGCCCATGGTCCCTGGTTGCGTGCCTCTGCCCGGGTGTTGCTTCGGGGATTCCCTGGTCTGTGAGGTATCAAGATTAAATTTGTTCTTTGCTTTCCATCCACGATTTGTAGTTGTTCCTGCGTCCTGCCTGCATCGTCTCAGACAACCACCCTCTTGGTAAAGAAATGCTTCTTAATGTCAGGTCTGAACCTCGCCGGTGCATCTTTGTGCCATTCTCAGGCATTCCATCACTGGATCCCAGGGAGAAGAGACCAGCACTTCCCTCTCCACTTCCCCACCTGAGCCTCCTTTTCTCCAAACTAGACAAACCCAAAGTCTTTAGCTGTATGTCACAGGACATGCTTTCCAGCCCTCTGATCAGCTATGTTGCCCTCTCCAGATGAATTCAAGGACCTTCACAGCCTTCTTAAATTGCGGGGCCCAGAAATGCACGCAACACTTAAGGTGAGTTCACACCAATGCTAAATACAGCAGGACAATCAACTCTTTTGACTGGCTGGCCATGCTGTGTTTGATGAACCCCAGGATGCGGTTTTCCCTCTTGGCTGCCAGGACACACTGCTGACTCCTATTGAGCCTACTGTTAACCAAGAGCCAATCAACTTCCAATCAACAGGGACCTCCCCAGACTCCCAAGACCTTCGGTAGATGATTGAGAGGGGTCTTGCTGTAATATCTATTAACTCCTTCAGTACTCTGGGATGAATCCCACCAGGTCACATGGACTTATGAACATTCGACTGATGGAACTGATCCTTTACAGTTTCAGTGTTCGCAAGTGGAAAGCCGTTGTTCCTGTAGTTGTGGTCCTCCGACTCAAAGGACTGGGCAGCCCAAGGTCTATCAGTATTGTTAAGGACTGAGGCAAAAAAAGCATTGAATGCCTCCTCTTCTTCTTCATCCTTATTTTTCAAGTTACCATCTTCAACAAGTGTCAGTCCAATGTTTTCTTTAGAAAGAATGTACCTAAACAAGCGTTTCTTTTTGTCTGACGCAACACTGGTCAGTTTCAACTCTTGTTGAACTTTGGACTTTCGTGTCTTCTGTGTAAACCACACCTCTGTAAACTTCTTGCAAAGCCTGAGCTCTCTTCCAGAAATTATGCAATTTCTTTTTCCTCCTGAGTTCCAAGAGGAATTCCTTGTTCAGCCAAACTGTTCTGCCCTGTTTGCTTAACATGTGACACAATGCTCCTGTGCTTTTAAAAGGTGGTTCTTAGAAGCTGATGAGCACTCCTGGACTCCTAAACCCTCAAAAGCAGAATCCCAGCAGACATTGATAACCAGCTCCCTGAATAGCTTAAAGTTTGCCCTCTTGAAATGCAGGGTAGCAATTCTGCTGACCTTTTTTCAAATTACACCAAAAAAATTACGCAACAATTTCTTGATCACTGTGGCCAAGACTACCACCTACCATCACATCCTTCTCAATTCACAAACAGCAATTCTTGGAGGTCACCTTTCCTAGTCTGTTCACTGAACTAGGAAAGAACCCCCACCTCTCTACAACCTCCTTTCAGGCAGCTGTAGAGAGCGATAAGGTCTCCCCTCAGCCTCCTTTGCTCTAGGCTAAACAAGCCCAACTCTCTCAGCCACTCATCCTAAGACTTGTTTTCCAGACCCCTCACCAACTTCATTGCCCTTTGTTGTCATCCCTGTGAGGCTGTACAGTCAAACCCCTCCCTTACATACAGTAGAACTCCTTCAACCTCACCTGCCCTGACCATCCCTCTTGAACAGCCTATAGCCCTCCACTGCCGCACTGCAGATGCATAGCAGTGACATCTCTGTGAACAGACCAATACTTCCAGTTCATTGTGCTTGTTTCTCATACCGCGTGTGTTGGTGTGCAGGCATTTCAGATGTGTTTCTAAATCCTCAGTGCTCACTGGAGCAGCATAAATGCTACGACTAGCATTGCCAATGTCAGATGGTCCCATGCCAACCCTTGGCTTACCTACAGCTCTCCTGATGGTATCCCGTTTCACCCCAGCAACTTTGTGCCTCGAAGACTCTTCCGTCTTTATAAAAGACAAAGTTCTGGTGGAGGTGCCAGTCTTGGAGTCAGGTTTTGACGCACACTTGTTCCTGCCAATGTCTTTCCCTATTAGTGGGAGGGTTAAGGAAAACACTACCTGTTCTCCTGAATCCTTTATCAGTCTTCCGAAGGTCTTTTGACTGTCCTTAGACTTCTTGTTGCAACATCGTTAGTACCCGTGAGAAAGAGCAAGAGTGGGTAATAATCCAAAGGCTATACTAAGCTCATCAGTTGTCTGGTGACATCCCAGATTCTGGCCGCAACCTTCCCTGAAAAGAGGGTCTAGTCTGCAGACGGGTGCCTCTGTTCTACTCAGGAGGGAGTCACCTATGACCGTAACTCATCATTGTTTCTTCTCAATGCTGGTCTTAATGCAGGTCTTGACATGAGGGGTTGGTTGATATGATCTTGGTGAGAATACTTGTGCAAATTCCTCCTCTTCTATCTCATCATGTCCTTCATCTGCCATTCACAGATGTGTACCTATTCTTTAAGGGTAGCTGAGAGGGTAAGGAGGTCTTCCTCTTACAGCACCATCCAGTAACTTGCTTCCATTCCTCCTTATCCCTCATAATACTGCCTTCAGCCTGGCACAAATGAAATACTGGACAAATACTTAGCAGTAGCCATGCTGAGTTGACTTGTGTGTACCAGAGATGGCAGAACGCAGCTCTATTGGTCTATGTCCTTCTCAGACTCTGAGATGCTCCTCAGTCTGCTCACCTCCTCCCAAAGCTCAGACACAAAGTAGAGTGGTTCATCTACCTGTGAACACCTCCCACAGGTGTGCTTGCTGTCATCCTCCGTCTCCAGGACTAGCCCCAGCCACAGCCTGCAGCTGGAAAACTAGATGTCTGTGATGATGGATATTATAATGGCAATTTAGGACACGTCTTTATTATCACGGATGAGCAACAAGTATGGTTACTGCCCGTGAAGAAAAGGCGACAGCTCATCACAGAATGCTGAATGATAAAGTCATGCAACAATTAACAGAAGGTAGAATTGAAATAGGGTAGAATGACATACATTTTTGTATAACCAACCCCATCAAGAAAAAAATACAGGAAAATTACTGCATGACGTGTCATTAGTTTCCACCTCTCATAATGCACAAGTTTACATATCTCTCTGGCATCTCCTTTTGTATTGTACTCTTTTTTGATAATCATACAGGCAAAGAGATTGATTAGATATGTAAACTTGAGCTGGAAAAAGAACGCAAACACAGGAATGGAATATCGACCTGTGTCCACCTGCCAGTAGACTAACAACATGTTCTAATTACTTTTTTTTTTTTAATAGTAGTATTTAAAAAAGAGACTGTGGGAAAGCTTTCAAGGCCCATAGACAGTGCAGCTTGTGGCAAGATTTTTGCTCCTCAGGACCTCGTTCTTTCTGCCCATCAATCTCTTAGATTCTTTTTGTTCTCTTTTCTTCTCAGATTGATCAAAATCGCATTAGACAGAAGAACAGATTGCTGTGTACATAGTTTACAAATATATCTGTAAGATAATCTCCAAAGGCATGTTAGATTGAATAAGTAATTTTTTGTGCCAATATTTTCATTATTACAGACTATTCTAATTTCATCTTTCAGGAAGATTGAAACAGAACCCTTGTAAAGTGCCACTATGAAGGACTCATACAGCAAGAAGCCAATGGATAATCACAAATTTAGTTTTCCTTTCTGAAGGGATAAACTCTACACTATTTAAGCTATACCTTAAACACTATGCATTTCCACTAATTTGTTAGGTTTTATAACTGTGAGTTGTAAAAACAAACAAACAAAAAAAAACAAAGCAAAACCCAAAAAGATACCAGCATAGCTAGTAAATTACAATCATTAATATGGGGAAGATGTGATCTTACTTTTGCCTGGTGTATGTCTGCATCTTCAGACTTTCAGGTAAAAATATAAAGATCAAAAAGGCTGCATAGCCTGTGTACTGAGGGCTCACACATTATATTTTCAGTGCCTTCCAAACTAAACTCTCAGATCCTGACTGTTCACAGTTCAAAGGGCGAAAATCTAGTCACAGTGAAGTAAGAACAATTAATTGCCTTGTTCATCCTTCTTTTCCTGTCACCTAGCAGTGGGTATGATCTAATCCACAATTTTCCTGGAGGAATAAAGGAATAGAAGTAGCTAGCATTTCTTTTCTTTACTGAAAAGTCTAACTACAGTGTAGTTAGCCCTGACTACCCTTTTGCAGGAATGAAGTATGATCAGTTAACATGGGATGAATAAGACATTTTACAAATGTGATAGTGAAAAGAGTTTGATGAAAGTATAGAAGAAGCAGACAGTCATGTTTTATCATAATTTTCTTACAGTGTGTCTTGCATCCCGATTAGGACTATATAAATCATATTCAACAAAAAACGAATTTGGTTTTCTACTTGTGAAATACGAACAACTAGCCTAATTTTAGGCAGATCTATCTGTTGGTGAAATAAATAATAAAATAAAAGATGAAGAAATGCCTGTCTGTGAATCTGTCTCAAAATCTTTGGTGGTAACAGCTTTTATCCTAGGAGTAATAAAATGAGAATTTTGGTTTTGTTAGGTTTTGGTCTTGTTTTTATTTTGTTTTGGGGTTGGTGTTGGTTTTGTTTTGGTTTGGTTTGGTTTCTTGGGGGGAGGGGTGTTTCTTTCAGTGACTACTTTTCATTCAGTGTTGAATACATCTGTTTCTGGTTGAATATAAATATTTGACATCAAATACATACATTTGACTGAAACATGCGAACCAGTTACAAAGACTTGTAAATTCACAAGTGGTGTTCAGTTTATGTACAGCAAAATTAAAACGGTCTAAATGTTCCAGTTTTTCTGAGTTTGTTCTCAATACTGATGCTAATATGATCCCCTATGAGATAACCTCCTGAGATGTTTCATATCTACATCTCCATGGGTTACTGGAAGTTCATGAAGAAACACGTACGGGGAAGATTACTGACTTTTCATGCTGTTTCTTTAGCAAATGTAGTTCCAGAGGAAATATATTTTTGAAGGAATTATTTTAAGAAGTTTATTTTTTTATAGGTATTAAAGTCCTTGACTTGAATTTACGTGTGGTAGAATGTCACTCAAATATTCTGGAGAAATGTTTCTGTTTAAAGTCCTATTGGTGCTATCACAACAATAAGAAATAGGTCACGTAAATCCAAAAAGAAAGGAATCTTCGATTATATATTGATGAGCTACCAGATGCTTCTTTCTCTCATCTTTTGTTAGCAAAGTGTCTTAAATAATTTACTTAAAAGTATACTAGCTGAAAATAAATGTCCAATTTGGTTTTTCTTAATTAAAAGTAAATGATAAATAATTACTGTTTACCATTGTCTCTGTTTCAAATATCAAACCTACTGAATGTATTAGTGCAACAAGAAAAGATCATTAAGAAGGGAAGGAGAAAGAGTAAAAAAGCATGCAGTATGAAAGTCTTTGTAATGAGACTTGAATTCAGGAAACTAAAGCAGAAAAATAATACATATAGTTTTATAGATCCTACTTTTCATCTATCCACAAATCACCAGTTTACATAAAAACAGCAGTCATATTATTTTAAATCAAAGAAAATGGAAATGTGCATAGGAGATATGACAGAAGGCTCCTTTTAAAGAGAGGGCCAAGGTTTCTGTTCTACTGGCAAATATACATCGTATGATATGTGTGGAGAATGGGCCACACAAGAAAAGTTTTCGAAAAAACCAAATAGTTAAAAAAAAAAAAGAAGTGTTGATTTGCACGTACTGAATCAATTTATGGAAGGTGTTGTTGAAGTATTGCTTGCATACATTATTTTCTCTCAGTTTAAGCCCCTCACCAAATGTTATGTTTCACAATATTCTTTCAGCCAGTGAAGACTTGATGAAATTTTATTGCATCATGGAAGGTATAATCCATCTGGGAAACCTGGCCCAAAGAGAAGGTTGAGCATGCAAAGCATTTGCATAATAAATCCCATGACTCTGGCTTGCGGAATTCTATTGAAAAATATTCTGTACCATCATTTTTGGAGATCTGTTTTTTATAGGCAAAATGATGAGTTTTTCCACAGGAAGCAGATATTTTTCACAAAAACAAGAATTACTCTGCTGAAAACCAGTTTTCTGTCAAAACAAATTTTAACTGAAAACTTTGAGCCATCTGTTTTACATCATCACAGTGAGCAGAATTTGGAGGTAGCTTGGTACAGTTTACAGGCAATTCCAAGTGAATTTGCCTTTACCAGCTGGTACAGACCAGCTAAAAAATGTGAAGAGTATACTGTTCAGTTGAACTCAGTCAAACTATTCTAAGTAATTCCATACCTTGAAGAAATGGACTCCATTATACCCACAGTAAATTATATTTTTTTTAGTTTCTATCAGTGCTAGAAAGCAAATCAGGTATCTGTTATTCATCTGGCCACTTGACAGTATTAATTGAAGAGGGGAAATGGGGGCTGTGCTATGTACAGTGGGCACATCTGTTCTGATAACTAAGTTATGGCCTACGCAGTAAACAAGGTGATCTGAACAAGGCATACCATCTGTGTTTCTTACAGCTTGCTTCCTTATTATTTCAACGCACTCTAATGTACATCCTGTTTGTGCTCTGTATATGTCTAATAAGTAGGGCTATTTCTCTTTACAGAATATCTTGTTTATATATATTTTCAACACGGCAATGTTCAGTGAAAGTGATATCTATTATATTTGTTTGCATAATTCAAGGAAAAATGTATATGATCCACTTTGAAGAATCTGAAAGGGAAAAAAAAGAGGTATTGAAAAAAATTCTTGCTAATTAAATATAGTAAAGATATTTTTCTGCATCAGACACTAAATCTTCTATTTCTAAGCACAGAATTATTGGCGTGAATGGCCTATAAGATAAATATACTTGAATAAATATTTTAAATACTCAAATAATTTCCGATGAGACCAGTTCCACAAATTCCCTGTCTAGCCCGTTTTGCTGTCTAATAATTTGTCAAAAAGATTTATCTAATATCTAGTAAAAATCTTTGCTATCAAATAAGTTGGCCATTATGTGGACAAATGTCTATCCTGACCATATAGCTACATTAATAAGACAAATCTTCCTGAAATCAAAAAGAAGGTAATGCTGAACCAGATGACTAACCCTGACTTAAAACTATGAGAAATGGCTAGACCTTGTAGATAAGAAAACAAGAAAACAACAACAACAACAAAAAAGGAGCGGGCCTTTGCAAATCCTGGCTAAAGGGCACTTCTAAGACAAATATCCTGTAAATCCCCAAAGTTGGATATTATAGCAGTAAAACTGGGAGACTGGGGTAAGAGTGGCAAAGAGGAAGAATCTGGAAGAGGAAAAAAAGTGAAAAAATATATATAAAGTGACACAAATTATATAATTGGAGGTCCCTGTTGAGCAGTCCAGCACCAGATCAACATACTTTGAAAGACTATGAACCCTTAGTCTCCACTCTACTCACATGTAACTTTTCTCTGGGGAACCAGGAGCATGGGATGTCTTCCCTTCCATTGGTGAGAAAAGCACTTTTCATAACATGGACAACACAGCATAACATAGCATAAATGGAGCTGAAAATCCATTTATTACCCGTCTCTTGTCACATTTACTTTAACTTCACGTACCTTTAGTGGACAGAAAGAACAATTAATAATTTCATTCTTTATGTAGAAACCTTCTATAAAGTAGAAATCCTCTATATTCCATGAGATTCTGCCACCCTTTACAGTCTTTCTTGTCTCCTGATTATTTTTTTTTTCACCTAGTTCAATTTTTTTTCACCTAGTTCAATATTTCCTCACAGTATATTTACAGTCCTCTTATTATTCATATCTATGGATGTTTTCTGTGTCATGAAACTATGGTGTCCAAACACAGTACTGTAACTCCAGCCCTGCCAATCCTGAATAAGGTAAAAGAAGAAGAAAGAAAGAAACAAAGAAAAATCATAAGGGTTATGCTTGTATCCCTTTAAAAGAGACAATGGTCTGTAAATATTATGTCTTTGGTAGTCATTGTTGTCAGGGGAGCTATTAAAACTGGCCAGCAGGCAGAGTTCAGCCTGTTTGAGCTATTGCCTGATAGACTCTTCCCATCCTATGTTTTCCCCTCTGTTATTGGGCCTGCCATGACAATAATCACATTCTGAGTGATTATCACATTCATCTGTTGATGAAACTTGTTTGTTCTGCAGCACCACCACACAAATGCCCTCAGTCTGTGATCTATTATGACTCCTACTCCCAGCTTTTTAAACATGCTACTTTAGTGTTTTTGCTACCCAGCTATCCTACATTTTGTTTTGTGAATTTGATTTCTCTTCTGAGATGTGTTTTGCACTTGTCCTAAATTAACAACTTCACTTTTGATCTCAGTTGGCTTCTTAAGTGGAAAGCAAAGTACATACTGGTGGAGTTCTATGAAATGTCCTTCTTTTGTACTCAGCCTTCGAAAATTGCTAATTCAGGATATATCAGATCTACACTTTCCTGGATTCATTTCTTCTCTTGAAAGTATGCAAAACCACCTTTAAAAAGACAGTTTTTATCTTCTGAGTATATTGAATCCACCTTGGGGTTTTTTAGTTCTTTTATTTTATTGAGATGATAGTTAAAATAATCAGGATGGATCAGTCAGTGCAAAGTGGATCCAATAGTCAAAAAAGGGAAAAACTGCAGAAGAACTGGTGGTTGGGATATGCAGTCAAGGAGAAAGGAGACTGTCTAAGCTAACTGCCTCTGCCTCAGTAGCACAATTCTCTCTGCAGTAGTGCAGCCACAAGACTATTGTATGAGAAATTGGTGATCCACACGCTTGATTTCTTCTCATATATACAAGTGCAGTTTGAATAGCCTGTGACAACTTACCAGCCAGCTGTGGTAGAGTATCCGACTACTCAGGTGTAGGCCTCCTTATGACACGTATGACTGCTCTATACAATGGTATAATTAAGCAGTGTACACAGAAGCAATGCATAGTTGATCAACATAAATTTATTTGATGTGTACTCCATCATAATTATATGGATAATGTTTTGTGTTGTCGACATCAAACATTATGTACACCTGCTGGGGAACTGCAACTTTATTATGATAAGGGTATTGGAGCATGCTGTCCAAGGGTCTCTTCAAAACTAAGTACAAATTCCAGATGTCTCTGCTATCAGTGACTGATGAATATGTATTGTGAGCAAGACCCTATAAAAGTACTAGAAAACTTGGAGCTGATGAACCTCATCATAGATGGGAACTCTGTGCAGCACATCATGATCTGTGCAGAGAGACTGACTGATCTGACATTGCAACAGTTGGGGTTGCCAGCAGCAGAAGGCATGTGAGATTGGTATCACCTTTTCTATAATTTCCATCCTTTACTCAATATATTAGTTAGCTAGCTTTGGGTATTTGTGCCTTTCTTACTGAGATCCCAAAAGAACTGACAGCTCCTCAGGGCAAAACAGTCTCTCAGAGACTTCTGAAAGAATGTTCATTCTGGACATCATACTTTCCTTGAATAAACCGGAGTAAAAAGCATACACTGCAGCAGGCTTTCTTAAAATCTTATTACCAGGTTGAATTTAGTTAAAATTCAAAATATTTCCCACACTAATAATAAGGATAGCACAAATACAATGCAAATTTCAAGACCTCAGTTTATCAACTGATTGTTTTGTTCTTATTTCATCTTGCTGAAAGCAGTGTTCATTTTCACTTCATGCTTTCCAGTTCCTCATTGTCAAAGAATGCAGTTGTTTCCTAGGAATCTATGACAGCACTGGTGCTGTTGCAGCTTGCGAGATACAAATAGAAGCATAGAATAAGAGCCCTAGTGAGGTTTTTCTCTTAGGCATCAAAGGCTAGCAACATGGAAAGCTCAGCTAGATAAAGGCAAGAATGCCACAAATTTTATTTATCTTATAAAATGTGACAAAATGTCTCATACAAGTGAATACTATGTATTGGTGCCTTAACTACAGCTAGTTGTTAATGTGCCAACACCAAGCACCATTATGGCACTCTAATGCCATTAGTTAAAAGTCATCAGAAGATACTCTGCTTGACTCAAAAGTGTGTTTTCCCTTATGTATGTTTTGATTAATAAGTTACAGATGGGAGAAAAAAATAACATTATACCTCAACTCCTCCCAAAATTCTGTGTGTAATAGATTTAAAACCAGTTTGCAACATGTCTTACAGTTCTTCAACAAATATGTAATCTGAACTAAGAAACATACAAGAAACTAAAGAGTTGAATAAGTACCACTTGTCAGAAGGGGCACTTAGAGTTTAAGGCACGTTACTTTGCCTGAGAAACGGATTAATAAGTGTAGAAACACAAGCTTAGGGAGCAAAGATCTGCACAATATCAGACCTCATGTAACAAATAAATAGCAAGTTGTGGAAGAGGAGTGAATGTTGAGTTTTCAAGGACCACGTCTAAAGCATGTTATGTCATGCCAATGAAGATCAGAAAATTAACACAGATGTGCTCTTTTGATGCAATTAGGCTGGCATAATCTATTATGGAGTTTGAAAATATTAGACAAATATTAATATTCACATTAATGAACTAAATACCTCCCCAAATTTTAGTTGTAGGTGTTTTTTCTGCACATTTGGTGGGCTGGTTATTCACAGATGTAGTAGGAGAAAGCCTCAAAGAACTGTTCCTTTCCCCATCATATTTGCCAGGAAGGTTGCACACAGAACTGGGAAACTGATGAGCTGTTGACCATCTGTCTGCTGTTGACTTGAACACTTGGGAAATCTATTTGTGATTGATTTTTTCCCTTTTCCGTTTCCAGGGCCCATCCCAACTCAGGCTGGTATTGTGACCTTTCAGGAACTCTCCTTTTGCCCATAATTAGCACTGTCATGCTCCATTTGCCTCTGTTCTTTTACAGTGCTTCATCGCCTGATCACTGCAGAATGAAGGGGTTTTTTAATTTTTTTTTATTTTTTTATTTTCCCCAGTATGCCATGTTTCTCCATTTGCATGCCTTTCTGAAAACTGGGACGTTGTATGCAGAGATTCAGCATCCCTGAAAGGCAAAATGACAATGATGAGAGAAGAGTACTCTTTGAAGAAAGCTGTAGAATGAAAGTGTATGCTACAAGCTCCTTCAAAAAGGAGGCCAAGAAGATGCCAAGGAGAACGTGGGACAAAAATGTCAGTAAATCAATCAATAGAAAAGACCTGCAAGATATTCAGTGCTGCTAAAGATTAAATTCTGTTCCAACATATGTTTAGTCTTCAGGCTAGATAGTTATTGAGAATATCTGTATCAAATAAGTATTTTAAGTTGGCTAGATTTTACCTCACACCTTTATTAAGTCATGAAAATAAAATAATAGGAAACTTTTTATTCTCATTCTCATTGGGAATGAGAGGGTTTGGAATATCTGACAAAACAATGACCATGAAACTAACACTGTCCCTCTTCACCTATACACAAATGAAGCTTTTAGCTCCAGCTTTACGGCTGCAGCTGCCAGACTTTCAGGGGGTTGAGATGTGCATGTTGGTGAGAGACATCAGAGAAGGCATAAGACATAACTAATAGGCCATAAACAAAACAATGACACCAAGTATTCACAAAATAATTTTTAGGGTTTCTTTAATTTGACAGTGACTCTTCTAATAGCAGTGCATCTGCCTGTAAATCAAACTTTCAGAAGGTCCCGTAAAATTACCTGATGTTGGAATCATTCTGAAATACATCTTAGCTGCCTTATTCTCATACTGAAATGAAAGACAGGGAGATAATACAGAATTAGTGATAAATGAAAATACATTAACATTTAAAACATTTCCAGCATAAAGTAAAACAATTTCCCTCTATACCCCATTTTCTCTTACTTAGCATTAACCATGTCACTTTCTTGGATCCCAAGTACTTATAACTAATGCAAAGATTGTGCTCTGATTTTGAGCTGCATTGACATGTCCTGATTTTACAACATTTTACATAGTCTGACAAACTTAACTTCTTCCACACTGCTTCACTTATACATAAATAATTTCATTTTAGAACCATTAGAAAGAGTCAAAAAAGGTTCATTTTTATTTAGTAGATGAACTCAAATTCAGTTTCATGAAGAGTAATGAAGTGAGAGAATCTTCAGCTTTGCTAATTGGGTTAAGTCAATTCAGTTTTCTTTTTAAGCCATGGTTCTCATTATTAGAAATGTTTTAGAAGAGTGCAATTTTGCTAGTACAAAGTAGAGAAGTCAAGAGGATGACCTGACAACTGAGAATGAAGAATGATTACCACAATTCAGAAATTAGAAATAAATCATCTAAGAAAAATGGTCCTTTAACCTGGAGAAAGAGCAGTCTGTTCACTTACAAAATGTGGATTAAAAGCTAACTAACTCTGGTACAAAATTTGTAAAAATAGCTCTTACTGACTTCAGTAAGCTTTAGATCAGATTTCATGATCTTAATAAGGTATTGTTTCAGTGGTTCTATATCAGGTACAAAATGTTTTCATCAAAAAAATCCCATCTGCAGATTCATTTGGCAACCCTGGACAGCATCTTGAAACTGGATTAAAAGAATAGCAAACATCCCAGCATTACTCTGTACTGGATCAATCCTTTAGAAAGTCTTATGAGAACCACTTTATTTAAATAGTAACTTGACTCCATACTGCTTCCATTTTTATGGAGCTCAAATTCATATGAACAGTTTTCTGGGAGAAAATAAAGGTGTTGAAAAGCAAGGCAGTTTCTCCTAGTGAAGTGATAGAAGCTAGAAAATGAGTAGTGGGTTAAACATGTTTCACTAAATACGACTGACGTGCACAGGAGTGTGTTTCATATGCCGTAGATCACAGCCAGTTAGACACCTTGTCACAGACAAAATATATATTTTTAATTGCTTTAAATGTATATGCACCTGCACATATGATGAGAGTTTTCCATTTGTACAAGTGTGTTAAATACCAAGACAGAACAAAGATAAAAGCAAGCTAAAAATAATTAAAAAACTCCAAACAAACTAAAAACCCAGCCCTTTGAAAATAAGCACAATAATTGCGCTACTTTGCTTTTCGAGTTGTTTTGAAATCTAAATATATTCTCTCCAATTATAGATAATTATTTTCTTTCCCTGAGCCAGCTAGAGCTTTTGAACTGAGAGGTGTAACAATTAGGAAAGCAAGGGTCCAAAGCAGTACTTAAACCTAAGGGACTAAGCAACTACAAATTAATCTTTAACCGTGGTGTTCCTCCTCTTAGTGATGTGGAATTTCAGAGTTAACTTCTCAAGCATGACTTGGAAGACCTGGGTTCACTTCATTTCAGTTGAGACATTTTGAAGCTTTATCTATGAGATTGTTGTAGCCTGGCATTAAATCAACTAAGGATCAGAGTGTATTTGCTTGAGACTAGACACTATAAAAAGGGGACAAAAAGAGACGGAATGTAAGGTAGGCCTTTGTCCCTGTATCATGATTTGCTCTTCTATTCTTTAAAATAAATAATATCTTTATAGCTATTGAAATAAGAAAAAATATCACAAAAACTAAGTTCCTGTACTGCTAGCACCTCTGGTTTTGATTATCTTGCTATATTTTGTTAATACAGAGCCTCATTATGATTCTAGTTAGTTGTGTTAAGGACGTCACGTTATAGCCACATATAACAATCTACATAAGCCACACGTGAAATGACTTCTAAGTCAGGTATGTACCAGTGTTTGAGTTCTACATACATACAATAGAGAGATATTTTGGAACTCCATTAGTTAGCACACTGAGATAGTACTATTATTTCCAAATAACATTCTCTTTGTATTTCTGGAGAATTGTCCTAATAGTATGTACCCTCCTGTAGTTCTTTTAATGCACTATCATTTGTATTGGCTGAGACCCATATATAGAAATTGATAGACAGAATTTCCCATAATCTGGGTGGAGATATTAAAAATGTATGTCCACCCATCATTTTTCTGAAGCAAAGCCTGATCAGGTTCGAATCTTTGAATGAAAAATTACTGTGTTAATTCAGCTGTATTATATAAAAGCAATGTTCCTGAAAGGAAATGTTATTTTTATTTTTATTTATTTTAAAAGAATGCATATTTGTGCCTAGTCACTACCATAAATAAATTTTCTACATAATGTAAGTCGTTATTGTATTTTTTAAATTTCTTTCCCCCCCACCACAGTGGATATAATAACTGTACTTGGCTATTACATCACTTTAAATGCCACTGTAACAAGTGGCCTATAAAACATTTAATTTTAAGCAATATAATTTTTTAAATACTGCTGTACAGTAAGTTACATTTTTAACACAGTTTTCAAAATGTCATAATTTGTAAACCTGTCAGGAAACTTCTGTGAACTCACTTTCAATATTCATAACTCAGGCAGTCTTTTGACTAATCTGAAGGTTTCATTAATACATGTAATGGGAGTCATAAAGAAAAAAATATTAAAACTGTATTTCTTCAGGCTAAATAATCCCTGGGGACACAATGGAACCATAACTGTCTGAAGTCTTGCATTTTAACACTGAAAAAAGTAGAAAAATACTATTCTGTATTAGTTTTAATCATTTTTATGGGGGAGGGGAACAGACTGACATTTTGTTTGTGTTCCTTACTGTGGCCCTTTTTGCTGTGAGGGCTTTGAATTGGGATGACAATCAACATGTGCAATATCTTAAGAATGTTCTTAAAGCTTAACTAAAGTTAAACACCTTAAAGCTGAACAAATAGCACACAACTATACATTTCTGGACTATTACTTTCCTATTTAAGGTTACCGGCTAAGGTTTCCTGTCTAAGGTTGCAGTTAATATTCCAGGAGTATTAAGTGATAATATGAAGAAAACTTGGAAGGTAATGCTTAACATTATTAGTATTGTAAGTTTTATGACACTCTGTAGATCTTAGGTAGTCATTCTTTCACACATATAGATTTGTTGTGTGGTCAGAAATGGTTTTGTGTTTCAGGCGGTTTCATATTTAACAGAATACTCATTTTCAAGAGGAATTAATCAAACTACTTCTGGAACTGATACATCTGTTCCTCTCTTTAATATTCTAACACTGAAGCTACATCCTCTCGGGCCTTTCCTGGAATATGTAATTTTTATGTATCTCTTTTTTTTGCATGATTTTCTTTGTCGATTTGTTGCTATTAAATTACTGCTTCCCTCTGATCATGTGTTACAGCATTCTGAGAGGACTAAAACGAAATTGTAAGTCCAAGATATCAAATTCTTCTTTGCTAGTCTTGCTTGAGACAAATTGATTAGGCAATTTATATCTTTTTTTGCTACAGTCAGAGGATCCTAAAATTCTATTGTAGAACTAGCTCCCAAGAAAATGTAATCTTTTATCTAGATGCTATTTTTATATTTATGTCTTAAACTTTTCTACTTGAGTGATTTAAACTTAAGAGCCTAAATAAAGTTTAAACTTTTAAAATAAACTTTTGCGTCAATATCTCTTTCAGTTTATCTAATTCTGATAAGGAAAATGGTAACTACTTGTAATAAGCATAGTAAAGAAAAGAACTAAAAGTTTTAACCAGTTCTTTTTTTACAGGAAAAACAAAACACAAAAGGAGGAATCAAGAAGTTTTATGAGTATACAACACTTCTGATATCAGGGCATCTATAAATTTACGTCCGTTTTATCACCGCTTCTTAGAAAAAAGGACTGAGGAAATGTATTATCCATTTAACAAGAAAAAGTTCTAAAGGTGAAAACCTGTATTAGTTTAGGTGGACATAAAATAATGAGAGATGTAGAAAAATGCTTGTTGCATGCTACAGTCTGCTAAGTCCTTGTTTCACAATAATATTTTTAATGGACCTCAGAAACAAATTGCATTCAAGGGCATTATTTGGCTGAAGCAAGAGTAAGTGAAAGTGAAAGCAAGGGAATAAGTCTGAACTCCATAGAGACAGAAAAATCACCCATATTTGCCACACTTTTTGCAGAGAAATCATTGCATTAATTATATTGTCATTCTTGCATTTACACTTCTTTTTGATACAAACATGTCTTTCTGAATAGTAAACGTAATGTAATCACATCATGTTTTCTATCAAGAAAAAAATCAATGGTTCACTCATTTAAATTCTTTCTGTCCCCTAGAGGAATGAATGGAGGTTTTACATTGCATGAAGTCACATCCACACTGTCAATCCATAATGGTATTTGATATAAAATTATATATTTTTGACAGTATGCTATAATTCTTCAACATCCTCTTCTATGATACTTGCTATATTCTCTTAACTTACAAATTTCAGCTATGTTTTCTGCCTTTTCTTTAACGTCATCTCTAGATATGAATTTAATTATGAAATCTGAATGAAAGTGAAAAAGAAGTTTTTTTCTCTTCCTATAATTAAGTTTCTTTCTGGTCTTCTCAGCATCAGACTGCACAGTACTTCCAGTTCTTAAATTTCTCTTTTCTTTTAAGCTGTTATCTGTTGCCCTCAGATTGTCATGGTTAATGACCTTTCTTTCAGTCTCCTCATTTTGGTTGTACACACTCTCACAAATAATTTATATTTTGAGTACATACTAGGTGTTGCCTCAGGGAATCTCTTTCTTTCTTTTTTTTTCTTTCTGAATAGACACAAATGTTTTAGCACCCTTTCTAGAAATGTCTAAAATCTATGATATATCTCAGTGATTATGGCAATTGATATTTTATTGATCACTGTTGGTCAGCTAAGAATACAGGCATTCTTAGCTTGAAGTATATTCTGCTGGGGAAGTGCAGAGAAAGATGGCATCTTTTGAGAGCTGAGATTGCGTTTCTGGATATGCAGGATTTCTCTTTTCTTATCAATTAGTGTTATTTCTTTTTGGTCTCCAGAAAGTGGGTAACATAAAATTATTCTCTATGAAAAGTCAACAGTTTGAAACCTTGTAAAGATCTAGTCAATAGACTTTTCACAACCCACCTATTTCTTTACTCTTTCTTTTTCCACATTAAACATTAAACTACAGCAGTATTTTAAAAATATATACATATATTTAGAATAGAACAGAGCAGTTCAGTTGAAAGGGTCCTACAACGATCATCTAGTCTAACTGCCTGACCACTTCAGGGCTGAACAAATGCTAAAGCACAATATTAAAAACATTGTCCAAACTCTCTTAAACAGGCTTGGCGCATTGACCAACTCTCTAGGAGGCCCATTCCAGTGTTTGGCCACCCTCTCAGTAGAGAAAATCTTCTTAATGTGCAATATAAACCTCCCCAATGCAGCTTTGAACCATTCCCATGTGTTCAATCACTGGGTACCAGGGAGAAGAGATCACCACCTCTAGTGGACTTTCATATGCACACACACGATGATGACTCCTCTTTCTGTATACTTTGGGTTTTCCAGTAGTACATATTTAGTCATAGTGCACTGCCATCATGATTTCCTTTTTCTCATGTATATGTGGGGGCTTCTTGGTGGCTCTTTTAGAGGTGTTTGATAGGTGTAAGAAGATGAAACATGGATAAGTATTAATTTACAAAATTATTAATAAAAGAAAAACACGAAAACTGTACTGGGTAGGAAAATAATTATTTGAATCTGTTTTGGAATTGCTGTGTCTGATTACTTTAGCAATCTTTTCCTTCTTTGCTACTGAATACTTGTGGTCATTTACAAAATAATGCATCTCAATAGCTGGCATGTTATCTGTTTCCTAGGAAGGATTTGTTGCATTCACTTCAGACTTCTTTCCTGGCTTCAGCATTCAAGAATAAATTGCAGTAAGGTACACAGCAACTGTAGGATGAACCTAGAACACTGTGTAGCTAAAACAAACAAACACACAAACAATTTTTATTGAAGACGACTCTATTATTTATGCATATAACATATATATGTTCATACATATTATATTGTATATCTTTACATATGCATATAATACATAAAAAACAAATAAATTAGTATAATATTCTGACATTTTGTCTTCTGTAGAGACATATAGATCGGCATAAGACTGTTAAAATCTACAGACAGTAGGCAGTTTTTCAGATATTCTAACAGTTGAAAAAACCTTAACTTTCAGTGGAGAAGAGTATAAATGGTTATTTCGTGGTTAAAATAACATTTTTAACTGGAGAATGAAAGTGTATTTTTTATGTTTCCTAATTTTAAATAAAAGATGAGTATCAAAACATTTTGATACTCAGCAATGTTTTGCTGTGTTCTTGCATAGCTTCCTCTGTCTATTTCCAGGGAAACAACATAAAGTAGAAAATAATCATTTCTTCATGTGTAGTGTTACAAGAGGACAACCTAATCACAGGTTACACATAGACATCTAGGCATCTTGAAAAACAGAACAGCCAAGCAATAACTATTAAACAAAATCATACTTTTTTTTCAAAAAAAATGAGGGATGTAGAGATACATAGGCTTAAGGCTGAATAAGAAAATCATTGTTTGTATCTTCGTTAAATAACAGGGTAAAGATTAACCACTGGTAGTAAAAAGCCTGACCCTAATGTAAAAATGCAGGGTAAAAGGATAATGTGATTGTGCATCTCTTTTGAAATTAGACAAAACATCAGACCTCTGGATTTTAAAACAAACAATAAAACCCCTCTACAATAGGAACAAATGAATGAGATTCAGAAACCCATTTTGAGTTTAATAGTGCTTAACACAAACAAAAATTTTCTGTTCAGTCCTAACTTGCTCATGTATTTATTATGTCCATATTTTCCTGTTGTTGAGGTTCATTAAGTTGTAGTCCTCTCTATATAACTGTACCCAGCATTCCATGGACAAAAGTATCTGTCACCTCAGAACATTAAGTTTTACTCCATTTGTTCAAAGGCTATATGGACAGTGTGGTAAAGCCCTTAAATGGTACAGAAAGATATAATGAATTATTCTCTTGCTAAAGACAGTAAAGCTTCTAGCAGGTTTCAAAAATAATCATAATTGATTAATTTTTAGTTGGAAGCTAAGGACACTTGTGAATCTGAATAGATTTCATCAAACTTGAAATAACTCTCAAAAGTGTTTTCAGCCATGCTTTTTCAATTTGAAATCAAGTTGGAAAATTCCACTTCTGTTTAATACAATTCCATATTTCTTTCACTGGATAAGTTTATGTTTTTCCTACTGACTCAGCATACTAATTTAAAGATAATCCAGTCTTGTGATGGAGGTTATTTTTGGGTTTTGATGCTAAGCAGGTCTTCAGCCATGAACATGAAATAAAACAGACTTAATAGAAAAAGGAAATATTTATGGCATACATCAGCAGCAAATCAGTAAAGTGTACTTTCTCTAGTTTTTAAACATGAGTTTTGAGTGAAGAAGAGTCTCCTTTTTGCAGAATTTAAAGTTGGTTGTAGCAGCAGCTAAAATCATACTTGGAATAACAACCCCTGTGTGAGACAATTGGGACACAATATAACATCTGTATCTGTGAGGTGGAGAGAAAAAAAGAGGAGGGAATGTTTCCCTGTTTTTAGTTAGTTCAATATACAAACCAATATATTTGAATCAACATGGCATAGTGGTATTCTCCAGAAGTCACTAACTCATTTAAGCTATAGTGATAGGTGGAATCTGCATAAGAAAGTCACTTTCCCCAGCTCTTGTGAGCATTATTTGGTTAGACAAAAGTGAGAGATGAAGAAAGAATAGGCAGTGCTTTCACATTGTGTTTCATTCAACTATATCTGCCATCAGCTGCAACTCCTGGACTTTCCTCTGCCAAATGAAATTAGGCAGTCTTTTGAATTCTGAATAATTTCCAACTCTATGATGAGAGCAGTGGCTGTATCAACTGCCAGCTACGCAAATGCAGAATTAGTTTGGACTGTTATTGCTGATGAGTGGAGACATTAGGCTTAGTGAAACAGACAAAATACAATCACAAAGGAAACATGGCTCCAAAGGTCACTGCGGAAGGAAAGCAAATTGATCTAGGAGGTACTAGAGAGCTACTCTTGAATTCATCAGTGCTTTATATGTGTCCATCATCAAATCCA
The DNA here is from genome assembly GCA_008658365.1 of Alca torda. Lineage (NCBI taxonomy): Eukaryota > Metazoa > Chordata > Aves > Charadriiformes > Alcidae > Alca > Alca torda. Next base: position 59,334,889 of record CM018101.1, on the reverse strand, counting down.
GAGTTCTCTGGATTTTTTTAGGGCAGGCGGAGCAACCTACAAACATGAAATCAGAGGGCACTGACATCTTTACTCTCTCTTTTTATGGAGAATACTTGGGGATCTGAGAGGCTGTGGCAATTTCCATCTGGAAGACAAAAAACCCAAACATGTGGAAAGGTAGATGTATTTGGTGTATTTGGAAGCATGTTCCCTGACATTCAGTATCACTTCACCTCTGCAGAGCAACCAGAGAAATGTTCTGTGATACAAACTTCTTAATGAGACAGAGCACATCCTTGTACTTGGAAGACTGGAGGACTGTGAACTAGTCTCTGTTGCCGCTGTCTCCCTTGAAAAGGGTACGCTGATGTTACTACTCAGAAAACAGTGGAATAAAATGGGTGCTTCTCAGAGTACCAATTGCTAAAGAAGTGTATTTGGCCAGCATTATACAAATTTTCTGACAGTTATCTCCTCCACCCACTGCTAAACATATATTCAGCAAGGTGGGTATTGTCATCTCCAGCCAGTGCATGTGTTTGGTCATCTTTGGTAGCATGGTAGCATGTACATCTTTGGTCATCTTTGTACATGGTAGCATGTACAAAGCTATCAGGAGGCACTTACGCAAAGATCATACCTCCATCTTATTCTTTCTTTGCTACACATAAGATTCTCTCCTTTTGCTATTGTGTATTTCTAAGACAAAACATGTTCAAACACTTGTGCAGAATCGAACATCCCTTTCAACAATAGCACATATTAAACCCCTGAAGAACTTTCTCACAGCCCAATTTAAATTTTATAGCAATTCATAACTGCAAAAGAGATTTGGAAACTTGAGGTTGAATTATCCGTCACTGAATAAATACATTATATTTCCAATGTTGTCAAGCACAGACTGAGGAGGAAGAGTCAGACCCTTAAATAAAATTTGAAAACTATTTTTAAATTATTTTTGTATCAGCTCTGAAACCAAGCTTACAGTAAGACCTAACATTTTAAAGGTCTGAACGTGTGTTCCAAAAGAGTGGAAATACAATAAAACATCATAATCTTCACATACTTTTTCATAATGGAAGAACAATTTTGAGAGAAGAAAAAGTATCCAACGAAACAGATGCTTAAACAGCTCTCAAAAGATTTAGTTGTCTCTTATGAGAATTACTCAGCTAGAACAGTAAATTTTCAAAGAGTTCTTGTTTTTGATGTCTTAAAAAGTACAAGAGGACCTTAATCTTCAGAATGCTCTTTGTTCACAAATTAACATATAATAAACTGAAATATCAGTTGCAATGAGCTTATTTCTCCCCCAGACACAGTTTATGTCTTCACAAACTGTCCAATAAAAGGATGTTTCATAAATTCTTGGATTATCTGTTACAGGAGTTATACAAATTGCCTTTCAGAAGAAGTAAATCCCACCTTACAGGTCTGGAGCAAATCCCTCACACTACGCCCAGACTGAAATCCTTCACTTCACCGAGTGATGAAAACCTCACTTCAGTCTCTGAAGGGCTGATTTACCAACATAAAGAATGTGATGGAGATTAAACCTCTTCTGTATGGTGTAGGTACTCTAAAATGATATGAAAAATCTAATTCAGTAATAGCACTGTCCCTGCTGACAACTTTTTATGAGGCACTAGTTAAAAATGTTTGAAATTTAAAATGTCCATGACTGGACACCTACCTTCTTATGAAATTTGTCTTGCATGTACCTGCATGTAATTTAAATTTGGTCTTAGAAGAAATTAAATAAATGTAACCAATAGCTTTTAAATTAAAACTGCATGGTCAGTAACTTCATATGTTAACTCACTGTTCCTGGGGACAAGGGAAGTGGGAGTCAATGTTTTCTCATTCTGCGTCTTCATCTTCTGTATATGCCTACGTCATTTAGCCTGCTCTCTTAAATAGATTGAAAGAAATACAGGATTGGATGTTTTGCGTTGATTGTAACAGATACTATGCTTAATTTGAAGTACACATATATCATGTGATAAGTGTCATTAAATATTTATTAATAATGAATCACTACATTGATGTTTTAATGATAATAAGAAAGGGATGCATAAATAGACGATATTCAGGTTTGCTAATAATTAAATCAGTTGTCTTTAAGTTAGAAAATTTCCTTCCATTATTATGGTACATGGCTATTCTACAAAGTACATTAATATGTGAGGACTTCATAGTGGATTATTTTTTTCAGAGGACATGATCAGTTACGCATTTGGAAATTTTGCAAAGGGCATTTGAGGAATAAACAAATAATTAAAGAAAATTAGAAAGAAGTGGAAAGGAAAGAAGGCCAGTTGTCCTATACTGTTGCTGAAATGAATAATCCTGAGCTTAACTCTTGGCATATAGCACACTAGATACTCAATATATGTGGGGATAGCCTAAGATCAGTCTGTCTTCATAGTATATGATTTTATAGGAACATAAGACCTACAAAAATTAAAGAACATTGTGCAATAGTAGAAATATGGGCAACAGTATATGTGCATGCCACGTTAGTGGGAAAGTAAACGTTATAACCACATATTCCAGGTCTAACATAGGATAGTGAACTCATCTTTGTGACAAGTACTGGATTCTAGACTGTGTGCTAGTGCAGATTTTCTTGTTCTCATGGCTACCAGTTAGATCTCTGTGGGTCTGCTGTCCCTATGAAGGTTCCTGTGAGCTAGCAGTATGGATCAACATTGACTTTCCCCTAAAGTTCACCTCTATTAGTAGAAAAACTCCTCCAAGTAAACCTATCTGCTTTTATGGTGAGGGCCTTGATTATCCTTGCTCAGCTATGACACTTTGAGGAGACCACATCATCATATCTGAAAAGTTCCTTATTAGTTTCTAGTAGATTTCAGCAGACTTTGAACAATACAAGCAAAATAATGGGGCTTATATACTCAATTTTTTAGAATGACAGTTGCCCATCATAACCTCATGAAGTTCAACAAGGCCAAGTGCAAGTTCTTGCAGTTGGGTCGGGACAATCCGCGTTATCAATACAGGCTGGGGGACGACGTGATAGAGAGCAGCCCTGCAGAAAAGGACTTGGGGGTACTGGTGGATGAAAAGCTGGACATGAGCCAATAATGTAGACTTGCAGCCCAGAAGGTCAATTACATCCTGGGCTGCATTGAAAGAACTGTGGCCAGCAGGTCAAGGGCCAGCAAGGCAAGACTCTACCCCTCTACTCCGCTCTCGTGAGACCCCACCTGGAGTACTGTGTGCAGCTCTGGAGCCCTCAGCACAATAAGGACATGGACCTGTTGGAGCGGGTCCAGAGGAGGGCCACGAAGATGATCAGGGGGCTGGAGCACCTGTCCTACAAAGACAGGCCAAGAGAGTTGGGGTTGTTCAGCCTGGAGAAGAAAATGCTCCAGGAAGAACATATAGCGGCCTTCCAGTACTTGAAGGGGGCCTGCAAGAAAGCTGGAGAGGGGCTGTTTGCAAGGGCATGTAGTGATAGGACGAGGGGTAATTGTTTTGAACTAGAGCAGGGTAGGTTTAGGTTAGACATTAGAAAGAAGTTCTTTTCAATGATGGTGGTGAGACACTGGAACAGATTGCCCAGAGAAGTGGTGGATGTCCCATCCCTGGAGACATTCAAGGCCAGGCTTGATGAGGATCTGAACCATCTGATCCAGTTGAAGAGGTCCCTGCTTACTGCAGGGGGGTTGGACTAGATGACCTTTAAAGGTCCCTTCCAACCCAACACATTCTAGGATTCTATGACTCTATGATCTCTGGTAATGCAACAGTTATGTTGGGCGTACTTTTTCCACAAAATGTTCTTTCAGCACAACTTTAAAGCCTAAAAAGAGCAGCAGATTCTTCAATGACCCTTATCTATTCTATATCTATGAAAGGAAGGATAAATATTGAAATGTAACATTTAATTTTTAATAAATTGATGAGACTTTTAGAATGTGACTGTCTAGAACGTTTGTTTAGTGTCTAACTTACATATGTTCCATGCAAGTTGCGTTATTTATAGTTTGCTAAGAGTAAGGCATACCACTTCTTTTAATGAGAAAAAAAAAAGATGATGTTTTTGCTTTTTCAATCAAAGATAAATTCAGATATGTAATTTTAGAAATATTCTCAATGAGTTTCTGATTAAGGATTAAACAAGTAAATATTACCTACTGTTTTTTGCCTTCATTCTCTGTTTCAGCTCCACTTACAAGCATTGACTACATTCGTAAGCAGTGAATAGAAAATGGAAATGCTAAGCTCTTGGACTGTCTCCTGAAATGACCAATTTATGGGACAATTGGTTCCAGTTGTATTGGTGGATTTTTGATGTTGACATGTCCTCTATAAATTGGATAAAGGCCATCAGCTTGCTTCACATTTGTGCCAAGCAGCCAAGATGGTAACAAAGATGCTATTGAGATAGTAATGAATTGCTGTCACTACATCATGTGTCATATTCAAATCTATGCTTGGCTGTTTCTAGTCTCTTGAGCTGCATACCCCCTTGATGATCAAAGCAAAATGTTTCCTTTCATTTATTTATGCCTTTGTTAAATAATTCAAGGAAAATGACACTTTGTATTTGTTTTGTCTAGCCAATAAATCTATGTTTTATGAAAAAGGAGAAGCGACCTGTTCTTAGTCTCAAATAGACAGGAGTCTGTGAAGTATTTTGTATTTTTAGAGTCCCAGAAGTGAATGATAAATTAAAAGAGAGAAATTATTCATAATTGTAGCAAGCTCAAAAATGAAGGTTTATTACTAGAAAGTCCTGTTCCAGCAAGGAACTTATATGCAGTCTAACTTTTAGTGCATAAATAGTTTCATTGAAGTCAGGCAAATAAGCCCATGCTTAAGTGCCTTCTTAGATAACAGCCAAAATTAAGAACAGAGTAAAATTAGAGAACTAACAATTACTTAATGCAAAGTGTGAAAGAAAGCACTGGCTAGGTAATCAGGGAACATGACTGATTGAACCAATGGTATAAATGGATTGATGAGACATCATGATTTCTTAAGGAGAAAAGAATAAATACCATGACAAAAGCATGAAAATCTGAGGCTTTGAACTAAGTATGGGAAATGTGGGGGACAAAGACCTGTTCCCTTTTTTAATAAAATATATTCTCATACCTGCTTACAAATAGTAGGTTGTAAAGTTAAATATTTTCATTACTGAAATTTATTTAACAATCAGAACTGACTGGGAATTACATGGTAATATGGCACAGAAATGTAAATTACAATAAATTAACTATTATTCTTGTGATTCTAAACAGATTACAGGTGATATAGGTACCAAGATAAGGCAAGATAAGCTACTTACACTTAAAAGGATTTGGGCACCTGCCAACACTTAGACACAGGGGTAACACCAGTTCTTGCTTAAAAAGCAACATCTATGCTCCAGCATAGGGAGAGTCTTGAGGGAAATTTTCAGTCCATCTGAACTATTTAGCTGATGTAATCCTCTTGAGGTTGGGAACATGCAACAGATAATTCTACGAGGAAAAGCTTAATTCTGTGGACGTGCATTGGCACTCCACACCCAACGATTAATTCTCTGTCTTTTTATTCTGCCCTTGCAAGTGTGTCAAGAAACCTCCATTAGGTGAAAAAAAATCACCAGGAATATTTCCTATAAGGTTTCTGAGGTCTTTCTTACAGAGCTTTGGATTTTTGTGGCTACACTATACATGCAAATTGTAGATTTCAGCACCTTCCTAGCATGCCATGTGACACCAGATCCTACAGTTCATTTATAGAATAAGTTTCATCAATGAAACTACTCATGGGAGTTGTTTCACATGTAGTTTTTCAAAATTGTCTGCATGCTCATCATCAAGGAAGAGGTTCTTGATGATTTTTACAAACTACAGTTATAAGAAATTGAAAATATATACCCTGCAGGTGGTTGCCAAGACATTATAGCAGAGTCCTGTGAATCTCATAGGATGATGCTTTAGGTCATTTGTCAGGGAAAAGTACACACAAGGACAAATCAGATGGAAGTGCCCTTCTGCTTAAAAAAGAAAAAGAAAAAAAGTTTATTATGCTAGAGAAACTACTTTAAGATGTATTGAAATTAATTTAAAATATGAACTATGTACAAGGTACATAGGAGAATGGAAAAAAACATGTCCTACAAGCATATTCAGGCCTCTCAGTGTGTAAGGTGAAGCCGTGAAAAGGTCTGGAATGCTGTCTCCTGATGTTAACAGCATTGGGAAATGCAGGTTGGCACCCAGTAGAAACCAGGTGACTCTGGCACCAACTCAGTTTGGAGAGCATTGCAGAGGCTTTTGAAAGGCCTGTGCTTGTATAGGAATGATATGATGCAAGCTAGTGGTTATCCATCTGGTAATTGGGTGGTGACCTACATAATGTCAATGTCATTACACCACTGAAAACTTTTGGACATAAAGACAAAGCTCTGGAGTGTATGAGGGTTTGAATGTTTTAATTTCTACTGGTTTTTATTTCTCCTTTTAATTTTTGATTCTAAATTTAAGACCTGCTGGATCCACAGACTGATGATGCAGCTTTTCCAGCCCCTGAGAGTGAGCAAGGGGAACTAACCTAAATATCAGTTAGATATGTAATGTTTCAGGCATTTTCTTAAAACGGGCATTTTCTTAAAACACTATATAATTCAAGATTAATCTTTGCATAACTGCTTCTTCAGTAATGAAGTAAAATCAAAAAATGAAAAAGACTTTATTTGTATGTATCTCCTTTGTGGTACCAACTAAGTCTGTTTAGTGAGATACATTTGAGCAATGGAGCAACAAGTTACTTCAAAAGTCCTACACAGCACTAAACTGCAGCAGTAGCTTACAGTATGTGTCTAGGAAGAATGTGAAAGCCTGAAGTTTGATTTCTTCTAACCTTGACAAACAACAGTAAGAATGGATAAAAACGGAAGGAAGGCCATAGTTACTTCATTTACCTCTCCCAGCTAGAGGACTATTTGGAAGAGCAAATGTGCTCTAAAGCTGATAGCCTGACTTTATTCAGTGGATTCACTTTTCTGAAAGTTGTACTGCACTTGCCTTTAGCGTGGCTTCTTCTCAGTATGAAGTTATATTTGGTTTAAACTCTTGGATTTATTATTCATAAATGAGGAAATTTTGCACTCTGTGAGCAACTAAGGGATGCAGTTTACTTTTGCACATTCCTGGGCAGAGCTCAAAGAATTTTGTTTTCCACCCAAGAAGGAGTTTCTGGTCAATCATACCTAGCAAAAAACCCCAAAAAGCTTTTGTATAGAAGGGTGAATGACATCATCAGCCGTGATCCCACTCCTTTTGAGCTGCTGAAGTGGTGGAAGAAGAAAGTAAACTTTTGTAGCTGCCAGTTGCTAGTGAAGAGGTGTAAAACCTATAGAACTGTTGTGGTAATGTGCCCTCCCATCTTCATCTTCTCAGCATAAAGTGGTGTGGCAAGGAGCAAGGCAAAATCAGCAAGGCAGCAGGCAAAAATATACAGCTCCTCAGAAACGATGCTGTGTGACATGCATCCTGCAGGCAGTTATTATAGAGGAGAGCAGCGTCAATCTAATGCCAAAGTGGTTTGGGAACTAGGCAGCCAACAGAGGATCCCATCCAGCCGCTGGTTGCCACAACTTACAGAGCACATCCTGGTAGACATCAAGCTACTTCTTCTAACAAGCATTTCTCTTGCAGTTGTTATATAGTACAAATTGAGGTATTGAAAAAATAATTTTGACAATTAAAAATGAAGTTGAACCTGAAAGGCAATAAGGCAAGCTTAGAGAAACTCCATTCCTAATATTTTTTCCAACGTCACAGCTGCTGTTATTTTGTCTTCCTGCATTTTAATTTAAATGTAATTTTAATTGATAGAGTGCTGTTAAGATGCTGCATATTAAAACCAAAACCTTTCGTTCCAAAATTCTTTGTCTGTTGTGATGGCACTCTGTAGCTATTTAAAAAAAAAAAAAAAAAAAAAATTCCTTTTTTCTTCCATACAAATGTATAAAATTGTTATTTATTATACAAATCACAGTTTCAATGTAAGCAATATTCTTACTTCTCAGAGTATTGGTCAATGCAGTACTTGCAAACAAAAATAGAGATGGGTTACTAGAAATAAGACCAAATTAGAAAAAAAACCAAACACTCCATATAGAGGGAAAAGCCTGGCTTTATTTATCCAAACATACTCAGGTCTTTGAGGGAAGTTATGCCTATATTTCTGTTCTGAATAACTGTAGGGACAAAGAGATTATTTTCTTGTTGTTGGTTTGTGCCTTAATATACATGACAGCAGGACTATGCGCAATCAGGTGAAGGAGCATCCCACATGTAATTTCATTTTATCTGCTACACCTGCAGAGGAAAAGGGTACTCAGAATTCTTATTTCTCCTCGCAGTTAAGAAATATGGTGTGTGTGTGTGTGGAGCTGGGGCAAAATAAGTATTGGCATTAGGATTGTTGATTAGACTATCTTACACCTTTCTGCAAAATAAATGTCTTCTGCACATTTCACTTGCTTAAGTTTTTTTTGGTTTGGTTTTTGGTGGTTTTATTTTTCCTTTTTGTGATCCCCCCAGTTCATACTGAACAAATTGAGATGTGTTCTGAGAGCAATATGCTGAGAGTATGTCTGCACCACACAGTTTAGTGATACTTAAATGGATGGTTGCTATCAATGAATCTGTAATGGTGTGGAGCTTACCATGCCTGAATACTGTCCCAGACCCGTAGACAAATACACAGTTCGGAATGACCTCTAAGTTACAGGTGTAGTAACCAGGTTTTTTAGAGCTAATCAGGTATGGCGGACAAAAGCTACAGTCTCACTTCTAACAGCAATATGGACATGCTCTGAAGGACATTAAGACTGGGAATTAAAACAAAACAAAACAAAACAAAACAAAACCAAAAAAACCAAACACACAAAACTAAACCAAACAAAACCCCCCAAACAAACAACATTCAGAAAACAGCTGTTATGAACAGCCTATTTTTGTCATTTGCTGTATCAGTAAGAATTTTTTTCACAGACTAATGAAAACTTCTCAGCACTTTTGAAGATCCTTTCAAAATATGTTGCTTAGAAAGTAGAAACAGTGGTATATTTTAGTATTTATCAAGCTGCCCCTATTTAAATGTGTTATTTATATTGATCCTATATTCATCAATTTGTCTTTTGACATTAAATTTTATTATTTCATGGCATAATAATGGCAATGAATTCAGGTTCCATATTATGGCTTTAGATTCCATATTAAGGTGGAAAACCTAGAGTTCCATTTTTCTGAATTCAGTAATCTGATTTAGCACTTGCATCTTTATTACCAGTAAATATATTGATTGCATATCTAACATGGTTATCCATTTGTAGTAGTTTAAGAGGTTTTGTAGTAGTTTATGAAAGTGTGTGTTGGAGAGGAAAGAGGTAGGGGATACAAAAGGATGAAGATAAAATGTCAATGCATAAATTAAAAATAAAAAAAAATCATCAGTCAGCATCAAGACTATGAAATAAATTGCTTTTGAATACTTTTGTAACAGATGTCAGCCATCTTACTTTTCACTGAACAAGCTACATTTGAACTAAGCAGCTCAGTATCACATTGAGGGATGTGGTTGCTGATTGAACACAGGTTGTAATGGTTGATATACTGTCACACGGTCTGATGTTAACCTAAGATCTTTGTTGAAATACTTATTACTGATGGCACAAAATGTAATTGCTAATTTTCTGCCTGAATGGTTACATATTTTCTCCAAATCTTAAGAGTTATTCATCCCTTTTCCACTGACCATTTCTCAGAGTTTAAGGCAGATGTGTCACTGTTCCACAGACCAGTAATTGAACCTGTCACTTGCAATCTACTGACTTCATTCCTCAGAAATGTATCCACTGCTTCATTCACCTTCCTGCTTATTTTTCTCTAGGTATCAAATGTCCAACTTAAACCTACACTAACAGATATTCACTGTTTACCTTGCAGATCTCTGGTCACAGAGCAAAATATTCAGGAGCAACATGGGCTGATTATTACTTTGCATTCGTTGTAGAACTCTTTTTCAAAATAAGCTGTCCACTACTGGGCTAATTTTAATATATTAATCAATCAGGTTGCAGGAGTTAGAGTAAAGCCAGGTTGAGAAAATATACAAGTAATGGCTACACAAATTCAGACCCACTGAAATTTTTGTTGAATCTTCCCAAATAATCTGGGTGATGTCAGGCACCTTTACCCAATGGATAGCTGCAGTTATACAGATGCAATGGCCAATGCTTTGAAAGATAGTACAAAGCACAAGTGTGTCTGCAGAAACTTATAATGGGAGTGCTGTAGAATAATCAGCACTACACTATAAAATAACCCTGAAATGAGTTCTTACCTACATAATAGTAATTAAGTGTTTTCAGGCCCCAGTCTGTAGATGCCTGTACAGATGAGTACCTTAGTAAATGTACATGTGATAGTATTGATAAAACCAAGGCCCGATAACTGAAAGAACAGAAGTCATGATTAACATATTATTCAAGCAGAATTCATGCTGTTTTCCAAGTGAAAAATTTCTGAAATGGTCATGAATTGTTCAACTCAAGTTTTATTTATTTATATATATGACAGCATAAAAAACTGACTCACATAACACCGAGGCAGTATAGACAGTCTGAAATCCGGAATACTACTGCATGCAGTATCTAAAAAATTCTTTTGGAAGCATCACATTTAGGAGCTGTTTCACTGCCTCTTCACAAATAAATATTCATGGTCTCATCAGTGGCACCCTAGCTCTTGACTGTGAGGGTTATTTGGTAGTGGAGGCAGGATATGAAAGAAGTCACCTTCCACTCAGAGCATCAAGAACAGCTGCTACTATTCACATCATTATTTTCTCATTCAGACAGATAAATACTGGGAGGTAATACTATACTAGCTTACACAGTTACTCCTTATTCAGTTCTTTCTTTTTGCAAAATAGACTACAGCTGACTTATCCAGAATGCAAAATAACATTTCATTTGTTTCCTCCTCTCCCTACCCCAATACTTTGTCTATGTCATATATACATTTTTTGACCACATCAATCAGCTGCTATTCAGCAGCATATCAAGTGCATTAGACATAATACTAGAAAATGTCTAAATGGAAGATGGAAGAAATTTAGTACTAGAAGTACACTGCAAGGCATATGAATAAAAAAGACAGACACTTAAGTATTTCCCCAATGCCACCTGTATGTTGTTTTTTCTACCATTTTTGAAAGATAGTATTTTACAGTAGTAATACCATCTTTAATACATTTTTGTTAAAATGCAAGACATTAGGAAGGCTGTTAATAGTAATGCCATTTAAAGAAGATCTCTCAGTCTTAAAATTCTCTTAGAACAGGAACATTCTCTGCAGTTGAACCCTTAACTTGGAAATTCTGCCCTATATAGGAAACTTCCTCAAGATAATTTTATATCACCTTGAAATGTACTACCAATGACTCTGAGGGGCAGAAAACAAATATCCTGGGGTAGCACTTTAAACATAACAAAAGTTTATTGCAGGATGAGACGTCTACCACTTCCTAATTCTAATTTATAAGCTTAACTGCACTGAACTGAAACAGGTCAGGGTGTGTGGGGTTGTGTGCTGCATTGTCCAAAAGGAAAGATCACTCACAGTGGATCCAATGTGCTCTTTTTCATGTAATTTTTGGTTGCTTTTTTTACTAAATTTAAGAACACAGAAGAAAAAGGAACATGAGATGTGAAAATTTGAGGCACGGTAGCATCTTGAGAGACTTCGTTGCAAACAGACACCTCAGACTATCTCAGTAAATGTGGTACCTAGGTTACATTTTGATTTAGTTGAAACGTTTTTAATTTTACCACAGGGTTAATAGTTCAGGTTTTGAAATAAAAGAAGACAAATGCATCAAATTTTAATCTTGACAAATTTCCATAATTTGAATCCAAAACGCAAACCCAGAAGAAACTTAACTCCCGCTTATATGTCTCAGTCAAGCAGTAGCAAGCTGCTGACATTACTTCTGTTTCTTCTACCAGTTAACTGTGTCCTACCAGGGTGAAAAAAATCCTTTCATGAACATGGTTTATGTTGAATTATACTGGAACTCTACAAATTCATTTGCTGTTTTTCTGTTGTGATGAGTGTGCTTTAGTGAGGTAGGATGTTTCTTTCTGCCACTCATTCCTTAGGTAAACAGATTGTTTCCAGAAGTTAGTAGCTGCTTGTGCTACTGAGAGACTTTTCAAAGTCAAGTAGCATTTTTAAAAGGTAGTTATCCTGAGATTATTCAGCTTCTGTGAATTGTGCGCATAACTCACCAAAATCACCAGACACTGGACTCCTGATTTGTCTGATTTTTCCTTTTCTGCAAAATATAATGTATGTTAAACATTTTGAAACACAACACTCCTCCAAGAAGTTTGAATGGGAAATTCTAATTGTAGCTGCTCAGCAGTGGTAATTTATGACCGAGGAATGATCTGACACGGAGGGCAAGAAGGCCCAACTACAAGAAGGGGTTAAACTGTCCAGAGAGGGAATAGACTCCTTGCAAGGGAGTGAAGTTTCCCTTGGTGGTGAGATAAGAAACAGCCTCAGCTTTGTCTTGTAGCTATCCTGGAATGGAAGCGCTTAGGAGGCCAAGCTCAGGGGTCATTTTTGGCAGCAGAGCTCGGCTAGTGGATGGACTCACAGCCAGCTGGGCTGAGGTGTCCCATGCAACCACTCTTGGGACTGGTGCTGCTGCAAGTCTATGTAAGGAAACAGCTTGTGACTCATCTTTGCAGGCTCCATATCAAACCACATATTGCAGTAGGATTCTGCCCAATGCATTGTTCATTAAATTTTTCTTTCATATTTAAGCACAAACGTGTTTAATTCACCTTGAGGGGTGCTATAAAATTCCCCAACAAGTTTCATAAGGCAGTTTTTGGTTCAGTACATCTCATGGCTAGATCACACTGTGTGTGCTCTGCCTATGTGTCTTCAGAGCTTTTAAAGATCCTGGGAACCTGCCTAAGTGCCAACCCCAAAGCTTATGAGACAACTTAATTGTTTTATTTGAATATCTCTTCACAACTCATTTGCTGCTGGTAGGCTGGCATCTCATCACGAAGTAGATAGTGCTAATTAAGTAGTCATGTCTTAACATTAACATCCTTTATTAACTGGTAATGATCAGATGGAACAGTAGGCTTCAGCTATATTAAATGTCTAATAAAAGACTTGTACATACATCGTTTGTAACATGAAGCAGTATCCAACCTTAGAAATTATAATTGGAAATTACATTTTCATTTCTTTAAAAAGATTTTTCTGAGGCACACAGGTAAAGCAGGGGTTGTTTTGTTACAGTCATTGTTCTTGGCTGGAAGAGGAAGATCTGAATGATTTGGAATCACTCTGGAACTATGATTTTTTATTTTTTTTTTAAGTTGCTCTAGCTAATTAACAGATTTTGCACTGATGACTGAGAAATGTAACTCATTTCATTAGTCTTCTACCCTGAAAGACTTTAGTTGAAATTCTGTTTTCAAAAGCAGAAATAAATAATGTGTTCTGATTTTGATACCTAACACATACTTATCCCCACTCGTCTCCCAAAATTCCAAACTCAAATCTGAATGACTGATAGAACTCACTAAAAGAAATGCTTTTAATTATGCATTAATGTACCTTGAACTCAACCTTATCGAAATCACATTTGTAATTCAAGGCAACCAATGTTGCCAGGTAATCCCTTCTCTTTGTTATCAAGACAATAATATCAAGAACAACAGTTCTGAATAAACAATGTTGATAAAGTTACATTTAGGACATTCTAAATAGATTGTGGTATATTCAGTTAAAGAAGGATGACCTGAGGGAACGGAGGTAAGTCCTAAAAAAAAAATTAATAATTAATATGGATTGTTCTCTGGAGTAAAATCAGACAAATGGGTGATACCCCTGCTTTGCTGATGATGTGTGGAGGATAGGAAGGAAGAGGCAGGGTAATGAGAAGAAAGAAGAACTGCAAAGCCCAAAGACTATGTTTGCTCTGATGGATAACCTTTAGAAAACTCCCCAAAGCCCAGAAACTGCACTCATAGAGCAACCTTCCAATAATAGTTATATAAGAAAAATAAAAAGTAATAAACCCCTCTAAATAGTTTAAGATAAAATAATTTTTATAAGAGACGGCTGAATCATTTCATTCCTTTATAAACCTTTATGAGAATGTTGAATCTTTTCATTCTTGTTTTCCATTCTTATTTCTTTGTCTTCCATTTTTGTATATGTTACTCCTACCCAAAATCTAGAGCTGGCAAAGATGTAACAATGCAAATACCAACAGGAATGAATTCATCCACAGAGATGGAAAACGTTATGTAGATAGATAACATTTTGTACATGTGTACCAAAATAAGATTTTTCTGAACGGTGTTGTAACTACATTTCAACACAGACAAAAGCAGAATAAGATTCGTTAGTACCATTTGATAATCTGTCACTACAAAATAAAGGTTGAGGCTATAAACTCCTGATCTGAACAGAAGTATGTCTTCATCAGCGGTTCAAAAGATAGTTTCATTGGACCTTTCTTAATCAAACAGTATGATATACCTGATTTTACTAGCTACGCTTTTTAAAATTTTTGTTAATCAATGTTTAGTTTCCACCTGAAAGCAGGTTGTGGATCATAAAGAGAAAGGGAGTGAATCCATGGATGAGACAGATTGTGACAGCATCATTTCTAGAAAAAGCATGATCTTCTCTGGCTAGAATTTAATAAATGATTGCTTAATTTTTTCAGGATCAGGTGATTCCTCCTACTTATCGATCTTGCATAACTGCCAGGAAAAGGATCCACAAACTAAACCTCAGAAAATTCTCCAAAATGAAGTCATGAACTTGAGAGAAGTAATTGTATTTGCTCCATCTGCATGAATTTTACTATGGTGTAGCTCTCTTTAGGTATGGTCACAACATAATGGGATGTAAATATATGGCAAGTGCTCTGCAGCAGAGACACAGAACAGTAGCTTGAATTAACCAGTCAGTTGTAAGCTTCACGTCTTTACTATTCAGGTATTACTACTACCAGGATAAACAGGATTCCTTCAGACTTCCTCTGTTTGGTTCTTCTGCAAGACAACACACTTTTAAAATAAGTCTGGATCAATTGGAAATTCCATTAGGAAATATTTTGAGATTTTAGACAAGTCTTAGATGATTATTAAATTATTTGGGTATATAGTATTCATAAATGGTACGCTACAAGTGAGAAAAATACAGTAAGAATTCTTTTTCCTATAGCTCCGTTTTGGACTACTGGAAATATCGTCAACCCTAGACATCTCATTATAAGAAAGAGAATATTAAACTGTAAGAAGTTCAGCAAACAGCATAAAAATATCATGGTATGGAGAAACTGGCATAGAGGAAAAATTTAAGAAGAATAAATATGTATAAATTAGCTATGAGAGTAAGGGAGAGACAGTTAAAAATCTTAATAGCAGTCAAGGTGCACTGTAAGTGGCAGAGGGAGACTATTAGTTTTTGAGCAGTTGAAGAATGAAAATATTTAAGCTGAGTATTAGGCAACACTTTTTGATAGATAAATATATAATCCATTAATATTTTCCTAGTAGAATGGCAGTAACTCCT
This sequence comes from Alca torda, assembly GCA_008658365.1. Lineage (NCBI taxonomy): Eukaryota > Metazoa > Chordata > Aves > Charadriiformes > Alcidae > Alca > Alca torda. The sequence continues at coordinate 59,319,254 of CM018101.1, read as the reverse complement.
AAAGTTTGACTGGATAAAGCATTAGAAAATTTATTACATGAAATTATTCTACTTTGTTAAGCATAATTGTCACATTAGAATTAGGACTTGTCAAAAGCAATGGTTTTTTCCAGCACATCCTAGAGGACCTCAGTATTTCTTATTCAGAAGTTTTGATAGTGATTCCAACACAGACAACCAGCAGTGAGAGGAATACAGGAAGCTCCAAACCGTACCAGAAGTAAAGGATGGAAGAAACAACAGCAACTCTGAAAAATAAAGGACTTTTGAGCCATGATTGTTTTCTATGAAGGTACCCAGATGGTGATAAAGTTATTCATGCTGTTGCTTTGCTGTTGTTGAATTTGGGATTTTATTTTTTCACCAAAAGCCTACAGAACACAGAATAATTCAGCAAATCAGACTCACAAGGCTTGTGAGGCAGGGGATGGAGATCCATGCATCAGGAAAGACGCAAGGATTATTGATGTGTTAGAACCGTGGAAATGCCTGAGAACAGTCACACAGGAATTTCGGCTTCTCTGCCAAATAAGGTGGCAGGATCAGTGGCCGAATGGAAGTGCATCTACACCAATGCATGCATCATGGGCAACAAACAGGAGGAATTAAGAAGCCATTTGCAGCTGGAAAACTATGATGTAATTGGAATCATGGAAACATGGTGGGATGACTCACACAACTGGAGTGCTGCAATGGATGGCTATGAACTCTTCGGAAGAGATCAGCAAGGAAGGAGAAGCGGTGGGGTAGGGAATGTTTTGACTATCTAGAGCTTGACAATGTTGATGGAAGGGATGAGTGTTTATGGTAAGAGTCAGGGGAAATGCAACCAGGTAGATATTATGGTGGCAGTTTCTTATAGACCACCCCAACCGGGATGCAGAGACAGATGAAATATTCTATAAGCAGCTTGGAGAAGTCTCATGGTGCTAGCCCTTGCTCTTGATGGCCCAGATGTCTGCTGGAAATACAGTACAGTAACAAGGACATAGTCTAACAGGTTACTGGAGTGTATGGAAGGAAGTGTGTGTAGTCTGTTTAATATCTTTATAATGGTCTGGATGAGGGGATCAAGTGCATCCCTTAGTAAGTTTATAGATGACACCAAGTTAGGTGGCAGTGTCGACCTGCCTCAGGGTAGAAAGGCATTGCAGAGGGATCTGGACTAGGCTGGATCGATGGCCCAAGGCCATGGTATGACGTTCAACAAGGCCAAGTGCCAGGTCCTGCACTTGGATCACAACAACCCCATGTAATGCTACAGTCTTGGGGAAGAGTGGCTGGAAAGCTGCCTGGCAGAAAAGGACCTGGAAGTGCTGGTCAACAGCTGGCTGAATATGAGCCATCACTGTGCCCAGGTGGCCAAGAAGGCTAATAGCATCCTGGCTTGTATCAGAAATAGTGTGGCCAGCAAGGCAAGGGAAGCGATTGTCCCCCTGTACTTGGCAGCATCATGAATACCGTATTCAGTTTTGGGTCTCTCACTGCAACAAAGACACTGAGGTGCTGGAGGGTATCCAAAGAAGACCAATGAATCTGGTAAAGGGTCTAGAGAAGAAGTCTTATGAAGAGCGTCTGAGGGAACTGGGAATATTTAGCCTAGAGAAAAGGAGCTGAGGGAGACCTTACTGCTCTCTACAGCTACCTGAAAGGAGGTTGTAGAGAGGTGGGGCCTGGTCTCTTCTCCCAAGTCACAAGTGATAGGACAAGAGCAAATGGCCTCAAGTTGCACCAGGGGAGATTTAGATTGGATATTAGGAAAAAATTCTTCACCAAAAGGGTTATTAACCATTGGAACAGGCTGCCCAGGAAGTGGTTTAGTCACCACCCCTGGAGGTATTTAAAAAGACCTGTAGATTGGGTGCTTAGGGACATGGTGTAGGGGTGGACTTGTCAGTATTAGGTTTTACGGTTGGATTCCATGGTCTTTTTCAACCTAAATGACTCTATAATTCTACCTGTTACTTTTTGTATCTCTCTTTTGTGGCTGATGACACTGCACCAAACATGAATGTTATGGCCTGCCTGTTTACTTACACTGATAGGATGGGCATCTCTTGATTTTTGTGTTAATTTGGGTATTACTGTAACATTGATAGCTTTGACTTATGAATTTCCTTTAAAGGTTGGCCTTGTCCTATTTGGTCAGCCCATAAATACAAATCTTCGTGCTCTTATAACAGCAACAGTGGAACTACTCTTTTTTCCCCCCTGTTCCTACAGCTGGCTCACCCCAGTCAAACCAAAATGAAACAGTCCCTGGCGTTCAGTGTTACTTGGCATGAAAATGGTGTTGGGGTGTCTTTTGCAAAAACCCCAAACACACTGCAGTTACTTGCAAGAAACATAAGAAATCCCACTGTGTAGCTACGGGATATGTGTTTTTCTTAGAATTATCTATCCCAGTGTACTCTAAAATAAATAAGTAAAGTAAGTTATTAATTTCTAACAGATGTTAAGTTTATTTCATCAGTTAAAATGAGAATTACCTGAGGAAGAAGTAATGCACCTGTTCGATCTCTTCTTTATGGTTTTGGTGGGGCTTTTTTTTTGCTTTCTAGGTAGCATTATATCTGTTCACAGACTCAAGTTTTGCTGGTTACTGTACTCTATCTGCAGATAGGCATTTAAAAAAACCCAAAACCTCTGTATCGTTTACTCATTTATATTCTATTGTTTTTCTCTGCCAACATATCTATTTTTTTCTTATTTATTTTCTGCATCTGTTATTTATCTGCAAAAAGTATTTGAGAATAACTTCAAGAAGATACTAAACAAAAGTAAAGTTCTATCTATGTCAGTAGAACTGTTTATGTTAACGATTTCCAGTAACCTTTTTTTTCTTTTTAGAAATTTATTTCTTATTTAATAGAGGGTCAGTCTGTGTTTTATCCAGGTATTACAACTGCTGAGTTGCTCAGTATCTTAAAAAGATGATCTTTAACACAACAGATGAAAAATTCTCAGTCGGTCATTTCTGTGATGGGTGTATGCTGTCCTATAGGAAAAAAATTAATTACTCAACATCCTTAGAAATATAAAAATTATTTCATAAAAAAATTCAAATAGTTCACATTTTTTTATAGCTAGGACTCTCACCTACTTTTCCCCTGTTTGTTCTGAAATATATTGTTTGCTTGAAAGTCCATCATAGTATCTGTCTTACTTGTATTTTGCCAGCTGTAGTTAGACATATTATAGCAAGTGGATAACAAATTTGGTGGATCTCTTATTTTCACACACTTTCTAAAATGTATGAATCCTAGATATATTGCAGATACCAAAGATATGCAAAGCTATTTGCCTTCCTTTGTGTCCATCGAAAGGAAATACTGACAGTCCTGAAATCAAATGCTTTGTTTCAGCTTGTTCAAGGCAGGTGAAAAACCCTGTATCCTAGAATGATCTGACTTTATTTAGTGTTCAGCGGAGCTGCAGTGTCAGGTGTGATCTCAGCTGTCATTTGGGTGCCACAAAATCACATTCTTCTTTATGACTGATGGTCCTCAACAAACTCATAAATTCTGGGATACACTAATGGCCTGTAGTAGTTCAGGGTACTGAAGGCTGCTTTATATCACGGTAACTGTAATCCAGCTGCAGGATGACTGGACCTGAAGACAAAAGGAAGGTATGACACACATGAACCACTGATTCTACTAAGCATTTTGTCAACAGAAGCAGACATAGAATGGGTTATGACAAACCCAAAATCAAACAGCAGTTTGATGTGAAAATATGGAATATTTCAATCTAGGTCAGCTTGAAGCAGATATTTAGGTTTGTCTCTTTCTTCCTTTTTTTTATTTTTTTTCCCCCAAGTAAAATTAGAGGTGACATTTTGCTATGCAGATATTTTAGTTTCTATTGAAAGCACATAATTAAAATTTTCCAATCAATTGTATAAATCTTTAAACAAACTGTTTCAGAAGGATACCAACCAGCATTGCATATGACAGTACAAATTCCTTCCCGTGCTGAAACTTCATTATGCTCTTTCATACTGTTCAAGAGAGAAACAAACAAGTTATTTTGCTAACAGGGACCTGATGTGGTATGGAGGTAAACATCTTCCAGATGCTTTTGGGTTTTGTACATAGTGCAAGTCAGGAAAAAAAGAAACAAACAACAACAACAAAAAGATGAAATAGAAATCATAATCTTACCTGCTCTTTTTTTTTTCTTTTTTCTTTTTTCCCCCCCCTTTTTTACTGGATGAGTTTTTGTGTTACCCGTTATGGCATTGTCAGCATGCAGATTTTTTGAGTCATTGTCTGAGAGCAGATGGGGAGAATTACCTCCCTTGACCTGCTGCCACGCTTTTTGTATGCAGACCAGGATACGATTGGCTTTCTGGGCTGCAAGCACACACTGCTGGATCATGTCCAATTTTTAATCCACCAGTATCCCAGGTCCTTCTCTGCAGGCTACTCTCAATCTATCCATCCCCAAGTCTGTACTGATAATGAGGATTGCCCTGATCCAGCTGCAGGACCTTGCACTTGGCCTTGTTGACCTTCATCAAGTTCACATGGGCCCATACTTAATCCTGTCAAGGTCCCTCTGGATGGCATCTCTTCCCACAAGCAAATCACCTGCACCACCTAGACTGGTGTCATCCACAAACTTGCTGAAGGTGCACTCAATCCCACTCTTTATGACACTGATGAGAGATTAAGGAGCATTGGTCCCAGTACGGACCCTGGAGGAGCATCACTTGTTACTGGTTTCCTCTTGGACACTGAGTCATTGACTGTAACTCTTTGGACACAGCTATGCGTCCAAATTCTTTATCCATCTTAAACTCATCCATCAAACTAATACTTCGCTAGTTTAGAGGTAAGAATGTTATAGGGGTCTGTATCAAAGGTCTTACAGGTGGTCCAAGTCTTCACTTGTCCACTGATGCAATCACTCCACCGTAGAAGGCCACTAAGTTAGGCACGATTTGCCCCTTGGTAAGGCAAGGAACTTGAGAGATGTGGGAAGAGAAATTACCATTGAAAAACTGAAGCAAAAAATTGTTGAGTACCTCTCCATGCTGGTTGTCACTATTTCTCCTATATTATTTATTGGGGTGGTACATTTGTTTAACCTTTATTTCCTGACCAATGTATCTGTAAAGCCCTTATTACTATTATTCTTTGTATCCCTTCCCATACTCAACTCTGATCTCATCCCTAGACATTTACGCAGTGTCCCTATATTCTTCACTAGATAAATGTCCCTGGTTCCTCTGCCTATGTATTCCTTCTTACATTTTAGTTCAACCAGGAGAGGCTTACTAAATCATGGTGGCCTCCTGCCTTCCTTGCCTGATTTTTCACATGAGGATATCGAGAGCTCTTGTGCTCTAAGAATAAAGTTCTTAAAGAGCTGCCAGCTCTGTTCAGCTCCTTTATCCTTGAGACCAGTTTTCCAGGATGTCTCACCCCCTAATTCCTTAAATAACTGAAAATTTGATCTCCTAAAATTCAGTGTCCTGACTCTAATCTTCACCTGGCCAATATCCCTCAAAAGCAGAATTCTACTACATCACGATCACTAAGCCCAGGCTGCTCCCAGTCTTGATGTCTTTAATTAGTTCATCTGTGTTGGTAACCAACAAGCCTAATAACTCTCTCTGGTCGGGTGGTCTATCATCGGGATTAAGCAATTACCTTAGTACACTCCAAGGATCTCCTGGACTGCTTACAGCTTGCTGTGCCTCTTTCCCAGCAGATGTCAGGCTGATTGATGACTTCCAGCAGGATCAGAATCTGCGAGCATGATGCTTGGTTGAATAGCCTGTAGTAAACACCAACCATGAAGTTTCCTTTGTTGGCTTGACCCCTAATTTTTACCCACAAACTGTGTACCCATTTATCACTGTTTTTCAAACACAGCTGTATGCAATCATTTTTTTACACAAAGGGAACTCCCCTGTCCCTCCTTCCTTGCTTGTCCCTGAAGGCAAATTTAATACTGATATCAGTATTACGTTTTTAACTTTACTAAGCTGAAATAATTTTCTTTAGAGACTTGGTAGTAAACCGCCACCCTGAATTAAAGTTTTAGCTTACTCTAAAAAAATTTTATGTAAAAACTGTCCTTGTTAACCAAAGCCTCCCATACCTTTTCCACTTGGTAATATTTAGTGGTGTTTACAAAGAGGAAGAAAGTAGTATTTGTTTGACTTTCCTAAAAATTCAAAAGGCAACATTTTTATTGGATGCTAATTTAACCTCTGCTCATTCTTTTGCATTATCAGAAGGATAGTTACTGAGTGACATTTTTACTGTGTACACCAACATAGAGAAGATCTTGGAGTTGAAAGACACCCATATCTAATTTATAAAACTGAAAATCCCTGTTCAGCTGTGTTTGTGCTAAAGGTGGGAAGTGACCTTGAGGAATTCCAAGCACAAATAGAGGCTGGGCAGAGAATGGATTGAAAGCAGCCCTGAGGAGAAGGACTTGGGGGTGTTGGTTGGTGAGAAGCAAATGTGAGCCAGCATTGTGCGCTTGCAACCCAGAAAGTTAACTGCATCCTGTGCTGCATCAAAAGAAGCGTGGCCAGCAGCTTGAAGGAGATGGTTCTGCCCCTCTACTCTGCTCTCCCACCTGGAGTTCTGCATCCAGCTGTGGGGCCCCCAACATAAGAAGGACATGGACCTGTTGGAGCACATTCAGAGGAGGGCCACAAAGATGATCAGCGGGATGGAGCACCTCTGCTATGAGGACAGGCTGAGAGAGTTGGGGCTGTTTAACCTGGAGAAGAGAAGACTCTGTGGAGACCTTATAGCAGCCTTCCAGTACCTGAAGGGGCTACAGGAAGGATGGGGAGGGACTCTTTATCAGGGAGTGCAGTGATAGGACCAGGGGTAGCAATTTTAAACTGGAAGAGGGTAGATTTAGATTTCCTCCTTCCTTCCTTCCTTCCTTCCTTCCTTCCTTCCTTCCTTCCTTCCTTCCTTCCTTCCTTCCTTCCTTCCTTCCTTCCTTCCTTCCTTCCTTCCTTCCTTCCTCCTTCCTTCCTTCCTCCCTCCCTCCCTCTCTTCCTTCCTCTCTTCCTTCCTCCTCCCTTCCTCCCTTTCTTTCTGTTTCTTTCCTTGTCTCATTCTCTCTTTCTTTCCTACCTTCCCTGCTTCTCTGCCTGCCTTCCTGCCTTCCAGTTTCTTAGAATTGTATCTCTGCTGTGTGCTGATGTAGATGTAGTATAGAATGAACAGGCCAACATATCTTTTACCAATATTTGGCCCAAATCAAAAAGCCAGGCATTGCTTTTGACTCAGAGCACACATAATACACCTAGCTAAGACAGAACACTTCAGAAATATAATGATGACTGTCATGTTTGTATAAAATACAGAGAGAAGAAGAAATTTATTTACTTTTTTAAAGAATAATGAGTGTTAGAGAGCTGCAGAGTAGGAAATCTCACTTCAGTTTCTATTTTGCCTAAGAGGTATCAAATCTACTTCTTCAGAAAATGATAGAGCTACCAGACCATAACCTGTAGGCAGGAGTGTGGTCCATCATTCTGGGTTATGATTTGCAACTGTCAGGAAGGAATTCAGCATTCCTAAGGTAGGGAGAAAGAAAGGAGGGAACAGGATGAGATAGCATTGACTTGCTGTCTGATGGATGATACAGCATTTTCCCTGTGAAATTTTAACCCTGTCAATCTGAGGGTGGTATTTAGGCTGTTTGCCATCTCCTTGAATTAGCTTTCATATGAAATTGCAAATATATTACTAAAAGCTCCAGTGAGGAGTTTATGATACATTAGAGTGAGTTAAGGAATGCTTTCTTGATCCTGACTGGATTTAGGTGTAAACTATTCCGCCACAATGGGTAGGTGCCTCAGCTCTGTATAGTTCCTGACATAGATGTCTAGGTCTATTCCTGAACCCAGTCCAATAAAATCTAGTATACTACATAGTACTTCCTGTGTGTCAGAGCAAGAGCATGGTGATAAAACACTCAACATATTGTCCCAGCTTAACCAGCTCATGCTTGTTTGCTCCCAATGCTGGTTTATATCTCTCCTATGAAGCTTGTGATCCTTGCTGACAGGGAAGTTTTTTAATATCCCCAGATGAGTAGAACTCTTCTGAAGCCTGACTGATGAACTAACAGAAGCATCTGCAGAATTATAAGCATTTGAAAAACAGATAACCCTTTGCTTGCAAGTTAGGAGTTAATCAGTATTTATTGCTGCCTCGATTAGTAGTAGTTATTTACCTCTAAAGCTGCATGCATACAGAGAACAATCTCTTGCATAGATCTGAATTGTTTATGAATTTCTGAAAAGGTTTGGGGGGAATGGTATTTTTTTTTTAGGGCTTTGATTTAGCTAATTGCCTCCTGTGCTTACATGTAGCAGAAGATTTATATTTTTGCCAATCAAGAATATTGGGTTAATCCTAAAGCTGCATATAAACAGTATGATAGTTTTGACCTGTGGCCCATCATATAAGAGAGAGGGAGTGATAACAAAATTCATTCAATTATTTAGTTTCTTGATATCTCTCTGGGACTGACATATAACAAGTTACATAAAAAGAAAGAGTAGCAGAATTATTTCTCTGTTAAGCAAAATTAGTTTGATGTGATTATCATTCAGGGTCTTCTTGTTCACAACTTGCCTAATATAGATTGAGATTTAATTGGTAAGTAAAACAACTGCATAAATTAATTCATTTAAATTTAATCTAGAAAAAAGCTGTGTGAGTATATTCTATGCATAACAAATAGTGTTACTTCCAAATAACAGGAGGCCTAGAATTTTCCATTGTGGGACTGATTCTCATTTGCTTTAAATGCTGTTAAGCAAAAGGAAGATGGAGATTTTCCAACAGAAATTTTAGCAATTGAAAGAAAAAGGCCTGATCAACATATATTGTCTTGCCTTATCAGTTGTCACAGGAGTGTATGACCAACAAAAGATGTCCCAAAAATCAGTTTAATGGTGTCATGTAAAGGTAGAACAGTAAAAAGTTAACAGGGATCTTCTACCACAAACACTTAGGCAGACATACTTTACAGGTTCGGATTTCAGTTGGGAACTAATACTACACAGTGCATACGCATACCAAATCTAAGCTTAGAATAATGACTCAAAATGCACAAACTACTCACCTAAAAGGTGAGGACACTCAGCTCCAGGAGAAGTTATTTGGGTGACCTCTCAACTCAAAAGGAGGGCTTCGCATCACAGATACACTGCTCCAAGGAGGGACCACTCAAAGGGATTCTCCAGCAGGGACCCCTTTCTATAGCCTGATTGGGTCTGAACTGTGGTCATCTATTGGTCGTGGTCATGTAGCCTTCATTGGTTGAGAGGCCTCCTAGGTAGACTCATTGGGTGAGGTGGTGTCTAGGGCTAAGGGTAGCTGGAGTATGTGGCTGGGGGTTGTTTGCGGTATGTGACCAGTAGCTCACAAGATTCCCACCAAACTAACCATTATGGCCCCTGTACCATGCCACTAGACTTGTGGGGGGAGAGGTGGGGTGGAGTGTGTGTGCCACAACAGTTTTGATGAGCTTCCTTTCTAAAAGTAACCTTAGAGTAAGAATCTGATACTGACACAGAAGTGCAGAGGTGCAATTCTTTATTCTTAGGAAGAGTCCACCGTTATCTGCTCAGTTCAGAAATATCAGTTCAGAAACAAACAAACAAATAAAAAACCCTGACCAAACCAGCTTGTATATATCAAAATTAATCTTTAGCAGGTCAAACCTCTATCAAACCTGATAGATACCTTCTTTTGCGGTACTATTTTGACTGAACATGTTCCTCCCTAAGCACCGTTAGTTGGAGCAATGTGGAGCTGATGCTCCTCACAGAAGTACACCTGGAACATGGTGTCTTTTGTATATTCACAAATGGCTCTTTCTTCTTTCCCATCCATCTCCTTTTCCTGTCCTGTTGTTAACCCAGGCATGAAAATAATTAGGTCTACTCATAGGCAGATATTTTCTAAAGCAAGGAAAATTGTAAGTATAGGTCTAAATACAAAGTGTCCAAACAAACATTACTTCTAGTGGAGATGTGCCATGCATCAGCACACGTTTGAATTCTGACACACCGAAGACACCTTTGGAGTACTGCACTTCTACACAAATTTAACAGGAGAGGAATGTAGGAAAAAAGAAATAACAGAGAACAATTGTCTGCTGAAACAACCTGGAGAGAGTGAAGAAAAAATAATAGTGAGGCATTTGCTGGATGAGAGGACCTGATGCAGAGGCTTACAGCAGGCTATGCCTTTGAGCTGAAAGCAGGAGAGATTGGAGTACATTTAATTGGCAACTGGCTGACTTGAAAATATATGTAGTAAAGGGAGAATTCACACCTGAAAGGGAAAAAGAAAAAATGAAGCTAGAAATTGGCTAAGCACAAAAATACAGCTTTTTTGGAGACTTTAAAATGATTCAGAAATGTAGAAAATGAAGGGAAAACATTATAAGGAGAGAAGGTTCAGACAGAAGATTTGAGCCTCCATTAAGAAAAACCTTGGGATACTGTTGTTCTGATTTTCACAAGTTGACAAATAATGCCAATAGTGCTTAAATCCTATTGTAGGTAAAGACAGAGAAAACACAACAATGAAAAGGGAACAGTAGACTCATTTGATTGAACTCCATTCCAAACAAACTATTGTCATGTCAAAAGACTAGAGATGGCTGCAGGGAAAAAATTCTTTCTGTCACCTGCCCTCTCTTTAGATCTTGAAAGCAGTGGAAAACACGGAAGATGATAGCTAAGTATTAAATGGACACTGAGTCTTGGCTTCCTACAGATTGTGTAACACTATATTTTTTTTACTTTATGTCTTGGGTGAAAGGAAATAGGTGGAAAGAATTGCATATAAAACACAAAAAGTTAAACATGGTTCAGATAATAGGAAGCTGAAGAAACAATGGAAAGACTATGGAGAAAGATCAAATAATAGTAGGATACAATAAAAAGGAGAGGACTGGCCTCTTAAAGAGACAATTTTGAGTGGAAAACTTGTAGAAGACATAATTTCATTAGCCTTGCCTTGCCCTTGCCTGCTGCCTTGCTTGCCTTGCCTTGCCTTGCCTTGCCTTGCCTTGCCTTGCCTTGCCTTGCCTTCCCTTCCCTTCCCTTCCCTTCCTCCCTTCCCTTCCCTTCCCTTCCCTTCCTTCCCTTCCCTTCACTTCCCTTCCCTGTCCCTTCCCTTCCCTTCCCTTCCCTCCTTTCTGTTCTGCAAGAAGTTCTGAACTAGGTATCAGGAAAATAAATATTTTCCGAATGTTTAAAGGTTCCTATAGCCACTGCAATGAGGTATTTCCCTTTTTCCCACTAGGAGTTGTGGATACTGAGAATGAAACAGAACAGCTCATATTTGGATTACAGTAATAGTGAATTTCTTCACTAGAAGTATTTAAAACAACAAAGAACTAAGAAAAATTACCTAAGTAAAAGCCTGCTTTAGTTCAGTATTATCAAGAATGTATTAAAGTCTTCTCACTTTGACAGCTAATTTACGTGAAGAATATTTTTTGTCAGATAATAATTTAACCTATTTTTTTTGCTTCTAAGTCAAAAGTAACTTAGGCATAAGAAGAATATTGGGCTTGCCTAATTTTATAGGGAGAAATTGATGTGAAGTATCATAAAACATTGGCAAATATTCTAAAAATTTAATGTATGTGTGTCTGTGTGTGTTCTTTGTGTTAAAGACATAAAGATGGTATTTTGCCCCAATAGGTTTCAAAATAACCCCATCTAATTAACAGAATTATTTGAAGGAATGATTAATCCCAAAGAGAGTTGATATTATGTATTATATACCTGGTCTAGAAAAATTATACTGAAACAGAATCTATTTAAATTTTCCCAGTAGAAATTAAAATCACAGTAATGATTGCATTTGAGGGCAAGAAATCAGGTCTTAGAATCACAGAATCATAGAATCATAGAATGTGTTGGGTTGGAAGGGACCTTTAAAGGTCATCTAGTCCAACCCCCCTGCAGTAAGCAGGGACATCTTTAACTAGATCAAATTGCTCAGAGCCTCATCAAGCCTGGCCTTGAATGTCTCCAGGAATGGGGCATCCACACCTCTCTGGGCCACCTGTTCCAGTGTTTCACCACCCTCGTTGTAAAGAACTTCTTCCTAATATCCAATCTAAGTCTACCCTCCTTCAGTTTGAAGGACTACCCTCATCCTATCATTACACTCCCTGATAAGAGTCCCTCCCCATCCTTCCTGTAAGCCCCCTTCAGGTACTGGAAGGCTGCTATAAGGTCTCCACGGAGCCTTCTCTTCTCCAGGCTGAAACAGCCCCAACTCTCTCAGCCTGTCCTCATAGCAGAGGTGCTCCATCCATCTGATCATCTTCGTGGCCCTCCTCTGAATGTGCTCCAACAGGTCCATGTCCTTCCTATGCTGAGGGCTCCAGAGCTGCACACAGTACTCCAGGTGGGGTCTCACCAGAGCAGGGTAGAGGGGAAGAATCACCTCTCTGGATCTGCTGGCGATCGTTCTTCTGATGCAGCCCAGGATGTGATTGGCCTTCTGGGCTGCAAGCACACATTATTGACTCATGTCCAGCTTTTCATCCACGAGTACCCCCAGTCCTTTTCCACAGGGCTTCTCTCTATCGCGTTGTCCCCCAGCCTGTATTGATAACGAGGATTGTCCCGACCCAAGTGTAGGACCTTGCACTTGGCCTTATTGAACTTCATAAGTTTGCTCGGGCCCACCTACCTGCGTCATCCAGGTCCCTCTGGATGACATCCCGTCCCTCTGGCACATTGACTGCACCACTCAGCTTGGTGTCATCAGCAAATTTGCTGAGGGTGCACTTGATCCCACTGTCTGTGTCATTGATGAAGATATTGAACAGCACCTGTTCCAGTACAGATTTCTGAGGGACATCACTTGCCACCCCTCTCCATCTGGACATCGAGCCGTGACCACCACCTTCTGGATTGCAACCATCCATCCAGTTCCTTATCCTCCAAATAGTCCATCAAATCCGTATCTCTCCAAATAAGCCCTGTCCATGCAGAGAGACTCTAATAACAGCAGGAACACAAAAAAGTATTTCATATCAGATGTACTTGAAGTTAAGATGTTTTTCAGGTCTCACCTAAACAAGTACTGATCATTAAAGTTTCTATTTGTATTAAGTATGCTGATATTGTACTCATAATTTAAAACGAGTCTTGGGATAAAAAAAAAAAAAAAATTATGCAAGGGGAGAGTTTGTTCTTTGCTGCATACTGTCAATTTTGATTCTCATTCCCCAGAATTTGCCAAGTAATTCAGAAGGGTGCTATGGGAGCACAAAGAAAGAAGAGCAAGCTGAGCTGAAGTAAAAAGGGATAAAGGCTTTCTTGGACTTGTTAGCATAATTACAGGTTGCTTCTTGTGCTTATTGACCATATCCTGAGCAGGATATGTATTTACTTCATGTAAATGAAGTGTCTATGAACAGGAAAAGTAACTTTTCTAGAAAAAGTAATGAGTAAGCGAATTACTTCAGGTGTTCAAATGACCATAAGGCCAGTACTGAAGTTGTTGTCAATTCCTCTAGCAATCCTATGCGCCCGTATAGCATTTCTGTCCAAAATACAACATGTACTTATTCATTTTCCTTCAAGAAGGATTTTCAGAAGTGGCTTGACATGGAAATGAAAAGTTAAGAAAAAATAATGTATCTGTCTGGCTGAGTATAGGTGGAAAATACATTCATGCTTAACAAAAGACAATTATTAGCTAGCTGAATAGAAATGGAACTTGAATATAAACTGAAACAAGTGTTACAGACATCGAAAGGACTATGAACTGATAAAGATGGTTTATTCATTACTACATTAATTTTCTAAACAACAACAACAGAAGAAGGAGAAGACACTGGATAATATCTTTAATAAGGGAAACTTACAATACGCTATGAAACACAGGGTTTTCATTAGGTACTCAAGCCTATAAGTGAATAATTAAAGCTGCAGAAGCGAAACAAAACAGTGAGTATTTCACATTTACATACATAATGTTGAGCGTTATTTATTCAAAAAGCTCTAGGGAAAGGGAAGGGTAACTTTGATGGATCACAGTGTCATTATGTTGTTTTGAGAGCGATTTGAGGGAATTGTAAGCATACTTGAAAACACAAGACAACTTTCAGAAACAACTTCTGAACTCATTTTTGTGACTGAATGTTCTTTTGATAAAGTAGCCTAAAAATCACTTCTAATATGCTTATGGTACTCCTTCTTCACCAAGGAAATGTATAAATAATCTGACATCTAATAACTCTATTTCTCAGGCCCTTGGAACACTGAAAAAGAGAACAAAAAATACAGATATATCCTAAGTAAAGGAACTTGAATGCTCACTTGAAAAGGGAGAAACAGAAGCTGACATTAGAATACTCCTTCCAGCCACTTACAGATATTTTACTGCGTAGAACCAAAAATAATAAAAACTAAATTACTGTGAACTTTCAGGTTAATTATAACCGCTCTGAATTTGTTTTTCCATTCCCAATCCTGATGTTCCATTTACTACTTCCTTTTTAATCCACATAAATGTGAAACTCTTAAGTGTATTCACGTTGAACAATGATTTTGTAAAAAAAAACCCACTCTACTACATTTGTTAACTTTGTTCTGCAGATTAAATGTACTCATATTGAAATTAAAAGGTGCAAGGGAGAATTTTACCAGTAGCAGTCTTAATAGGCTCATCTTGAGATTCTTGTCTTTTAGTGTGTAGGTGATACCACATTCACCACTAAAAAGCTGGTATTTGCTGAGAAAATCTTGGTCCACACCCTGGAAAGCTTTCACAGCACTGATTAAGTATTATCCTAGATATTGTCAGGGCAGGTCCAAAACAATGGACAAAGAAAATAGCTGGCAACAACTTGAAGAAGCTGACGTCTGTCTGCTAGCCAGTTTTATTAGCTCTCCTGATAACATATCAATTACAGCTGTAGACATAAAGTTTCCAAACCATCACTTCCTTTGAACTGGTAGCCATATAACCCTGACAGATACAACACCATCATACCTGTTTGAAAAGAAAGTATAATTCTCTAAACCTTGTTTAGCCACAATTTCACTTACAACTATAGCCCCTAGAAAGGAAGTATAGTGACGTTTCAAGTTTAGTACCACAGTGTAATTTTGGATAAATATGTTTTCAGAACCACATGGCTATGAATATTGGAATGACCTTCCTAGGCTTCTGACATGACATGACTTCAGAGTTTTAGCACAGAGTGATAAGAAGACATTATGATTTACTCAGGAAAAATGCTGCTGTCCTGAGGTGTCAGGATTTTAATAGTTTTTGGTTTCATCTATAATACAGAATAAGGATATTTTCTTTTTTACAAATAATTAAATATTTTATGGACTTGAAGTGATACGCAATGAACTTCTCTGCTACAAAGTTAGACTCTGAGCATCTTGAACTTGTCACTTTATATTTTCCAGCCATTTGTATCTGAACTGATAGACAGTTCTTAGCACATTTCTAAATTACTTTGCTACAGGTAGTATTCCATTCATCTGTGGATGTATGGATACCTTTCCAAGGAACTAAGCTTAGTCATCAGTATATACCTCTTCACACAGGTAGCATGTTATTCAGGATTAGACTCTAAAACCTTCAGCACCACCATATATATTGAAAAGGAGTGAAGGGGTTTGACTTTTTGCACCTGACTAACTGAAGCCTTGAAAGAGATGCCAACAAAACAAAAGGTCTGCTTTAGAAAGGTAATAATTTGCTTATCTTTAGGCAAGTGAGAAAGGCAGGACATCATATAGAAGCTTCTCATTTGAGTTGTTCAGATTTAGCACATCTCTTGTCAGAACTCTTTTTAATTTATAGATCTACTTCATGTACATAAAAGGTTTCGTTGTTGACAGCTATTAACAGAAGACAACCCAAAAGGTGTAGTATGGTTTCTGGAGCAATTTCTAAGAGAAGACATAATTAGCTTCAGTACATACTTAGTATACATTTGAACATATACTCAGTATACGTTCAGTATACATTAGCTTTGGTATACAAACATTTAATATCTGCTTTGAAAATATCACTGTACTTTGCAAGCTGTATATAAGGTATATATGTGTGTGTGAAGAAAGTCACACAATTTTAAACATAGGTTTTATGAACTTTTATTGGACAGTATATGCCTATTGCATGAGAACATTTCAGGGAAAATATTACCTACTTGTATCTTTGAGAAGCTCTTTCATTCACAGATATATTTTTTTTCTCTTCTAGAAGAAAGCATAAAAGTGCCAAAGGGCATGTCACTTTGGTGTATTGGTTTTGTGTAAGCCAATAGCAAGAACAATAGATTTTAAAATACAATCTCAGCCCATGTTGTTACATGAGATAATTAAAAAGTTTCATTAAATTTTTATTAGCATTATGAAAACTGACACAATATCAGTAGCCTACCTAGCAGCTTATAAATTTTATCAGAGCATTTAAAGTAACCACAGTCTATTGTTTCTGCAACAAGCCACAGAAACCACAGTTTCATTCTACCTCAGATTAATTATTTCCTCCATAACCTGGAAGGATTATATTTATATTGCATAACAACACCTCCACCTTATTGTGATATTTGATCTTATATTTTTAAGTAACTTCTGCTTTTCAGTGTCAGGTGGAGTTTTTGTTGCTCTGGGTTTTTTTTTTGAGATTTTGGTTTTCTTCTTTGGTTTTGTTTGGTGTTGAGTGGTGGGGTTTTTTTGTTGTTTTGTTTTGGTTTGTTTGTTTTTAAGAGAAGAGTTCAAGTAAGTTCAGCAGTTCAAAGATCTGATTCCAGATCTGACACGTAGTAAAGCATTTTGATATCTCAGTGGAATTGAGAACATTTAATAGTGAAGTGAAAATTGAGAATAAATTTATACTTTAAGTCCTTTGATGTTTCTCAAATGCAGAGTTTTCAAGTCATGTGCATGAAATATTTTCTTGCCACTTTTGTTTCCCTACGAAACTGTATTATTGCCACCCTTTTAACTAAATATATGCACACTCGTTTCATTTGTTTTCTTGCTCCCTCAGTAAGGTACTAGGAAATCGATCACATTAGGCAGTCTAAGTTAAAAACAGAACCAAATTCTTTTGCGGTTTATAACTTGAAGTGAAAATTTGACACTCTTCAGGAACACATGGCTGTTAGAAAAGACCAAGGCCAACTAATAGAATCATAGAATCATAGAAGGGTTTGGCTTGGAAGGGACCTTTAAAGGTCATCTAGTTCCAACCGCCCTGCCATAGGCAGGGACACCTCCCACTAGACCAGGCTGCTCAAAGCCTCATCCAGCCTGGCCTTGAATGTCTCCAGGGATGGGGCATCCACAACCTCCCTGGGCAACCTGTTCTAGTGCCTCACCACCACCCTCACAGTAAAGAGTTGCTTCCAAATATCCAATATAAGTCTACCCTCCTTCAGTTTGAAGGACTACCCTCATCCTATCATTACACTCCCTGATAAAGAGTCCCTCCCCATCCTTACTGTAAGCCCCCTTCAGGTACTGGAAGGCTGCTATAAGGTCTCCACGGAGCCTTCTCTTCTCCAGGTTAAACAGCCCCAACTCTCTCAGCCTGTCCTCATAGCAGACATGCTCCAGCCCTCTGATCATCTTCGTGGCCCTCCTCTGGACCCATTCCAACAGGTCCATGTCCTTATGCTGAGGGCTTCAGAGTTGGACACAGCACTCCAGGTGGGGTCTCACCAAAGCAGAGTAGAGGGGCAGAATCACCATACTAATAAGAATAAGAATAAGAATAAGAATAAGAATAAGAATAAGAATAAGAATGAGAATGAATAAGAATAAAAAGAAGAAGAAGAAGAAGAAGAAGAAGAAGAAGAAGAAGAAGAAGAAGAAGAAGAAGAAGAAGAAGAAGAAGGAGGAGGAGGAGGAGGAGGAGGAGGAGGAGGAGGAGGAGTATATTTGAGGTTTGGGCAATGATCAAACATTTGCTTTAAACAACTAAAAATTGTCCACTTTTAAAGTTTGGGGTTGCTTGTGCACATAAACATAAATTCCTACACGTAAAGTCCAAATTTTTCTGTAGTCTTTAAACAATGGTAATGTCCTCAGACCTCCATCATGGGGGGAAGAAAAAGATGACTGTTTAATGGTAGCTATTTCTGGTGTCACAGACATTAATTCTCATTAGCTGCATTTTGTGCTGTCATTGGGAAATACTAGTGAGCTTTGAAAACATGAGGTACCTGTCATTTAGCTGGGAGAGGAGAATTCTCCTTTCGCACTTCTGCTGCCTGGTATTTCATGGGTATATTGTGTATGCTTAGTCCATTGGTATCCCTTTGAGACAAGGATGTGGCATTTGAACTAAAGTGAAAGTGTGACTATGCTTAGGGAGGGAAGAAAAATATGGGCATCTGCATTAGCTGAAGATGGGGTTAGCTTCTCCCACGAGGTTACAAGAAAGTTGCCCTTGTCTTAACTCCACAGATGCTCAAGGGCCTGGGATCATTTCTAAATGAATTATTAGCCTGATCTACTATACCAGTGGGGCAAATCCTAAACACATTTGTTTTCTTCTGCTGACATCTGTGGCAATTTTGCACACAGAATGAATACAGAACATACCTCTAAGACTTTGACTCCACAATAGGCATGAGGATCCAGCAGCTGAAATGCTGTTTCTAATTTTAATGTAAGTTTGTATGTGGAATGAATGGAAGGCACTGCTCTACAGTTTTACAGGTTAATTTATGGTTAGTCTCTTTGTAGATATACAGGGATTTTGTTTTTGTTTTTAATAGAAAAAAACATGAGTGTCTTTCCGTTACAGCAATGAGTGAACCTTCTCAGTGATGAACAAAATCTCTGATTTTAATAGGCATATTGAGTAGTCATGGTTCACTTGCTATAAAAGCTTTTTATAATGTGACTATATATAAAAGGATGTGTTATCTTTAAATTGCACAGATTAAATGAAGGAAAAATGTAAAATGTTATACAAATGTATAATCATAAAAGAACATACAAAACCCTTGCTTTCTTCCTAGTCAATTGAGTAGCATAATATTAACAATTACAAAACATTCGAGTGCATATCAATTCATATCATATGCATTGTTATTCATACAAAACAAGCAACAATGCAAAAAGAAAAAGAGTTTTAAAAGATTTCTGTCTGCACCATTTAATATATTGGTTCTTGATGGTAGTAGTTAATGCATTGCCTAAAATCCTGTTACAGAGTAGCCATAATAAGATCATCCTCTGTGTCGTATTACTGACTTACTGTTGTATCATGGCCCTGTTGGCTTTTGTATTGCAGTCGTAGTTCTCACGTGGTTCATGACATAAATTGCTGTCTGTCATAGCAGACAATTTTGATGAGATTTTTTTTTTTTTATAGTGTTTACTTGCATGGTGGAGAAGAAGGGAGAATAAGTCACTAAATTTTCCATTGTTCAAAGCAAATTATTCACTGGAAGAGAGTGCAGCACAGTCCATCATGTGGCAATTTGATCTCCTTTGCTTTCATACAGGTATATTGCTTATATTAGTCCAGTCATAATTATGATGATACCCTTTTCCCTCAGTTATTAATCATTAGTTTATTCTTTGAGTCTTCCATCATCTATTATAGACAGAATTTAGTATGACAAGTTAATAAATATTGCAAAAGACCAAAATATATGAATGGTTACCTGCAACAGTTTTCAGTAAAATTTTAAGTGAAAGAAAGAAAAAACCAAATTCTTAAACCTGATGCATATCTCTTTAGTAAGATTTGCCTCTTTATGTAACTGAGAAGACCTATTATAGCTGACAAGTCATGGACATTCAAGGCTCTGTAACAATATATATTGGAACATATCGTAGGTATTCAAATATCTTTTAAAGGACAAGATAACTCCCCAAAATAAATTGCCTGAGTTTCATTCCAAACTTTTTTCAATCCTACCTCTTCAAAGGCATGGTGGTCTTAAAATAAAACATAAAATTCCATTTAACTAGAATATGAATTTTAATTATATTGTTATTGTGGAAAAATAAAACATCTTGACTTCATAGGCTTAAATTGCCAGAAAGAAAATTGGTAACCCATACGAGTGTTTCTGAACTTTGGTAAAACCCTGAAACACCTATTCCTCTTAGAAATGCGTTTCTATTTTAATTTTTTTTTTTTTTTTTTTTTTTTTTAAGAAAGCCATTAAATTCTTATTTTGTTTGCAGTTGGTATAATCAGCGCATGTTATTTTCTTTCACAGGCCCATGCTGTAGTTTTTAGGTAGGGTCACATCAAATTAGACTGTTAGTCACTGCTAAAGAGCAAATGAAATAACAGTTCACTTATGAAAAGTTCACCATTTACTATCATCAAATGGCAGTGTCTTTGCTAAAAAGGCCTTGAATAAAGCAGTGTGAAACTTAATGAAGTGGGGGAGATTTACTTAGGTCACAGTAGAGCAAACTTCACAATATTTCAATCCCCCTAAATCAATGCCTCACATACAGTAATGTATGAGAAAGAAAACAAGCCTGAAGAAAGTTTTGATTGTTTCTTCAACTACAATACAGTAGTTAATGTACCCTTTAAATCTCAAGACTTACATTAAACAGTCTGTTTTACTTCTGAGCTTCCTCTTGTTCTTTATGCTGAAGTATACCTTGTGAGTTGAAATTAATTTTGGTTTCTCTATGAAAAAGAAATCATATTATGGATTATTCAGATAATTCGTATGTGTTTATTTAGGGCTGAAATATGTCTTGTGATTTATTTATGATTAGAGTTCTCTAGGTATTTTAAAAGAAAGAAGTAGCCAACAAATTAAGCCTAAATACGAATTTTTGCACAGTAGATTTCATATTGATGTTTCCACGTAAAAGGAACACATGGCTGTGTTTCCACCTAAAAGACACCATTATGGTCCACTTTTGATATGTTAAACATCTGTGTTTTATTAAATATACAAATTTTGTAATATAAAGTACAGAATATTAGGCAAGTAACAGATTTGAAAACATGCATGCCTATTAAGTTATATGTTTACCTGGACTGTGACAGGTCTTTTGATATGTTCTATTGGTTATGAATCATAATCACCAAAAGACATATATTGAACATGACTGTCTATCCATTTTAGATTATATCCAAGTTCTTTTAGGTCAGCCTTTTTAAATGTACATGCCAAGTACTTCCAAATATTATTACTTTGTAGCCATAAATGCAGCATTTCATTGAGGCACCACCTTCCTCTAAGTTGCCCTCAGGAAGAAAATTGGAGTGTTTTTTTCTCCTGCTCTGAATGCAGTATAAAACAGGAAAGAAGCTTAAGATAAATGACAGCGTGTGGGTCAGGAAGGGAGGCAATGATGGAGAACAGTGTAGAAAAAATCTGCATGCAGCTTTCCACTATACTTTCAAATGAAATATATGAGCCATTGTCCCTCTAAGAGGAAACTGAGGGAAAGTAGATGTTCTTGTTTCCCTTTCCTCTTGTAGCTGTATAATTTCTGAGGACAGATTTCTTTATCATTTCTGCCAACTTTGACCTGCGATTTTCAAGGACACTCAGGGCTACTTGAAAATCCCTGTCGAGATCTCCTCAGTGTACAAATGTGATGAGACCCCTGACAGTGATCAAAATATTTTTAAGTATGTATACACAAGAGGAAACCACATTCAAGATTTTAGGAGCAGGATGAGAAGTGACACAAATATGATTTTGGATGCCAAGAAATGTAAGTTAGTGTCCAGCACCTAACCCCAAAGTTGGTTGATTTACAATATGTCAGCAGTGTAAAGTATGTAGAAGCATGATATAAAAAGAAAAGATGACAACTTCTCTCTTCAGAAAAAAACATTTTGACATGTATCTACAGTATAAGAAGGTATTTGAAGACTACAGTAAAAGGATGTACCCAGATTGCATGATTCTTTTTTTCCTCACGTTCTTGTAATTTATGCCAGAGTTATTGAGGTCCTACCAAACTGAGGATCAGGTGAATAGAAAAGTGATCAGTTTTCCTTAGCTGTGTTGAGTCTGAAGTTAGAAGATGGGATAATACGGGCATATCAACTTTAGACAAAATTTAATGCATGAAATATTTATGAAACTAAAAATCTAATTCATATATTTATGTAAACAACTGAGATGCAACAACTGGTAAGTATATAAAACAACTTCACATATAAGGTGTGCCTATATATCTTTGTGATTACATGTACTAAAACTGAGAATCTGCTTCTTCAGCAAAAACAAGCGAAGTCCTAGACATTCTGCATCTGTTTTATAGTATTTTAAATATCAACTACAATTCAGAAGTAATTTTATTTTTCCTTTTATTGACAGTTTCCTTAAATGGTATAATTTTAAGAACTTATTTAGGACACATTCCATAGCATATTCCAAAGTACTTACCAAAGTATTCTATAGAAAAGGTAAATTTCCATATGTAAGGAAATAACTATTGATAGTGCAAATCCACCTCCTCTAACCACCAAATAGAAAAATCTTAGACAACAATCAAAGGTTTTCCAAGCAATTCATCTTCAAAATGCTACTATATTGATGCTAAGAAATGTTATTAAAATTGCTTTTTAATTACCAGAGAAAATCATATACTGCAGAAAAATGTCTTTGACATCATAGAAATTGTGATAGCTCACAAAAATTGTGGGGGCTAGACAATGGACATGATTTTCCATTCTTGTTTCTTCTTAAACAAATTAACTCTTTCCATTCTTTACAACTTATATTTATTATACCATTTGGTTTGCTTTAAAATTGTCTGGATTCTATTAGTTTGCATTTTTTTTACTTTCTAGATATAGCTTACTAATATGTTTCAAGTGCAACTATAAGCTTTTTTCCAACTTCCAAGAGTCCAAGAGGAAGTCAGGAGGAAAAAGGAATTGTATGATCTCTGAAAGATCAGAAGTCAGGCTTTGCAGGTAGATTACAGAGTCATGGTTTGCCTATTCAGGGAGAAGACATGAAAGGCCAAAGCTCAACAAGAGTTGAAACTGGCCAGTGTTGTGCCAGGTAAAAAGAAAGTCTTGTTTAAGCACATTGATTGCAAGAGAAGGTCTATGATACTTGTTGAAGATGGTCAACTGACAAATAGAGATGAAGAAAAAGAGGAGACATTCAAAGCTTTTTTTTTTTGCCTCAGTCTTTAACAATACTGATAGACCTTGGGCTGCCCAGTACTTTGAGTTGGGGGACCACAACTACAGGAACAGCATCTTTCCATTTATGGACACTGAAATTGTAAGGGATCAGCTGCATCCGTTGAATGTTCCTAAATCCATGGGGTCTGGTGGGATTCATCCAAGAGTACTGAAGGAGTTAACTGATATTACAGCAGGACCCTCTCAATCATCTACTGAATGTCTTGTGAGTCTGGGGAGGTACCTGTTGATTGGAAGCTAACCGGGATTCCTAGAGAGGTGGTTGATGCCCCATCCCTGATGGTATTTAAGAGGCATTTGGACAATGTCCTTAACAACATGCTTTAACTTTTTTTCATCTCTGAAGTGTTCAGGCAGTTGGACTAGATGATCATTGTAGGTCCCTTCCAATTGAACTATTCTAGTCTAGTCTAGTCTAGTCTAGTAAGATCTCTGTTATCTTTTAGAGGTGAATATCTGGGAAAATGCTAGAACTTTTTATGTTAAATTTTCTGATGATGGGAATAATGCTGCAAAATAACCTATGAGAGAATGGGTGAAAATGCAAGAAAAGGTTTTGGTTTTGTTTTTTTTTTTTTTTCACAAAAGAAAGACAACTGTGCTAATATCTGAAAGAATTTTTTCCCCCTGAATTAAAAATGGGTTCAGGTTATGTCAGGGGAAGTTTAGATTGGATATTAGGAAACATTTTTTCACTGAAAGGATTATTAAACATTGGAATAGGCTGCCCAGGGAGGTGGTGGATTCACCATCCCTGGAGGTGTTTAAAAAAAGGGCAGATGTGGTGCTTAGGGACATGGTTTAGAAGTGGTTTTTGTCAGGGTAGGTTAATGGTTGGACCTGATGATCTTGAAGGTCCCTTCCAGCCTCAGCAATTCTATGATTCTATGATTCTATATATGCCACACTGAACAGCATGCTGTAATAGAAAGTGTTGGGTAAGTGCAATGATCAGCATTGATATCAGTTCTGTCTGAAATGACTTGTTATGTATATATCTGAGAAGTGAGAAAGTATTTAGCACACACTGCTTCATTCTTTTTCAAAGGAGTGTTATGTCAAAATAGCTGTAGATTAAGGGTTTTTTTGAAAAAAACCTTACAGATTGCAGAAGTAGGTTGTGCTTTCATTTATCAGAAAATGAACTTTTTTTTTTTTGTAAGGCATCGTGTGATCAGCAATGTTTCCTGTGACTTAAATCAATGTTTTCTTTTCCTTTCACTCCCCTCCCCCCCCAAAGGCTTTTTATAATTAATTTGAGCATCCTTATGCTTCTCAGGCAGAGTCCTTCACTGCATCTTCTCTCATACATTACTGCCATTAATTGGTTCTGTAATGTGAATTATGTGTCCAGAAAGAGAATGAAGAAAATTACTTCTTTTGTGAGC
Organism: Alca torda; assembly: GCA_008658365.1. Classification (NCBI taxonomy): domain Eukaryota; kingdom Metazoa; phylum Chordata; class Aves; order Charadriiformes; family Alcidae; genus Alca; species Alca torda. The sequence goes on along the minus strand of CM018101.1, from coordinate 59,294,683 downwards.
TATTATCCAGCTACCATTATTGGGAATGTTGATCACATTATAACTCATGTGATGTATTCCGCTTCATCACTTAGACCTTTCTCATGGTAGCTCACTAAATAGCTCACCTTGGGCCAAATTAATAGCTGGTGTAATCAATGAGACTAGGTTTGATTTCAAAATCTCACACTGCCATTACCTCTCTTGCTCTTTCTCTCTCTTCCTCTCTGTAAAGAAACACATACTAATCTTTGCATGTATACACATATACATCTATTTAAATAAAAAAAAAAAAAAACAAAAACTATTTTAAGCCAGTGAGAACAGAACATTACAATTATTTTGGTAGCCTTTTTGGACGGTTTCATTTTTATTCTGTGTAACATATATTATACATGCAAATTCATGCATCCCAGAGCCACAAGTACTTTGTTACAGAATACGCTAGCCTCCAGCAGAAGATATAGGGGAAAGTTAGAAAAATATTCCATCTGCTTTTGAACGAATGTGTGCATCGACTAGGAAGATGGAAAGAGCAATTCTCTACTTACTCTAAAGAAAAGTGTGTTAGGGTAACAGAAAAATCAAAATGTGACTAGTTTTTGGTGGATTATTCACCATTCTCCTGCTCAATAGGGCACTCAGAACATAAAACAGTTCAAGATGAGTGAAAACTGAATTCTTTTCCCAAAGAGGGCTTTATAAAAGTGATGATATCGAACTTTCTTAGAGTGCTCACACCTTGTCACCTTTGCAAGGAGGCTTAAACATATAGCAATGTAACAAAAAGCACAACTGTAAACAGCTAAATAGATTCAGTTTGATGGCACAGGATTTTAATACCTTAACTTTTTATGTTCAATACTAAATTCAAAATTAAATTAATTAACATCAGTTTAATGGCCACATTTGCGTCTTCAATGTATTGTTTTTTTTTTTTCACAGCATAAAACCTGCAACCTGTTTGGAGCATTTTATGATGTTTTCCTTAAGACTTGCCACAGACACATTTTAGAACAAGAATAAAAATCTTTGTTTAGGCATGCAAGAAGTAGACAATGAACTCACTAGAAACATTTAACAAAACGATATGAATTTTAAAAACTCCCTGAATATGTTGTCTAGGAATATTTAGATAATATTAATGTATAGGGAATATTCATTATAAAAAGCTTACTTCTGCTACTTGTTAGGCACATATCGCAATAACCGGCACTAATAGACCTTACACTGAATCTGACATGGTAGAACTGCAGAGTCTGTTATAATACAGCTCTGGTTTTCAGAATGAACCTCTGCTTACAGAACACCAACTTTTAAAAGTAATGAAATAAAGTTAGTTTTAAGTATCACAGCAACTGGTGATAAGAACTAGGGTAAACTGCCTGCCAGTCCTCCCTGGCATTACATTTGACTAGCTAGATCTTTGTGCTTTCTCTGAAGAAACAGCTGGCTATTTTATCAGCAATCCCTGGCTGATACGAGTTCTTGGCTTGTCAGTTCCCATCCACAAGTGGCCAAGATTTTTTGTTGAAGCCTTCTGTGTGGCAGAACCCCTCACCCTGTTGAACCATGTTATAAAGATGCCAGGAGACTGCCTGTATATTCCACATGGTGTTCAAGTAGCCATAGTATTACAGGGAAAAAGGCACAAGTTTTCTGCCTGCACAAGAGAGACAGGTCTGAAATAATGGAAGGAAAAGGCAGACAGATAAAATCATTCAGACACTGAGATGGTAAGAGATGAGAAGGTCTTGCCGGCATGTTACACAAATATGATCTGCCTACCTTCTCTGCCAACACAGTATTACAAAGGGCATGCTGCTTTTCTACTGGCAGAACGGTTTTCTTGCACAAAGCCGCAATGAATACATGCCACAGAAGTTCCTTCATTCTTTATTGCAAAGATCAAATGGGCTCACCCTGACCCTCTCATGTATGATGCTGTCACAATGAACTACCTGACCTTCTCATTTTCTCCAGCTGGTAGCAGTTCACACGGAACTACCTATGCTAAGGGAAGCGTGTAAAATCTGACAAAACGATGTAAGAAAGACCACTGGATATACAATGTTACAGATGAATCAGATTCCATTATATGAAAAAAAAGTCATCATGGGATGAGTGACAAAATTGGCTGGTTAAGTCTGCAACATGCTCATGGTTTATGTAGCACCTGTTTTTGGTACAGTGTGAACACAACTGTTTTGTTATAAAGGTACTTCAAGAGACTGCAGAGTGGTAATAGCAAGATGGAAGTGTATGGATATAGCCATTGGGTGCAAACATCTGGTACTATGCACACATCACTATAATTTCGTTTATTTTGTAATTGATCACTACTTTAAAACTGGTTATTTTGTTTTTCCTCTAATACTTCTACTAGAAAAATATTTCAGAACAGTCTTGCTTAAAGAGTTCAAAATATTCTTCCTATTTTTAATCCTGTTTTTCCTGTGGCTAGTCTACTCTTGTATGTCTGTGTACTACCTTTGTCCTTTAACTTTAATACATTTGCATTTCTTTTGGTCTGAATTACTGTAACCCCTCCTTGCTGTATAGGGATCACACAGAAATACCAAAATAACTGAAGCGTAAAGAAGTTTCTGCTGGTAAACTCGTTACCACAATGACATACTGTCTTTCACAAATCTTTTACTCTCCTCTCTGGTTTTAATAACAGAGTGCGACTGACTATGTTGTGCACTAGTTGCAGTAGAATCTTAAGAAGAAACTTTTTAATGTTTGTGTGTTAAACTCTCATATATATTTTCTATTCCTGTTCACTCAAATTGAAGTGCTGTCTGGGAACATGCACTGTGAGTGCATGTTCATACTTGTAATGGGGCAGTCCATACTTGTAATGGGGGAGCAGCAAACTTGCTATGTGCTTTCTGAGAATGGAGTGCTGTCATTGTCAGTAATCAGGATAAGTAATACATATCAATCAGAGCCAGTTCTTACACCTCCTGACAGCTTAGTATATACATGCATTTCATCACTGCATTTTAAGTCTTCTGACAGGAGCTGTTTCTCCTCTTTTTGAGTGTTCTGTTCAGGCTCTGTTTGGTCAGACCCTTTGTAGTTTCTTCTCTTTTTCTCAGTTTTCTAATTAACATAAGAAAATACAAAGACTCTATCACACAAATGTTGATTTTCTCTTTTTCAATATGCCTTTCCAACATGTCACATCGTAGTAACACCTGGTTATATTCATTCTAAGAGGAGGTTAAAGTAGGTTAAAGAGAGAAAAGAGGTCTAAATTTGAAAAAGAGATTGATGTTGATAGCTGTGAAGAGTGACTGACGTCAGTCTCAAGGCTATCTTGCCTTGAAAGGCTTCTCAGTGAAGAGCTGACTTCATCACGTCTTTTTATTTAGTTATCAGGAGTTGTTAGTTCACCAAAGTACAGCTATTTTTCACTCATTTATACGATTTGTAGGTGTGAAGGGGATGCATATTAGTCTATAGTGTCATCCCAGTGATATTGCTTGTCTTATACCAAAGAGTGAAACCCAATGTGTACATTTTATTCCATTAAAGACGGACTAAAATGAAAACAGAAGAGATACAACACTTTTGAATCATTGTATAGATACCTAAAATATACCACTGCATTTCAAATCCTAATTTTGTCCAGCTCTGTGAGTAGTATTTTTCAATTAATTTGAAGCCTGTTGTCAGGAAAATACTCACAAGAAGTGTGCATGAGAGAGAAATTAAAAAGAAATATTTCTCTGCATATGAAATTCAACACACAGCTAGTTATTTTTATATAGTTAAACACCTAAAGGTGTTTAATCTTAGCATTTTATTTGGCACACTTTGATTACTTCTGAAAAGTCACAGGAGTCAGGTGAAGTCCCCACTGACTGGAGTAAAGGGAATATCACAACCACTTTTAAAATGGGTAGAAATGAGGATCCAGGGAACTACCAACCAGTCAGACTCATCTCAGTTTCTGGAAAATCATGGAACAGAACCACCTAGAAATTAAGTTGAAGCATAAGGAAATGCGTAGGTGATTATATACAGCCAACATGACTTCACCAAGGGTAGATTCATGGCTGACAAATCTAGTGGCCTTCTACAATGGAGAGATTCCATTACACAACAAGTGAAGAGCTAGAAATGTCACCTCCTTGGACTTCTGTAAGGCCTTTCATACAGTATCCCATGATATTCTTACCTCTAAATTGGAGAAATATGGGTTTGATACACGGTCTGTTAGACGGATAAGGAACTGTGTGGATGGCTGTATCCAAAGAGTCAAAGGTTCAATATCCAAGTGGAAACCAGTAACGAGTGATGTCCCTCCAGGGTCTGTACCAGGGCTTGAGTGCACCCTCAGCAAGTTTGCAGACCATACCAAGCTGCGTGGTACAGTTGATTCAGTAGAAGGAAGTGAAGCCATCCAGAGAGGCCTTGACAGGCTTGAGGACTGGGCCTATGTGAACCTGATGAAGTTCAACAAGGCCAAGTACAAGGTCCTGTACCAGGATTGGGACAGTCCCCAGTACCAGTACAGACTGGGGGATCAATGGATCAAGAGCAGCCTGCCCAGAAGGACTTTGGGGTACTGGCAGATGAAAAATGGGATATGAGCCAGCAATGTGCACTTGCAGCCCAGAAAGCTGACCAGCAGGATGAGGGAGGTGATTTTCCCCCTCTACTCCACTCTCATGAGACCCCACCTGGAGTAGCACATCCAGTTCTGTGCTTCCCAGCACAGGTAGGACACGGGCTTGTTCAAATGGGTCCAGAGGAAAGCCACAAAAATGATCAGAGGGATAGAACACCTCTACTATAAGGACAGTCTGAGAGAGTTGGGATTGTTTAGCCTGAGTAAAAGAAGTCCCTAGGGAGATCTTATTGCAGCCTTTCAAACTATAAAGGAGGCTTGTAAGAAAGACCAAGAGTAACTTTTTACCAGGGCTTGTAGTAGCAGGACAAGGGGCAATGGTTTTAAACTGGATTAGGGTAGGTTTAAATTGGATGTAAGGAAGAAATATTTTATGAGGGTGGTGAGACACTGGAAGAGGTTGCCTGGAGAAACTGTGGATGCCCCATCATTGGCAGTGCTCAACGTCAGGTTGCATGGGGCTTTGAGCAACCTGATCTAGTGAAATATGTACCTGCCTATGGCCAGGGACTTGGAATAGATGATCTGTAATGCTCCATTCCAACCATTCTATGATTCTATGACAGCTCATCACTGCTGCTTATGGGTGGGAAGTCTCTCTTGCTCTTTTGACCTGGGGAAAAAGGGATGCACTTTTAAATCTTCTTTCCTTCACTAGAACAGCAGATGTTAGTTTTCTTTCCTCTAGTTTTTGGTCTTGCAAAATCAGAGGAAAAGGACCAAAAATACATGCCGGACACAAGTACAAATTGTGAAAGGAGTGGCTGGAGACCAGCCCTGCAGAAAGGGATCTGGTGGTGCTGGTTGACAGTAGGCTCAATAGGAGTCAGCAGTGTGCCCTGGCAGCCAAGAGGGAAAACTGCATCCTGAGGTGCTTCAAACACAGCATGGCCAGCCAGTCAAAAAAGCTGATTGTCTTGCTGTATTTAGCATTGGTGTGACCTCACCTTAAGTGTTGTGTGCAGTTCTGGGCCCCACAATTTAAGAAGGCCATGAAGGTCCTTGAATGCATCCAGAGATGCTGGTCAAAGGGCTGGAAAGCATTTCCTGTGACGTACAGCTAAGGACTTTGGGTTTGTCTCTTTTGGAGAAAAGGAGGCTGAGGGGTGACCTCATCACTCTCTACAGCTTCCTGAGGAAGGGGAAGTGGAGATGGAGGTGCTGATCTCTTCTGCCTGGCATCCAGTGGACAGGTTTGCTGAGAATTACCCAAAGCTGCATCAGGGGAGGTTTAGACTTGACATTAGGAAGCATTTATTTACTGAGAGGGTGGTCAAACACTGGAACAGGCTTCCTAGAGAGGTCAGTGATGCCCCATGCCTGATGGTATTTAAGAGCATTTGGACAATGTCCTTAACAACATGCTTTAACCTTTTCAGCCCTGAATGTTCAGGCAGTTGGCCTAGATGATCATTGTAGTCCCTTCCAATGAACTATCTATTCTATTCTATTCTATTCCATTCTATTCCATTCCATTCCATTCTTTGAAGTCCAGAAAATGAGAACCAAAGGATTGGTACATATTTTAAACAATAAGCTTAAGAAGGTGTTCTTTTGCACTGCAATAGGAACAAGAATTTTGTCCTGTGATCTTGTGTAGAAAATACCTTTACATGTGAAGGAGGTGGGCACTCCATGTAGCAGACAGGATAGGAGAGAAGAAAATAATGCTTCTGTGTTTCTCTCATAATCACTTTCTAAGTCCAAAATGCAGAAAGTAATTACTATACATAAGATATGTGTTAGGAAATGTCCCTTTCATAAGCAAATAAATGTATCAATGTAACGTTTTGCATCTTTCAAAGGTTGCGTTATCTGTGTAAAGAGCAACCACATCTAAAGAAAGAAAATCAGTTGGAGGAAAAGAGATAAAAAGGCATAAGAAATAAAAAGTCAGGTCTGATTTGGGGACATTAATTTAGAAATTGCTAGCGAGACAAGTGGCTGAAGTATTATATGGCCTTTGTTATTTTTAAACATGCAAAATAGTAAGCTTTTGTTTTTCAGGCTGAACTTATTCCTGAGGGAAGAAAAGGAAATTCTGTTTTCAACTGGTTATGCAGAGACAAGATATGGTAATGTATTTCTCTCAGCTCCTCAATCTTTATGCAGGGTGTCAGGGTCTAAATTGATTAACAATTCCATTGTACCTGATCAAATATTTGATTACCCACCAGCATCCTTCACTGGGACCACATTGTGAGGTTGTACACAGTATTCCCACAACTGAGACAAGACTCAGGACCTTTGGGCTACATAGGCAGCAATGCTACCAGCTGAGACATATGGGAGTCACAAAGTACAACGTTAAGTTGGTCTCAGTTGGAAGCTGATGTGTAAGAAACTTTGACTTATTATTGAAAAAGAAACAAGAAAAGAGGGAAGGGTAAATTTGTTCTCTATTCCCTCACAATATGGTAAATTCATAAACTTTCCTAACAAGATACACTCTGGTATTCTAAATGCACAGTACGTACACTATCACATACACACAGTTCAACATCCAGGAGGAGTAGATAATTGGAGACTACATCCCATACTTGCATTTGGCATAATTCCCACCTTAAATAATAATTTTACATTTCATATTGCAATGCATAACACAAAAAATGTATACTACTACTACTTATGATAATTAAGCAAGTTTTAAGATGTCAGTCTTTCTCATCTTCATCATTATATTTCATTTATTATTACTCAAACGCAGAACCGAACACTTTTAAGAACAAATACATATGATGCTATTTACATGAGAAATTAATTTCTTTAATCTCAGTAGTACATTGTGCTATATTTTATAATAATTAAATCACTGATCTTGTCTTAAATCGATTCCCTACCAGAAAGAATTTGTTATTTTTGGACTTACTTGGGTGGTTCGTGTTATAACCAGTCCTTTAGTTAGAGTTTTGGTTTTCCTTAAGGACTACCTTATTATAGGGATTCATCTCACTATGTTTCATTGATTTTCTGTCTTTACCTTAATGTTACAATTCAAGTTGTAACAGAAAGAAAACTTTGTTTTGAATTCTTAATGCAGGAAGGAAAGAAAAGGCAAAAGCCTTGCATCATTATATGTATGTTTTTTCTACAATGATTCTCATCTCCCAGTAAAACATGTGAGATACACAATTTTAAAAATCTTTCCAATTCCTTTACCTGGACTGTTTACATACTTTCATCTTTATTACACATGTGTACCATCTCTGCATATAATCACATCCATGGCAAGCATCTGCTACATAAATGAAATGGATCCTTTTTGGGTTATTTCCTTCCTTTCCAAATATTTCTCTCTTTATCTGTGGAAATATCACAGCAAAAAGTCATTAAAATGACCAATAACCTCTGTAAATCTTCTTTCAGTACAAACAATGAAAGGCCAAGCACTCTTCTGATAAAGGATTCTTCAGATTGCCCATAGATATACTTCACTGATTTCAGTGTCATAGCAGGTCATTCATTTTCGCATATCATACAACATTGTAATGATGCAATCCAAAGTCCAAATGAACAAAAGTGAGATAATATGTTAATATTTTGAATACCATTTAGTCTCATCTACGGCTATGAATCTATATGATGCATTCCTAATGAAGGTCTGTTGGATACTTTTCATGTTAGGGTTGCAGAATGCTCACATGTAACATTTCTAAAAAGGAAACTAAGATGACCCATGATTTCCAGACTATTTGTGACGTCATTTTCTTCTTAATGCTTTATCTTTACAAAATCCAATTTAATCATTCACACACAGTGATGCAGCACTACTGACAAAAAGGACCTTAGGGAGAAATTGTGTTTTATAAGCCAAACAAGCCATTCTAAAATGTGAGTCAATATCAACAGCTGGAATAGAGGCTAATTTTTCTACACCCAGTTTGGCAAGTAACTTGTTTGTAGTAGTTGGTTTCCCCTATCTTGTTTCAGTCAATTAGGTTGCTTAAGTTCAGACAGTGACTTATTACTAGATAACATTGCTTCTTTCTTCTTTTATTTAATGTTGTACTTCACTCCCCCCTGACCTGGTTCATTTTTTCTCAGAGCAGATGGAATGGATGGAATATGTAAATTTTTTGTTAAAAATTAGTCCTTCCTGCTTATAATCAGCCAATTAGGATGTAGGAAAATTAAAGGTAGAACTATGGTGGCATTTGGATGAAGCGTCCAGTATCATCTGGGACATTAATCTTCTGAATCATTTGTGTCTATCATTTATGATAAGGGTTTACCAAAAACCAAAGAAACTGGTAGGACATTGTGATTGCATATCTAGATAAAAAAAGCTTATTTCTGGTATCATTGGCAAAGTCACTGCCACCTTTGAAAACGCTGACCTTGCTGCAGACTTCTTATACATGTGGTATTGAGAGAGAAGTGCTGAAGCCCTCAAGCCCTGAGAGCTGAAGCAACCACTGAATGCTACCTGCTTTTGACATCAAGGTGTTACAAAGGACTCCACATCTGGGCTGTTTCCCCTGTCAAGGCGGCATGGAATTAAGCTCTTGAGATGCACAATTCTCTGTGGTTTAGAGTCTGGCTATAAGAGAGTGTCCTGCATGACATTACTACAGCAGTATACTAGCAACGGAGGAGTTTAATCTGATTTCTTTAATTTACATAGTGAGTTTCATGGCCAAACATTTCTGTAAAATTCTTCAGTGTGATCTTTTCTGTCCCTTGCTTGTAACTTCTTTTTCTGAATTTGTGTGAAGAGTGGTCTAAGGTAGCTTGGGGATTTTAGGTACTTTTGATAATCCCTGTGAATTTCAGGATTTCAAAAGCAGTTTGCATTTTTTGCCTGTTCTTTATTTTATGTTTGATTTGTTTAATTGTTTTCATCTACTCAATGGAATACAGCCCAGGAAGTACAATTAAGGAAAAAAAAAAAAAATCATTGCTTGTTCTTTTTAATCCCCATCGGAATTGCCAGATTGAATATCTTCCGATTTGAATACCCTACAGCAAAGGTGACGAACTTTCCTGACCGCAGGAGCCCCTCCAAATATTTCTATGGAAGAATCAATGACAAATAGATGTTAAAGATGTGGATGATATTCACAAGAAAGTCACCAGAAGATGATTTTGGTTATTCCAAAATGTACCTATAATAATCAGTCATTTGTCAGAAATTGTAAGAATGATTTTTTTCATATGTAAAAAATTATTATTTGTTAGTTCTCTAATAACTTCAAAACCCTCTTTTTTTTTTTTCAAGATTTCACTTGAAGTAGCTAAAGTAAAAATACTTTTAGCATTATATTTTAGATCCCTTTGGTTTTTTTGTATTTTTGTATTACCAAGTTAGTCTTCGGTTCTGCCAAGATACATTATTTAGTCCTGGATTGTCTACTTGATTTCAGGGAGTAATTTAATGACAATTATAGCTTATCTAAACACAAACAATGGAAGCAGTGAGGGATATCCCCACCATATAACTCAAGGTTCTTAAATTATGTGTCCAATAACCTTATATTAGCTTACACTCCCTAGGCCACCGCTGAATGCAATGAACGGCATAAACTGCTCTAGTGAAAAAGTCAGAAACTCTGAATTTCGGCTCCGGCGCTGAAGGAATCCCTCTTTGTTCTTTGACTGTAAAAGGAAAGATGACTTCTAACTATACACCAAAAACTAGATAGGCATTTAAATGCCATTGCCAGAGTTATGGTTTCCCCCCTACTCAAAGTGAAATATTTAATGAAATGTATTCTTCAGAAAACAGAATTATTCATGGTTTCATTTATAATATTTTTTGCTTAGAAATATATTTCCTTTTGTGGAAATAAAAAATAACTGGGCAGTGTGTTCTATTTTAAGCTAACTTTCCCTGCTATTGTAAAAAAATCCAAAAGTTCTACTAAAGTTCTGACTCTAGAAGCTGAATCTTTTATTCTTCATTGGATAACAGTCACAATTTCTTCATTACCTCCTAAATCTATTCTTATTCCTTTTAGCTCAGTTGTGCCTCTGTAATGCTTTGTGGAACCGAAAATTACTTTTGGATCCCTGCCTGATGAGTCTCATAGGAAGAGAATAATCCTTTCAGATTTTGTGCCTTGGTTATTAGTTATTGGTTAGAGGCATCGTGTCACAGAAGCCAGCACAGCAATACCACAGACATAGGAAGGCAAAACAAGGCTTCTATCATAGCAAGATTCTCGTGCAATATAGGGCAAGGGTATGTGGAAGAATCCAGAATCCACAGGTCAGAGATAAATATTTCTACCCTCCCACCCCCTCTGCCATGTTGTTGCACCTTGAAGTGGGAGGGAGGGATAAATATGTATAGATTTTCTTCCATTTACTTAGTAGACTTACAGGAAGCAAACTCCACTTGTAGTCTGATCCAGCTTGCCATGCTGCAACCACTGAGCTCTAGTGACATGCCCGTCACACTGTGAACCACATCTTCTCTCTCCAGGTTGCTTTCTTAACAGTATCTCCTTCAGGAAAGTTAACTTGGGCTTGGGATTACTTTTGCTTTTGTCAATTAAACATTTTAAAATACAACAAAAGCATTTATGGTATTTCCAACTTTGCATGAAAAATATTCTTCTTGAGAAAGACTGGTTTTTATTCTCTGTTAAGATGCATTGTCTTTACAAGCCTCTCAGTTGTACATTTTGGCTTTTACTAATCTTGAATGGATTTGGCTTCATGATTAGCCAAGAAAAATCACTTGAAACTGTGCCTAGGGAACTAACAGAGGGGAATATTCCATCAGTGTGATTGTTTTAGTTGAAAAATGGAAAGCAGCTAAATGCATGCCATTTAATGAAACTGGATTCAGTAACAACTTTTGTCAACAATTGAGAAAATAGTGTTTTATATTATTCTATAGGGCAATATAGAAAAATGTCACTTTTAAAATAATGCAAAATATTAATCTAATTTTGTCCCCTGGAAGCCATACGCATGAATTCTTTTATTTTTTTTTTTTTTTTTTAATCTTTTTTAAATGTTTTTTCATGTAGGTTTTAATGAATTGGACTTTCTGGTATTACAATAAAAAAAATTATTCTTCTAAGGTCTTTATTTCAAAGTCCCAGTGAGGTTAGATCTACTTTAGTAAGTTACTTAAGCAGAACAAGAATAATTCCTGCTGAGGGATGTATTTGAATTTTCTGTTATGAACCTGATTGAAAACTGTAGATATAGTAAAAAAAAAAAAAAAAAAAAACAAACTTTGATGAACAGTTACCCATCCTTAATCATCTTACTAGTTCTAGGGAGCATGTAGTTGTGGAGCCAAATTTTCCCTGCACAGGGAGTTTTTAATGATGGTTGCTGAAGAGTTGCTGAAAGGTAAATTTCAGGAAGATTCAGGAATTAGCGATGATTCCATTAGCTGCTTTCATTTCTGACAGCGATTGCTCAGTCACTCACATAATGAGATATGATTCTAAGTCGCGGCAGTTTTCTCTAACTGGTTGGTTTAGTGTCAGTTTTCCTCAAGTTTTTTTCTGTTTCTGGCTGTATCACATACAATCTGGTTTTATATTCAAGTGAGACTTTCTAGGAATAAAAGTAAATATACAGCTACTTCTGTATCAGAGATTTCAATGATTCAGAGCAGATAATTCTTTAGGTGTACCCCTTTTTTTTTGTGATTCAGTTTTAGACTATCAGAAGAAAATTGAATTTTCATAAATTGTTTATGAAGACTTTTCCCTAATTCTTCTGTTTTGTTTCACAGCATACCTTTCAGTTTTACAAGGAGAGTTCATCAAGGAAATCACAGTACTCCTGATCTACATGCTGTAGTAGTGCAAACTACACAGAAAAAAAAAAGCTTTTAACTACCTACAAGACAAATCATATCTCCCTTTCTGAGTCTTTCTCTTTTTAATGTGTAAAGTTAACTGTCTAAAAATAAGCTGAGGTAAACTACTTCAGCTTTGTGAGATGAATTTGTTTCAATTAGAAATATTTCAAAATCCAAGTATAAGTATGTAATAGTTTTATAACATCTTTGTACTCAATTTTTTTAGTAATTTCCAGCTTCAGTATCCTATCACTAAGACTTTTCCTCTCATCTTTCTTCTTTGAGTTAGGTGGTATTTAAAACGGCATTCTCATAAATTATGTTGCCTAAATGTAAGCTGTGGAAAATATGACCAAGTACTTTACTTATGGAAATGTTTAAATACATATAATAAGGTTTCTTCTGAGTTTTTTTACTACTGCTAAAAAGATCATTTGTAAATTTTCTGCAATGGACTCTCTTCCACTGCATTTTACATAGAAGCCGAATAACATGGTTATCTGCACAACAGATATATTTTTTTCCAGAAAATTCTACCAATTTTGTACTTTTATCTTCATTCCAATACTTAGTGCTGTCCTAAAATTTGTTAGCTAATATTAAACTAGAAATATGAGACTATGAGTAATGGTCCCCAAAAATGCAGTGTTGTTCTGCAGGCTGAGAGCCCATAACCTTTTTGTATAGTTGTGCTTTCTATAAAGATTGCCTAAAATTTCTGTAACCAAGTAGTACAGGCAGTGTTACCCCTTGTGACAGAAAAACAATGGACTGAGTAGTTAGTAGGGAAAGTTCTGGTCTTTGACCTCTGAAACACAAGTTTGACTCAATTTTATCTTCATTTTTAGTGGGCATTAGGTCAAAAGCAAAACTAATCAGCATCTGGGCACAACATAGCACATGAGAACGCAATGTGAGTATCATTGTCATCTATCTTTCCAGCGATGGAAGAAGCGAGACACAGGAAGGGAGCTAAAGGGTAAGGATTATTAGCTCCTTTCTGTGGAGAAGCCATGACTCCTCTGAATTAAAAAATAACTTCTAGTCCCAGCATAGCAGTACGTTTCACCAACCATTGTATCATCAGATTCGACTTTCAGTGGCAAAGCTCAGATGTGATACACCTTCAATATTTTCAGTTACACCATTTCTTAGCCACTAAGGTTTTGGGTTTTTTTCCCCCCCAAATATATACCATATATGTTAAATAAATCCTACCACTAGAAGTTAGTAGAATTTAGGTTGAAATTTATTAGAATATAAATTAAATATTAAAACTTAAAAAAAAAAAAAAAACACCCTCACAAATGTTCTTTTTTCTTTTTTTCTTTTTTTTTTTTCTTGTTTCTTTCATTTTAACCGAGGAAAGTTTCAGTAGAAAAGTAAACTCCACATTTTGTTTTGATGCTCTTCAAAACTTTTGTTTAAGCTTTTTTTCACAGATCTTCCTTGTCTTGTCACATTGCTGGTCCACTTATCTGCCTTTTATTTTTCCACTCCACTGTCCTTGAGGCCTCTTCCTGTTCCACTGTGGTGAACATGTCTTAAATGCAGCTTCCCATTGTATAATGCTGTATTTTTTTTTTTTTTTTTAAGACGAATGGAGGAGTTCTTGCTTAATTAAGAGCACCATTTTGCTTAATTCAAAGCATCATTTAGCACTAAACACAGATCCTTGGATGCCTTATGTGGGGTAGAGCCTTTCTTTGTTCTGAAGTATATTATGTTTGTTATTATTTTCATAACTCTGCTGGCATCTGCCCGCTCTTCCTCATTTCTTCTTTCTCATGCACATTGAAAGAATTGGAATAATAATGTCAGAAACTGAAAGATAAAGAAAACATGAACTGGTCTACTCATAAAATATTTATAGACAGTGATGCCTAGAATGAATAAAAGAACATAGGAACATATTTTTTGTAAAGATCAATTGATCTTTGTTAAGCAGAATACCTCTTAAGACAAGCACTATAAGAACTATTAAAAATGTTAATGTTCTTCTACATATCATATTCAGCTCAAGGCCAGATCAAATATAAAATTAAAGTGTTTTTATTATCACTAAAATACCATGCATTAAGAAATACTTTTTTAAAAAATTGATGGAATTCTTTTTTAAATGTAACTGTGCAGATGGAAAGACTCTCCAGGCCTACACCAGCCTGTAAGTTTGAACCTATCCCCACTTGGCCAGCTTCCAGTTTATACCTCCCTCTCCTCCCCCACTTTGTTTTTTTTTTAACCCAATCCTGACAGATTCAAATTAAAGCATGTATATATTTACTTTTTTAACTAAAAAAAAAAAAAAAGAAAAAAAAAGAAAAAAGAAGATACAGCAATTTCATTGTGAAAGTAATGAAAACCAGAAAAATCACAGAATCACAGAATGGTAAGGGTGGGAAGGGACCTTTGGAGATCATCTAGTCCAACCTCCCTGACAAAGCAGTTCACCTAGAGCAGGTTGGGATGCACAGGAACACATCCAGGTAGGTTTTGAATATCTCCAGAGAAGGAAACTCCACAGCCTTTCTGGGTAGCCTGTTCCAGTGCTCTGTCACCCTCAGATTTTTTCCTTATGTTGAGATGGAACTTCCTGTATTCCAGCATGTGTCCGTTGCCCCTTGTCCTGTCACCAGGCACCACTGAGAAGAGCCTGACCCCATTCTCTTAACACCTGCCCTTTAGGTATTTATAAGCATTGATAAGATCCCCTCTCAGTCTTCTCTTCTCCAGGCATAAACAGGCACAGGTTCCTCAGCCTTTCCTCATAAGAGAGATGCTCCAGTCCCTTGATCGTCTCTGTAGCCCTCCACTGGACTCTCTCCAGTAGTTCCCTGTCCATCTTGAACTGGGGAGCCCAGAAACTGAACACAGTACTCCAGATGCAGCTTCACCAGGGCAGAGTAGATGGGGAGGATGACCCTCCCTTGACCTGCTGGCCACGCTCTTTTTAAACGCACCACAGGAGACCATTGGCCTTCTCTGCCACAGGAATCATAGAATCATAGAATCACGTAGGTTGGAAGAAACCTGTGGGATCATCGAGTCCAATCATCAACTCCACTCTACAAAGTTCTCCCTTACACCATATCACTTAACACCATATCTAAACGAGTCTTAAACACATTAAAGGATGGTGACTCCACCACCTCCCTGGGCAGCCTATTCCAGTGTCTAACCGCTCTTTCTGTGAAGAATTTTTTCATTACGTCCAGCCTAAACCTACCCTGCTGCAGCTTTAACCCATTCCCCTCTTGTTCTATTGCTAACTACCTATGAGAAGAGACCAGCACCAACCTCTCTACAATGTCCTTTCAAGTAAGAGTGATGAGGTCTCCTTTCAGCCTCCTCTTCCTCAAACTAAACAGTCCCAGCTCCTTCAATCGCTCCTCATGAGATTTATTCTCCAGGTCCTTCACCAGCTTCGTTGCCTTCCTCTGCACTCGCTCCAGCACCTCGATATCTCTCTCATACTGAGTTGCCCAAAACCAGACACAAAACTCAAGGTGTGGCCTCACCAGTGCTGAGTACAGGGGGACAATCACCTCCCTACTTCTGCTGGTCACACTACTTCTAATACAAGCCAGGATGCCATTGGCTTTCTTGGCCACCTGGGCAAACTGCTGGCTCACGTTCAGCCGCTTGTCAATTAGAACCCGCAGGTCCTTTTCTTGCAGGCAGCGCTCCAGCCACACTTCCCCAAGCCTGTAGCAATGCAGGGGGTTGTTGTGGCCCAAGTGCAGGACCCGGCACTTGGCCCTATTGAAGCACATTACCTTAGCGTTGGCCCATCGGTCTAATCTATCCAAGTCTCTCTGTAGAGCCTCCCTATCCTCATGTAGATCAACACTCCCACTTAGCTTCATGTCATTTGCAAACTGCTGATGATCCACTCTATGTCCTTATCAAGGTCATCAATAAAGATGTTAAACAGAAATGGTCCCAACACCGAACCCTGAGGGACACCACTTGTGACCGGTTTGCCATCTGGATTTAACTCCATTGACCACCACTCTTTGGGACCGTCCCATCCAGCAGTGCTTGATCCAGCAGATTGTATGCTCATCCAGGCCATGAGCCGCCAGCTTTTCCATGAGAATTCTATGGGGGACAGTGTCAAATGTTTTTGCGAAAGTCTAGGTAGACAATGTCCACAGCCTTTCCCTCATCCAATATCGGGTCATCTTGTCATAGAAGGAGATCAGGTTCGTCAGGCAGGACCTGCCTTTTGTATAGGCCTGATCCCCTGCTTGTCCATTATATGACATGTAATGGCACTCAAGATGATCTGCTCCATGACCTTCCCTGCTGCTGAGGTCAGACGACAGGTCTATAGTTTTCTGGATCCTCCTTTCTGCCTTTTTTGTTGATGGGTGCTACATTTGCTACCCTCCAGTCCATTGGGACCTCCCCAGTTAGCCATGACTTCAGGTAGATAATGGAAAGTGGCTTGGCGAGCACGTCTGCCAACTCTTTCAGCGCTCTTACATGTACCCATCCAGTCCCATAGACTTGTGTGCATCCAAGTGGTGTAGCAGGTCACTGATCACTTCCTCTTTAATTGTGATGACCTTGTCCAGCTTCCCCTCCCTGTCTCCTAGCTCATGAGGCTGGGTGCCCAGGGAACAGCTAGTTCCACTGCTAAAGACTGAGGTAAAGTAGGCGTTGAGCACCTCAGCCTTTTCCTTATCCTTTGTAACTATGTTTCCCTCTGCATCCAATAAAGGAGGGAGATTTTCCCTATCCTCCTTTTGTTGTTAATGAATTTATAGAAACATTTTTGTTATCCTTAACAGCTGTAGCTAGGCTGAGCTCTAGCTGCACTTTGGCTCTTCTAATTTTCTCCCTGCATAGCTTCGCTATATCCTTATAATCTTGACGAGAGACCTGCCCCCTCTTCCAAAGGTCATAAACTCTCCTTTTCTTCTTGAGCTCCAGCCAAAGGTCCCTATTTAGCCAGGCCGGTCTCCTTCCCCGCTTACTTGTTTTTCGGCACACAGAGACAGCCTGCTCCTGTGCCTTTAAGACTTCTCTCTTGAAGTATGTCCAGCCTTCCTGGGCTCCTATATCCTTTAGAGCAGCCTCTCAAGGGATTTTGTCCAGCAGTCTTCTGAACAGGTCAAAGTTTGCCCCCCAGAAGTCTAAGGTGGCAGTTTACTAAGCCCTCTCCTTGTTTCTCCAAGAATCAGAAATTTGATGATCTCATGATCACTGTGCCCTAGACGGCCACCAAACCTTACTTCCCCCACAAGTTCTTCTCTGTTCACAAAAAGCAGGTCCAGGAGGGCACCTTCCCCGGTCGGCTCACTTACCAACTGTGTGAGGAAGTTATCCCCCACACATTCCAGGAACCTCCTGGATTGTTCCCTCTCTGCTGTGTTGTATTCCCAGCAGATATCCGGGAGGTTAAAGTCCCCCACAAGAACAACGGCAAGTGACTGCAAGATTTCCCCCAGCTGCTTACAGAAAGCTTCATCCACCTCACTGCTTTGGTTGGGAGGTCTATAGCAGACTCCCACAGTGATATCAGCTTTATTGGCCCTTAACCGAATTCAAACACCTCCACTCCATCATCAGTATACTTGATTTCTGAGCTCTCATAGCATTCTCTAACATACAGGGCCACTCCACCACCTCTCCTTTCCTGTCTGTCCCTCCTGAAGAGCTTGTAGCCATCAACTGTGGCACTCCAGTCATGTGAGGCATCCCACCACGTTTCTGTGATAGCCACTATGTCGTAGTTTTCCTGGTGCACCATGGCTTCAAGCTCCCCCTGTTTGTTGCTCATGCTGCGTGCATTGGTATAGATGCACTTCAGATGAGCTAAGGATTCCAACACCTTTTTGTGAGTGTGGACCCCATTTCCTACCAGACCCCTCTCAGGTGCTTCCATGATTTCTAAATGTCTGTACCTTCCCTCAAATGAAACGGCAGGGCGAGAGTCCTCACGAGTCCACCATTGTTCAAGCCCTGGCATGCTTCCCTTGGGTTGAGTCCTGACAGGCCCAGTTATCTCCCCTTCCCTCCTCATATCTAGTTTAAAGCCCTGTCAATGAGCCTTGCCCCAAAATTCTTTTCCCCTTCTGGGACAGGTGCATCCCATCTGCCACCAGCAGGTCAGGTGGCTCATATAGCAGCCTATGATCAAAAAACCCAAAGCCCTGCTGATAACACCAGTCCCAGAGCCACGAGTTGACCTGATGTCTCTTCCTGTTAATTCCCTCATTCGTGATTGCCACTGGAGGGATAGAGAAGAATACAACTTGCCCTTGAATACACAAGGGCACATTGCTGGCTCATGGCCAACTGGTTGTCCACCAGGACTCCAAGGACTCTCTCTACAGAGCTGCGTTCCAGCAGGTCAGCCCCTAACCTGTACTGGTGTATGGGGCTATTCCTTCCTAGGTGCAGGACCCTACACTTGCCCTTGTTGAATTTCACTATGTTCCTCACTGCCCAACTTTCTAGCCTGTCCAGGTCTCTCTTAATGATGTCACAGCCTTCTGGTGTGTCAGCCACTCCTCCCAGTTTTGTACCATCAGCAGACTTGCTGAGGATACACTGTGTACCCCCATCCAGGTTGTTGATGAATATATTGAACAAGACTGGACCCAGTACTGACCCTTGGGGAACACTGCTACTTAGATGATGGAGAGTGGCTTTGCAATAACGTCTAACAGCTCCCTCAGCACTCATGGATGCTTCTCATCAGGGTCCATGGATTTGTGGCTGTCAGGTTTGCTTAAATGACCTCTAACCTGATCCTTTACTGCAGGCTATCTCTCCTACCTCCAGGGTCTGGGGTTCCTGAGGGTCAGATTTAGGAGTAAAGACTGAAGCAAAAAAGGCATTCAGTAACTCCGCCTTCTCTGCAACCTCTGTCACCAGGGCACCCCCCTCATTCAGCAGCGGGCCCACATTTTCCCTGGTCTTCCTTTTACTGCTGATGTACTTGAAGAAGCCCTTCTTAGTGTCCTTGATATCTCTTGCCAGGTTTAATTCCAAGCGGGCCTTACCCTTCTCCTTGCATCACTGCATACTCTGACAGTGCTCCTATACTTCTCCCGAGTGGCCAGTCCTTTTTCCGCATTCTATAGACTTCCTTCTTCCATATGAGTTTATCCAGAAGGTCCCTGTTTATCCATGCGGGTTTCCTGCCTCCTTTGCCTGACTTCTTGCTCGTAGGGATGCATTTAATAATGCATTTTACTTCATTCTGAGGAAAACAGGGCATTGTTACTATGGTTAATAGTTTTTGTGTGAAAGCTGCACGTGAAGAACCCATACCATTTGGATCTCTCTGTTCATAAGATTTTTTTTATTTTTTTTTTTTTTTAATAAAATAATAGTCCCCCATCTTAGAAAAATGGCGTTGGTTGTAGTTTCTACTCTTCAAGAAGGGTCAACAAATGCACAGAGATTCGATTTAAATATGTGTCAATTTAAATAAATAAATAAAATTTCTGTGCTGTACAGCTAAATGAATGATACCTTAAGTTTCTTTTCTATGGTACCGACCTTCATGCTACTGGCATAAAGTAGGTGCACATCAGATTACCCACATAGAATGTTTTTTGGTTTCCATTTTCTTAGCTATTGCTCTATATTAAACTATCCAATTCAACTAAATGTATAAGCACAACCAAATCATTTTCTTTAGCCTAAAAGCATTTTTTTTATGGCTGTCCTCATTGAGGTATGTATATATATCACATGTCAAAGTAATGGTCAGCATCCAACTTTTCTTGCATGTGAAGGAGCGAAACAATATTCTTGATCTCCCATTCTCTTATCCTCTGTGTTTCGGTCTTTTGCATATCATCAAATACTGGGTTAGCTGGTTTGTGTGTGTGTATGCACGTACATAAACACTACTTGCAGTAAATATTTTCTTAACTCTGCTAGACTGAAAGGCCTTCATAAGGCTGGCTGGAGTAATGGAGGACTGGGTACAAGGTCTCAGCTGGTTCTTCCCAATTCTATTTTTCCATGCAATAAAGATTCAGTTGATTTATGGTTTTAAATCAAGCTAGTTCAGAAATACACTTCCCTTCTGCCACCTCTGGGAAAATAAAGCTGTTTTGTGGAAACAAGTGGTTTGGAGTCACCTTTGCAAAACCATGGAACGTGACATCCTGATAAAGCTGACTTGAATTCCTCATGCCTTTTTTGGAAAGAGAACACTTTCAATTTGCCTTTTAAAATTATTATTTCTTTCCAAAATTTAATTAAAAAAAATGTAACTTTGTAAATACAAAACTTAGAACATCCATTGAATGCTCATCAAAATAGGGGAAAAGAGAAATACCTTTCTTTTCCATTTGCCTTTTAAAAAACAGATTACTGTGATACCTCAGAACTTCTTGCAGAACAAGAAACCTGGACACTGCTGGCACTGCAGTCATTCAGTTCATTTTCAGTTTTAACTTGCAATGTCTCTGCTTTCATGTGTTCAAAAACACCTTAAAAGAAATTAAATTAAGAATAAATTGGTCAGCCTACCACTGTATTGAGGACTTAGCTTCAAATTAGGAAAATAATTGTTTATTTTCCCCAAAAGAATGCTATACATAGAGCTGAAACATGAAACCTGGGGCTCTGTCTCTGAAATGAAAAATAGTACGGTTGTTGGTACCACATGTCTTCATGCAGCATTAGGTGGCTTTTAGGATAAGTTGAACTGTCTCTCAGCTATGAGATCTTATGAAATCATAATGCAAATATTTCCAAAACTAAAGCAGAATTGTCACACTTAATTAAATACTTTTGGTTCCCAAAGTGATCTGTCTGAAATGTGGTCAAAATGGTTACTTTGAGAGAGTGGTTATGCCATGTTATTCTTCTCAGAAGTTGCCTGTAGCATGGCAAAATATGAGCCTTAGAAGAATTTGTAGAGCCTTGCAATTACATGATGAAAAATTGATTAGTGATTAAGATTTTGATTGAATGACAGGTTAGAATTATACTGCATCCCAGGTGAAAGAAGCAGTTAAATTTATAACTCAGGTTAGGCATGAAAAGAAGTGAGTAACACCCTTCTGAATTGCTTATGAGTCAGCAGGTTGATCACAGACAAATCGGAAACTCAGGGAAAACTGTACCTGACAATGCTGACAAATCAAAATCTTTAATTTGTTAACTAAAAAAAAAAAAAAAGGAGAAAAGAAGATTACTCCCCACCTTGCTAATTGCTGCAGCAATTGAAAATTGTCATGAAACATCACTTTGGATGCTGGAAAATTAAAATCATACCAAATTGCATTTTGCACAGGACTACTCGTAATGAAACCATAAAATAAGGATCTTGCTCATTTTGTCAGCTATTTTGAAAACTGTCACACAAACAGCAGGTGTTTGAAAGCCTTAACGCATTATCTCTATGATCAGCAGCAGGAAAACAACCCTCCACCAACATCCTCACTTATTTTAGAGATGCCCCAAACTTTTAAAGTACCATCTGGTTGCAATCAAGTCTTTCAGTAAGTGTGAATACGTAGGATATAACTCATGATGTTTGTGTGGGCAGATGTCTAACATGCAGAATTATTAATAGAGTGTTGGACCTCAAATGATTCAGTTATGTTTGGGTGCTAATTTTGGCTGTTAAAGCTCCAGAGGAATCCATGATAGCTCAGATTCTGATTCTAAATCGTATACAGAAATCTTGTCTATCCTTAGCTGCAGGCATTCTCCCTTTCAACATATATTTAGTCTGTGACACTACAGCAAGTATACAACCATGATATTCCCAAGGACACAATGAGTTAGTGCTTGCATGAAAGGACAGGAGAAGCTGATTGAGTATTGTCAAGCTAACACGGGAACTGTGAGAAATTTAGAATGTTCTTTACAGAGAAATACTTCAAAGAAGAATGCAGTTTTCATTTTAGAACAGAAGAAACAACACAGGTTGCATATCTGGTCATTTTAGAAGAAAGCTACCAACCCGTCATTGCTCTTGACTTGCAGGAGTGACTGCTAGGTGGAAATGAATACTTTGTGTGTGCTGAATGTTACTCTTCATCCAATGTGATAGAAAGAAATCTTTATGTTAACATTTCTTGCTGCAAGTGTGTGAGCACCACCTGTGACACACGAGTTGCAGAAATACTTGCAGATTTACTTTGGCTCTGACACCCACCAGCTTTCCAAACTCATAAAAAAAGTTTCCTGTAGGGCCAAAGAACAGCAGCAGCAGCTGAGGCAAAGGATGGGAAGAGGTCAGTAACATTGTGCTATGCTTTTCATCTGCAGGTCACTAGTTCAAATTCAGCTAAGGCTTGTACCAGCTAAAAGTAATTAGGATGACTGCTGGCCTATATGAAATGCTATTGACTTCTATATCACAAAAGTGATCCACACAACCAATTTTTTTTGTTAAGGTTCTTTTCTTAGGGGTTAAATAAGCCACACGTGCAGGTATGGCATGTCAGAGTTGAGACCCATGGGCAGACAACATAGGGAAACATGCTTCATGTTCACTGAGCTGCTTATGTGGATAAAAGGAAATGCTGGTCTCCAGAGGTCCAAAGGGCACCTTTCATAAGCACCATATTGATTAAAACAGTATCATGTTGTTTGTCTTCCATACAGATATATACAACATTCCATTTAATGGGTTTTGTTTGTTCCACCTCAAAGGGATAATTTTCAGGTTTCAAACATAGAGACTTTGATAGAGGTTTTGGTTTTTGTTTGTGTTGTGGTTTAGGATGGATTGGCCAATGACGGATGACAGATGCTCTCCCCCAGGAGAGGAAGGAGAGAGATAAAGAGATTTACGACTTTAGAAGGAACTAAACTACTTTAATGAAATATTTATTAATAATAAAATAAAAAGGAAATAATGAAATAGATACAATATATACAAAATAGAATCAAGCTCGAAGATGATATCACTGGCAGGCACGGGGGAAGTCCCAGACTGGACTCAACAATGGATGGGAACTGGATTCCAGATCTGGAGTCAGGAAAGCACAGATCGGAATCAAAGGCAGACAAACAGACAGGGTCATCCTCAGACACTGGCCATTGAAGAACGAGAGCTGACCCTTCGATCCCTCAGCTTTTATACTGAGCAGGGGGCAGATGGGATGGAATACCCTGTTGGTCAGTTTTGGGTCACCTGCCCTGTCTGCTCCTCCACACAGGTGCAACCGCTCTACGCTTTTCCATGTCTGACCCTCCAGCAGGGCAAATAATGAAATTAGCTGACCTTGGTTATTATAGCAATAAGTATAAGCAAAAACCTCTCTGCGTACCATTCCTTGGCATTAACTATAAACAAAGGTCTTATAACTCTGAAAATGAGCAATTTCCTGCACAATATGCTGTTAATTTCAGAGAGTTAGAAGAGGCTTAGATAAAAAGTAAAATTACCAGACAGAAAGTTAGCTCTGTTCTACCTCAAACCAGGACATTTTGTTTGTCTATTTTATTTCTTTGTTTTCTTATAGGAACTTTGATATAGATGGAATAGGCAGCACACTTAACTGAGATGGATCCAAGCAAAAGTTTTGCATATTGAAAACATATTAAAAAAAATACTGTGGTCTTT
This sequence comes from Alca torda, assembly GCA_008658365.1. Taxonomy (NCBI): domain Eukaryota; kingdom Metazoa; phylum Chordata; class Aves; order Charadriiformes; family Alcidae; genus Alca; species Alca torda. The sequence continues at coordinate 59,270,737 of CM018101.1, read as the reverse complement.
TTCTTTTTTTTTTTTTTGGGGGGGGGGGGGGGCGTGGCATGGGGTGGGAGCTTGATCTATATTTTTTAATAATTCTTACTTCCATCTTACAGCATCTGAAGCCATATTTTATCCTCAAAAATTGTACTAAACAGATTATATGGCAGGAAAGACCTTCTCTAGCATAAACCCAATAGATCTTAAGTAAGAAGCTGTGATTCTTATTCTGTGATTTCTCTGAAAATATCTAACTAATTTATTTGGTTTACTTCTTTCTTTGTGTATCATAAAAATGTGGAAAAATTGCAGTCTCATCTATACATCTTTGAAAACATGGTGGGGTTAGGAAGACAAAGGTATAAAAACAACTAGCAGAATTCAACATAACCTATACTACACTTTTGATACTGTCTCTCATATTTTCAATAACAAAGTGGTAAAGTGCAGGCTAGACAAGTGACAGTGAGGTGACCTGAAAACTGGCTGAACTGCCAGGCTCAGTCGGCTGCAATCAGCAGCACAAAGTCCACGCAGAGGCCACCCATTATGGGTATACCTTAGTGATCAACATTTGGGCCAATACCGATAACATTTTCATTAATGATCTGGATGATGGTATAGAGTGCACCCCCAGAAAGTTTGGAGATGATACAAAATTGGGAAGAATGGCTAATGCATGAGAAGGTCATGTTGCCAGCCTGAGAGACCTGGACAGGCTGGAGAAATGGGCTGACAGGAACGTCATGCAGTTCAACAAGGAGAAGTGCAAAGTTCTGCACGTGGGCAGGAACAACCCCCCACAACACTACAAGGTGGGGACCACCTGTCTGGAAAGTAACTTTGCAGAAAAGTGACCTGGGGGTCCCAGTGGGTGGCAAGCTGACCATGAGCCAGCAACTTACCCTTGTGGTTCCCTCTAAATGTCAGGAAGCACTTTTTTACCCTGAGGGTGACTAAGCACTGCACAGGTTGCCCAGAGAGGTTGTGGAGTCTTCATCCTTGGAGATATATTAGAAATGTGAATGGACATGGTCCTGGGCAGCCTGCTCCAGGCATCTCTGTGCTTTGAGCAGGGATTTGAACTAATTGTTGTCCCGAGGTGCCTGCCAGCCTCATCTGTTCTGTGATACTGTGGTACTCAGCAAGATTTTTTACGATCACATGTGTGTTGAGATAAGTATTGGTGAAACAGTTTGGGATGTATGACCAGCAATCCAATATTTTCTGTGTTTACTCTTACATCTCCATAAAGCTGAAATACACAGTATCTTTCCTTAGGTTAGTTGTAAAACATGTCTTATTCAAAGAAAGGTGTCTGGAAACATTTCTGTCAGGATTTAGCGACCTCTTCCTACCTGGGTCATTTGCTACAGAATAATATGTAATCAGCTACAATAAACCAGAAGAAATATTTGGAAGGAAAAAAAAAATCCAGGAAAAAAAAAATCCAAACCAAAAAAATTTGTTGCTAGCAGAAGAAAAGAAAAAAAAAGGAAAACAAACAAAACAACGGACAATAATCTGTAAGGAAATTTCTTTCCCTCTGTAGTTACAATAGGAACAGTAATTCATTCTTTATTCATTATTATCAAACTGTGCTCAGTGTTTAGAGTTGTTAGTGTTGTTTAGTTATTGTTACTGATCTTTACAGAACACCCATGCCTTCTGACTTTTTTTCTCTCCTTTTATGATTTGCTGAAAGAACTCCTCTTGCCTGTGTCTGTCTATCTACTTACCTATCTACCTACTTATCTTTTCCTTGACAGCCTGTGAGTAGGTGAGAGAAGAATTCTCCTCTAACCCTGGGGAAAACTTACAGAATTCTGTCTTTTGTAGGCTGTATTTTCTCTGCTGAATACATTCTTTATTTTTGAACTTTGTGATATGTGATTATCTTCTGACATGGTTGTAGTGGATGCTTCAAAGTGCTTTGCAGAAGTGCTAAGATAAATGGGTAAGTCTGTGTGCAAAGGCAAAAATGAGGGGAATGGGTAAGATGTTTATCTCACAGAGAGAGTGCTGAGCTTTCCAGGTGATCTCAAAAGATGCTGGATGACTTATGCTGATGATGGTAAATAAATAGGATAGACATAGTATCACGTATAGGGACAATCAGCCATATTTAACCTAAGACAATTATATCACGACTAAATAAATCATGGCCTAGTTTAGGAAAAGTACTTATCCACACAATGAATGCTAGAGCTAGGCATGACAAATTCCAGCAGTAAATTTGGCTTTTTAATGCTTTCTTTTGCAATTAAAGTCACAATGCTAGACACAGTTTTTCCATACGTCTTAAAATCAGACCTCTAGAATAAGTATAGGGTACTCCAAAGTAAATTCAGATGGTAAATAGAAAGTAAGATACTCACCTGCACACTGCTTAACACAGTGCTTATCTCTGTAATGCCGCTTATTCCAGTTCTTTTCAGTTCAGTGATGCTTCTTCCTCCTCCAAAAAACACTAATAGTCTTCTCTTAGCTGAGTATATACTATTTGTCAAAAGCTTTAGGAAACAGAATGTACACACAAAATAATTAGCAAAACAAAACAAAAGATAATCATTAGAGTGATTAACATAGCAAATTATTTGACACCAAAAAAAAAGAAAAAGAAAAGAAAAAGAAAAAGAAAAAGAAAAAGAAAAAGAAAAAGAAAAAGAAAAAGAAAAAGAAGAAGAAAAAGAGAAAGAAAAAGAAAAAGAAAAAGAAAAAGAAAAAGAAAAAGAAAAAGAAAAAGAAAAAGAAGAAGAAAAAGAGAAAGAAAAAGAAAAAGAAAAAGAAAAATAAAAAGAAAAAGAAAAAGAAAAAGAAAAGAAAAAGAAAAAGAAAAAGAAAAAGAAAAAGAAAAAGAAAAGAAAAAGAAAACACTTCTCTACTTACTGATACATTATGATGTGTTAGTTACAAGTTTATTTGTGAATTCAAATTGGAATTTGAGAAGTCTGTGAGAGACAAGCTGTATTTTAAGAAAGAGGGAGAAATGTCTCTTCATCCCCTGTCTGCAATGATGAATACATAATCACTGTCCTATAGGATCATATAGAGTATGACTGTGGGTATTCAGTCTCCTTACAGAGATACCAAAATAAGTATTTAGTAGAGTGACAACTGGAACACTAAATCTTTAGCATCAGACTAAGTATTCATAATTGTCATCGTTTTTTATGATTTGATACGTTATGTCATACAAAAGGTCTAATGTCTCCCGATAAAGCTATTCTACAGGGCTCCAACTCAAAATACAGGATAGTCTTGTGCTTAAAGTATTCACAGGAGAGGTAGAAGAGACAACTTTAAATCCTGTGTCTGTAGGATTTATAAGCAGAAATTGGAAATATCATCTCTTACCTCTTGGGAGCACCCTAAGCTGTACTAGGCTATTGAGTATTCAAAAGTGGAATTCCTCTCATTCCTCATGCTGAAAGTAATCCACTTTGCAGAAAACATTTTAATAGTCACTGATACCAAGAGCATAAATGCAGATAGGGAGAGAGAGAGAGAGTAAACTCCAGTCTGATGGTCAGACCAGGAGACGGGACACCTATACTAGACCTTGCTGGTACAAGTGATATGGTATTATTTGAATATGGAATTATTTGAATGGAACACCTCATCTGAATATACAAACTTGTGTAGAATAATCCTGAAGTTTATATGACAGTGTGTTTAATATTGCCTTTGAAGTTTACTCCCAAAAAATCTGATCTTCACACAGAAAATTCTGAGTGCTACAGGTGAAGAATACTGTCATATATTATTCCCATAGATAGTGTCTGCATGTGCTACTCAGGTACATGCCAATACAGTGACTTTCTGTTCTGAAGTTATGCTTTATGAAAATCTTAATTTACTGTGGGCAATGTGTTTCTGTAAAGGACATTAAATTAGCTATCAGGACTGTTGAATACAGAAACGTCATTGCAGGCTGTATTGCTATTAGGTGGCTACTGCATTCAGTTGAAATGTTAGAATTTGAAATGGAATTACTTTGGCTTAGAGTCATAAGACTCCGTGCTGGCACACAATTCACAAAACCAACGTCTGCTGAAAAATAAGGAAATAGCAAGTCTTACACAAGCCAAATCATTAGTCAATCTGGACATAAAAACAGTAAAGACATCTAACAGGAATATCCTTGGTGGGACAAAAATGTCTCAAAAGATTTCTTATAACTTGGATGGTTTTACAATTCTTTTACTTATGAAATACGAGGCTGCATGTTAATTGCATGCACCTATTTAAGCACATATATGACTATTTTACAGTTACTTAATCTAATTTAGATGTGTTTAGTGGTATTTTATTTTAGTTTATATATTTTTTGTCAGAGTTAGGTTGATGGTTGGACTAGATGATCTATGATTCTGTTATTCCATATAATTGTTAACAGTGCTAGGACTCATAGTCCTAGTAAGAAATAGAAGCACTGTGCCTTTTGTTGTTGTTGTTTTTTATTATTCCTAATATTGAATGAAAGAAAATAATAACCCCAGATACTGTTAGTTAACCTGAAGCTGTTTTTAACTTTGTCTACTGCGTAAAGTTAACTTGTCTGGTAATATTTGCGTATGCAAAACTTCCTAATGTACACGATACCACAAATGCGCAAACACACATAACTAAATACCTTTACCTAAAAGATACCTAGGGGGCATAAGAGCAAATCATTATTTCATTTGTGGGTAAACAGCAAACATATACTAAAAAATCACTACTGACACAGAAGTGCTGCCTTTTTTGCTGACTGTAAATTGCCTCTGGCATTAAACACCAGATTCTAGGTAAATAGAACTGAATGCTTTCAGATTTATCACTTAGAATTGAATTTCTCAAAATCGCACTGACAGACCGAGTAGTATGAAATGAATTATCAGAAATACTATTCTTCAAGACATATCATCTGTTGTGATTGTGTATCACCTTACCTGATGGGGTCCTGCCTCTGACTAGAATCTCCTAGTACCATGACAGCAATATTTTAAAATGATAGATATTAAGACTAAATCCTATCTACTATAATCTCTTTTAAGTCAGTAAAATTAGACAGAAATGAGTATTGTAAATGTAAATTTCTGAGGAATAAATAACAAGCAGCTGTTTAATAACATTTTATTTAAAAAAACAGAACTTATCATAACAGACAAGACAGTGAACAATCATTACCTTTACCTGAAAAAACAATGTATTACTCAAGAACACAATAAAACACAAATATCAAAACTGTGAGAAAACATGTTAAACATACAAATTTGGTTATGCTAGCTTCAGAATGAAGGAAATCAAATTCCCTCTGTGATGGTCTTTCTATTCCATTTATACTATAACAGAATAATGACAAAAATCATACAGCTGTTATACACACTGTTTTATAAAAAGTCAGACATTCTGGCCTCACACAAACGTTGATCATATATTTTAATATTTGTCCTATGTATATTTTAACATCAGATGTCATAACAGCTGGCATGTAAGTATATATTTATTTCTCTATATCATGGAGATTCTAGTTAATTGTGCAAACTATGCTGTATGCTAATTAGCCATGTATTGACTACAGCATACACTGCAATCTTGTCACATCTCAAAATCTTCCAGTAACTTCTCTGAAGATGGCCAGTCCTTTAATGGAGAAATTCAACAGAAAATAGAGGCACGGTAGGAAACAAAGTGGTATCCAGTGTGGCTCTTTTTTAACTAGTATTGATACTTCCAATTAATCAGTAAAAAAAAAAAAATGGATATCCTTTAAGATTTTTTTTTTCCCATTAAGTACTCAATCCAGATATCTAGAAATACTTGAAATTCAAAAGAATGATCACAATGCTTGCATTTTGTAGTTCATTAATTTCTCTAAACATTCTAAATACAAGTTTGTGTCTAGCACTGAGTTTTTTTACTGTTTACAATCTGTCTACCAAGACAGACCACCATGGTGGTCACTCTTTCATCATAGTACATAATGGCAGATGATGTGTTATGATGGAGGAAAAAAAAAAGGGATTTAATACTCCTTTACAATAAAGGAGCAAAGTAACCAATAATTTGGCAAATCACTACTGTCTAAGAAACAAAGTGAGAGCCTGAGCTCTAAAATCTGAAAATCTAACATTTGCCTGATATCATAAATGCTTTTCTTTGTAGCTAGAAAGTATAAGTTACTGTACTATGAAATAATTCTCAGAATGAAGTTTTGAAGTCACATAGTTATTTAATAAAATATCAAGTTTCAAAAGCTCTGTTTCCGTGACTCTTAAAGTTCTCAGTGTTTAAAATTCAGTTCTGTTTATATGCACAATTTGCAAAATTTAGACCATGAGATTCTTGGTAATACTTATTTGAGTGTGTAATTTTTACTAAAATTTGTAATTTTACCAACTAAGTTACACAAGCAGTTTGAGGTTTTTTTAATGACTCTGCAGAACCCTAGTTCAGAAAAAAAACATAAATCACTTTTGGAGGTATATCAGGTCTTCTCAATTTGCTTGCATATGGGAAGCAAAACTCTTCTACTTTAGCACAGAAAAGGCACAGCTAAAGGGTTTTTTGTTTGGTTTCTTGAGGGGGGGAGGGGCAGGTTTTCTGGGGTTTTTGATTTGTTGTGTTTTTCATTTTAATAAGTAGTGTAGGTACTGCAGTGTTCCATCAGCTCTTTAATATCATCCAAGACAAAAGGAATTTGACGTAATATAAACTATTATTTGTGATGCAAATCTTAGATGATTGCCACCATAGATTGAAATGCAACATAATATAATAAAATATAAAGCTTGAATGCAATGTATCATAAGCATGATATTTGTCCTTTTGAGATGGTTATGCAACCTACTGAGTGGGAGAGGGCTCTCCAGGCTTTTGGAACAAGTGCACCTGAAGCTATAAAATAAGGTATATAATATATAAAATCAGCAATTAGTTAGTTAGCTTTATCACTAAAAATATGACAAATCCAAGCATATTTATTCCACACTGCTTTTTAATTTTGTCAAAATAAATTTTCAATTTTGTCAACTTAATAGAAAAATTGTTGCTATTTTCCAAGAGAGGCTTGAATACTATGCTCCAAGGATGTTTTCAAATTTTAAGAACTATTATTGAGAAGATGCTCAAAGACGATATAACAGAAAAACAGGAACCACTCAACGCTGAAAGTTAGATGATTATGGCTGAAAACATCTTATATAAGAAAAATTACAATAATCAGTCATCTTGAAGCTCTTATTTATATACAGGTAAATCAAATGTAATATTACTGTCATTTTAATAGTCACATTAAGACACATTTGATTTACACAAGACTAGGAGAGTACTTGGGTGAAATACTATACAGTCTTTCCTTGCTCTTCCTTGGGCATTGATTCTTTAACAGCTTTCTTGAAATGAGATATATATTTATATAACTGAAATGCATAAAAGCTAGATAACCTTTGGTGTGACTTATTTGGGACATTCATATGCTCCTTTGAATCAAATCAAATTGAATTAAAAATGCATCAGGCTGAAAGGATTAGATCTGGTACATCTAAGCAGAACTAGAAAATGATGAAAAATTGAGAAAATTCATATAACTACCTCCTGTGTTGAAAGAAATGGAAAACCGTATAATAAATTTGAAAAGTAACAAGGAATATGGAAATGTAAGAGAAACAGCTGATTTTCACTATGTTGGGTTCTTTTCCCTAACAGTTTTTTTTTCATTCTTACAGTTCAGAACATGGAGGTCATTTCATTAAACTATTGCATTAGACTATTAGAGTGAGTCTAATGTAAAAATTGTATATTAACACTGTGTTTAGGGAGGATGTTAAAACACTTCTCTAACTACATGGGCAAAGTCACTTTCATACAGTGTCATTTAATATGCTGTGTTAAAACTACGGCAAGTTCCACATACAATGTAAAATGTACATTATACACAGCCTTACAGAATTGTTGTAGGACCTAACCATTGCCAGTGAAGAGGAATGTCATAGGCTATGTGCACAAGCAAATCTACCACAGCTGGTCAGCGTGAAGTCAAAGACAACTGGGCACTCAGATTTTTTTCTGTGGTTTAAACTGCATATTTATCATTCTTGGACAAGCAGATGTAGGTACGACTTTTACTTGCGTAGGATTTTCATCAGGGTGGTGGATTGAGTGAAATGACAAGCTTATTAGTACAAATCTCAAATTACCTTCTGACTAAGTGCTGCTTAAATTTGCCCTTCCTTTATGAAGCCCTAAATGGTATGCCTCAAAAAATAATTAAGAAAAAAAAGACACGGAGCTCTAATTTGTCTGCTTATAGTAAATTGAAGACTGGGAGTGAACTGAATATAAATTTTTGAAGCTGTTATTTAAGGCAACAGGGGTAGCATTCAGCTCATGTAACACAAGAGTTTGACAAAAAGAAACAGATATCTGTTAAAAAGCTTTACCTTAAACTTTTGCAAAACAGGTAACTATTAAGAGAAATTTAAAACATAGGAGATGCAAACTATGCAACCAAAGTTCTATACATTTCTAAAAAGATACAACCAAACTAATTACCAAAAAGAGAAAGGGAGGCATTTTCATTAAACAAACAAAGAAATTGCAAATTTGTTTTGTAAGAAGCAGAATTTGTTGTATTTCTCTTCTAGAAACTAAAGAAAATATTAGGGTTGGGGTTTATCATACATTTTGCTGGAAAATTAAACAAGGCATATACACAAAATCATGTTCTGCATAGCTCACCATTTTATATGAATTTTTCCCTAGTGAGTTGTACAGAACAGAGCTCAGTAAAATAAACAAATAAACCAAAACTGACATGACATGTATTCAACTGGTTCATGCACAGTGTGCCATTGTATCATAAATACTGAAATGTGAAAAAAAGTACCATACCAATTAGTAACAGTCAGTTCTTTTAGGCTGTGGAAAAATTTACCTTGCAGATCTGTGAATGATTTTTTTTAGATTTATTGGATTATTAAACTAAACATGATTTTGGCTGTTGTTTTGCAAATAAATTTAAATCATTGTACTTACAGTTTGAATACCTTGGAAATAATAACATGTAGTCCTGTGAATGCATTTATCATAGTTTACAGTGATTAGTCTTCCAAAGAGTAATTCTGACAATTTGGGATTTTCATTAAGTATAAATTATATTGTACTATTGAAACCTAAATTCAGAAAAACATATCATTTTTTAGACCAAGTTCCTCAGAAAGAAATGTGAATGCCATCATATTAAACGTCATTGTTCTGCGAACAGCACTGAATTTTTGAGGGCTTTAATTTCTGATTTGACTTAAGCTAAAATCAGGCTCCAACTCTCTCAGGTGGAGTAATTGGAGGGCTTCAGCATGTCCTACTGCTGAAGGAAGGAAGTGTCATCTGAAATCCTGCTTGAATTAAAAATAGTAAATATATACAAAATTAACCCATCATCTAGAATGCACTTATTTCCCCAAAAATGTAAGTTTATATGTGTGTCTGGGTTTGCTACAAATCAGCCAGATTTTGGTGCCAGTTCTTACTTGTGATTATGTCTGGCCTTGAAGCTGTCACTTAGCTGTTTGCAGTTTCTTTTCAGCATCTGTAAAATGAAGATAATATTTACTAAACAACATCAAATGGGTATAGGCAGTTATGCCCACATGAGTAAATTGTTACTTGCACTGCTGCTTAAAGATATTTGGAAGACCTCAATGGACATCAATAGAGGAGTTTTGCAATGACTAGTCTAGAAGGTGATCCTGTGTAGTATTTTCGTTTCGTTAATGAATCTGTACAAAATAAAACAGCAAAGTAATTCAGTGTGTCATGGAACAAAGTTGAGAGTTATCTATTAATACAGGTGGTATGAGAGAAAAGGTGAATAACTTTGGTGACCGAGAGATTGTAGATATGGGTGGCATATCGTGCCACAAATTTAAAGCAATTTGTCTGGAAAGTACTAATGAGAATTATATCTAAAAAGTGACAATTCCAATTGGGTATGATTAGAAGTGAAATAATCCTAATCACTTGATAATTAATATATGATGTTTCTGTGAGAATACAAACAAGATATTTTCAGTAGAAAAAAAACAGGAGCATTCCTGAGCTCTGATGAGCACTTGTTTAATCTTGACATGAGAAAGACATTTTTTACAATAACAAAAATCAGTCACTGGAACTCTCTCCATAGGGACATGGTAGATTCGCCATCGCTGGAGGTTTTCAAGGTGCAATTGAACAGAGTGCTAGATAATCTCATCTGGCCTCCTTTTCCCACAACAAGTTGGATCAGATGATCTTTCAAGGTCCTTTCTAAAGTGGGTTATGATTCTAGAAAATCATATGAATTACAAGGTATCTTCTTGTTAAACTGCGTATTGAAACAGGAATAGAGGAAGATGAAGCCTGCCGATAAGTTTAAGGCAGTGCAAAGGGACTTATATAACAAAACAAAGGGAAGGGATTGACTCGTTGGACTCAGTGGGTGAAGGTACACTGGGTGAAGGAAGAAGAAATACTTACATAGAGGACAATGTTGGTGCAAGACCAAATAGATGTAAGCAATCCCTCAATAAATTTAGGCTGGCTATTAGAAGGTGTCCAGTCATCAGAAACATGGTTCCTGGAATAGACTTTTTATAAATGTAATGAGTCCAATGAGCTAACATTTTATACAGTATGATGTTAGCTTGATTAATTTTTGAAAGTGATTACAAGATGTTACCTCAAATAATAAAAGAGAGTTTTGATGACATGGTATAAGCAGTTTCCACTAAAGTACAAGGACTTAGTATGACAAAATGGCAGCAGAGAATTACTGGGTGGTAGATGAAGCTTTAATCATGTTCTCATTTATATCTCATTGATGAAATTGATGTAAATTTCGGCAAGATTTGGTCCTCTGTTACGCTATGTGAAACACAGAAATGAAATGTAAAGATTTAAATTAATCAAGCTTTCAAATCAGAGAAAAAACACAGACAATGCATTAAAGCTGTGCTAGAACAGAGTTTTGTTGTGGGCTTTTTTTTTTCTTTTTTTTTTTTTATTCTTTCTATTATAGCCTTTCAAGTCCTGTTATCACTTTTCTTCCTATGAGTTATTCAGATAGAAATAAATGTGTCAGGAATTAAGTAGATTTTAAGCAGTGTGGAAAAATAAAAGTGTATTGGAGAAACACTGCAGTGCATCTAGGTACAAATCACTGCAGCTGCGATAAATCTACACAGTTTGATGTTGATCTGTCAGGGTCAGAAGCAGTTGGTCTGGAGTTACAATCACACCTTGTGATAGATGTTATTTGCTTTGTATTTCTTCTGAAGAATATGTGATACCAAAGACAACTAAAAAAGAGTGGCTTTACTGTCCGGAAAACCTCTCCGTGCATATATATTTAACTTTGCCTTTTGTCTAAGTAGACAGCACAGAGTCAAATTTTGCTTTCACCCATTTACAGTGATCATAAATCGAACATGATATGATCCAGCGTCTCAGATCTCATACTCATTTTTCAGAATACATAGGCAGAAAAGGAAGGAGAGCTTAATGGAGTTAATTCTTCCCTTCCCTAATCTCAGGATAGTCTCTCTAGTTCCTAACACCAATCTCTGACAAGGAACCAGGCTGAACTATGTGATGCCACCACCTCCCACCATCTGCTCCTGCATCCCATCTGTATGTTCCATACACTGCCTCACTGTGACCTGCTTTCTCTTCTGCTGCAGCACTCCCAACACCTGCCTGTACCCATGTTGTTAACCAAAATGCTGTCAGCTCTTTCCTCTGTCTCCTGGCTGCCAAGAAATGGCTCATGAAAGGCTGTGTCTGACAGCAGAGTAACCAGGTGGTACATGTAGGCTTCCCAAGCAGATGGTTAAACCAGGCACCTGTCTGTTAGTGCACATCATGACCTCTCCTTTTCAGCAACAACAGTTGCTAACTAACACAAAAAATGTGGGTGTTTTAAAGAACCTCCCTTCCACTGTCAAACATGGCTGAAACAGTTAATTCTTCAGCAGTTACTGAGGATCCCTGACAGACAAAACAGCCATGTGTAATATATTCCTCAGGAAACCAAGCTAAAAATAAGATTACTGATTAATCTCACATTTCCTATCTCAAAATTATCCTGTAATTTTCTTAGTAGGCCAGTTTTCTTTTTTCTCAGCTCCCTTTTGCCACTGTATTTGAAGGACTCTTTGTTCATGTCAGCATTATGTGTAATTCAGCTTTCAGTATTTCATTTTATTCCTGCAGTTATCGGTTTAACTTACTTCTGCATGTTCTTTGTAGATCCCATTCTTTACTATATCATGTGTATATATTTTTAACACTCTTCACTTCTTGCTTGAACTGCTCCTTACTTAATCATGTTGGCCTTTTCCAACCTTTTTGCTGTTTAAATTTAAACAGGAATGGATTTCAATTGCAGTCTGTTCAAGTATTTCTTAAAAATTTACCACTTCTCAGTACATTTGCCATGCATTATAGAATTTCTATCAAAATCACCCAAGGTATTTTACATTCTTTCAACTCAGCTTTTCCAGAGTGAAAAATAATGAAATAAATCCTTAAGACCCTTGTGTATTTTTCTTTAAGTGTTTACCCTCCCGAGATGTTAAAATTAATTAATGTTGTATTCTTAAATTCTAATATTTTTCACTTAAATTTTCTGTACATTATGGTGTTAATTTCCAGTGAAAATCTAATTCATGAAGGTCAAATTATCCGCATTTTTTCATGACTGTGGTGCTATGGATTCTAAATAATCCAAACCCTACCCCTTTTCATATCACCTAATCTCTATAAAATACTCTTAGTAACTATTCCTAAATATCCAACACAATGTATCAAATAAATTTTTATATCAGTGTATTGCACTTTTCAGTGGCTTTAAACTGTGAAGAAACTGATAAGGCCATAGAAGATTGCAGAATCAATGTACAAGTATGAAACACAGTTATGAAATCTAGAAGTTAACTATGACTTACTTATAAAACTGCATCATATTTTACAATCATGAATTATTTTGTACTCAGCTACTGAGGCCTCTCCTATTCTCTGTCTAGTGGAATAGAATACCTTCACTTCACACACCAGACAATGAGTTACAGTATTCTGTAAGAGATTTTTCGTATGCAATGCGATTTCTTTTATGTGTGAATCTGTATTTTGAAGAGTCATAATTCCACAAGAGTAAGAAGAATTGTACCTGACCCTGCATGAGAGACTCAAGGCCAGATTTGGAGTTCTGTATGAAAGAAAAAACCCTTGAAACTTGTGCAGAAAATGTGTCAAAAGGATTAACAAATGATCATGAAGTAATTCCACAATGTGAAAATTCAAACTGAATAAGTTACAATATCCTCTATTTTCATTCCATCAGAAACTAGCTCTACTGTATCCATAAAGTTCTATCTGATACACCTGCATTTTGTGCAAAGTAGGTTGTTATTCTTATTTAGTGAAATTATACAACTTTTGAGTGTTGCATCAAGGATCAAGAAAGTAAAATCCAAATCCTGGACTCGTAGTGCAGGATCTGAGACTGGCTTCATTTGCTCAGAATGCACTAGCTTTGGATGCTTATGAAGTCCCATGTTCACTTTGCTGGCTGCAGAGTTAAATCACTCTGTGTAGGAACAGTGTCCAAAGCCGCCAGACATTTTAGGATGGCCTGATTTGCGTGCATCCCTGAGAAGCACCCGTGGCTTCAGGGTAGCTATGCTAAATGTGAATACAAAAAGAACATTATTTAAAATTAATTTCACAATGCAAGACAATTGTTAATTTTTTTCTATTTCTTTTAAGCTCCTCCTTCCAGGATTTTACATGCAGTAACTTAGACGTAAAAAAAAAATAAATCAATGTCTAATTAATCTAGCTTGATAAAACTTTAGTTTCAGCACGTATCTGGCCAAAAGAACTATACTGAATCTGTAACCATAAAATAACATAACTAATTCAGCCAAAGTTCTGATGGATATAATTTATCTGTTTCTGGAAAATGTTGTAAAATGTCACGAGTTTGTCATAAATATCCATGTAGTAATATTGCAAACTGTTTGAGTGAACACTGAAAAACAGATACAACATGACTACGAAGGAAAAAACCCACAATCAATTAATGTAAATTACAGTAGTAATTTACTACTAGGAAAAAAAAAAAAGAAGGAAGAAGGGAGAAGGAAGAAGGGAGAAGGGAGAAGGGAGAAGGGAGAAGGGAAAAGGGAAAAGGGAAAAAAGGGAAAAGGGAAAAAAGGAAAAAAGGAAAAAAGGAAAAAAGAAAAAAGCAGCACTTTATTATGTTGGCTGCATTACATAAGAAAATACAAGGGATTAAACAGAAAACCATAAATGAAAATTGTATTAGATATTGTATTACATGGTTATTTCAAAATGGAAATCTCAGCTTCAGTAACAAAAATGCGTGTCAATAAAAACGAGCATATGTATTAATAAAGCTGTAAGTTAAAATACCATATCTTACATCACAGTAAAAGATATGACATCTCACATTATTTAGTTTTCTGCTTTTGGTATAGAAAGTTTATGAAATTTCTGTTTGTGGTTTTTCCAGTGCTCACGAAGATTCTTGGAATTCTTCCTAAAACAGATAAATGCTGTACTCAACACTAATGTACTCAATGAGTTTTTAACAGTTCTTAAGTTAAATCAGATATATAACTACTCAATGACTGAACTTCTTGATGGAGTGTGATTTCACCCAAGCTAACCATGTGCCCTTACTAGAGGCTGCTGCATTATCAGTGTGACCCACTATGCCATACAGTATCAGTTGCATGACGTGTAGAGACGACCCTTTGAACACCCAGCCCAGTACAGGCAATCGAGGTGCCAAACGGAGCTATGCTTCAGTACCCACTACTTCTGAAGCAGCTTGAATTCCTTCATATGCTGTTAATGTTTCTTTTCCAGTTGAGTGTAATGGCCTTCAGATCCCCTATATCCCCAGCTCCAAAACCCTACAAGTGGACCTTGAGTCTCTCCAGGCACTTTCTTCCAGAGGCTCCAGGTGAGGTTGTTATCCCCTGGCTGAGGTGTAAAGCATGTTTTTCACATCTTGTCCTATCTGAACAGGCACAAGTGCTACTGCAAGAACTATCTCCTGTTTAATGTGTTCAAAGGCTTGCTGCTGCTCAGGACCTCATTCGAAGTCGTTCTTCTTCCAGGTCACTTGATAGAGATGGCTTATGATCAGACTTTAACCTGGAATATGCATTCTCCAAAAACCAATAACACCTAAGAAAGCTTGTGTTTCTTTTTTCTTAGTTGAAGGAGTTATTTTATTGATCACATGCATTGGGATATGAAGACACCCATCTTGCCATTTTATTCTTAAAAACTGGATTTCCTGTGCAGGTCTTTTGACTTTACTTTGATTTGTAGCAAAATGAGTTTTCAAAAGAATCTGGATTATTCTTCTCCCTTTCTCAAACAATTCCTCTGCTGTGTTGCCGTACACAATGATGTAATCAATATTCTGCAGGTGTTCAGGAGTTTCACCTTGTTTCAGTGTAGTCTGTATCATTCCATGACAAATGGTATGACTGTGTTTCCACCCCTGGGGCAGTGGATTCCAGGTGTCCTGGATACCCTCCATGTGAAAGCAAACTGTGGCTGCATAATGTGTGAAGATGGCCACAAAGTTGCTAAGAGTGCACTCGATCCCACTGATGAAGATATTAAACAATACTGGTCCCAATACGGACTCCTGAGAGACATCACTTGTCATCTGGACATTGAGCCATTGACCACTGCCCTCTGGATACGACCGTCCAACCAGTTCCTCATCCACTGAACAATCCACCCATCAAATCCATATCTCTCCAACTTAGAGAGAAGGATATTGTGGGGGACCATGTCAAAGGCCTTACAGAAGTCTAGACAGATGACTTTTGTAGCTTTTCCCTTGTCCACTGATGTAGTCACTCCATCATAGAAGGCCACTAGGTTGGTCAGGCAAGACTTGCCCTTGGTGAAGCCATGCTGGCTGTTTGGAATCACCTCCCTGTCCTTCATGTGCCTTAGCAAAGCTTCTAGGAGGATCTTCCCAGGCACAGACATGAGGCTGACACGTTGATAGTTCCCAGGGTCCCCCTTGGTATCCTTTTTAAAAATGGGTGCAATATTTCTCTTTTCTCAGTCACTGAGGACCTGACTGCCATGACTTTTCAAATATCATGGAGAGTGGTTTGGCAATGACATCAGCCAATTCCCTCAGGAATCTGGGATACATCTTGTCAGGTCCCCTAGATTTCTGTATGTTCACGTTCCTCAGGTGGTCACGAGCCTGATTTGCTCTTACAGTGGGACGGACTTTTCTCCCCCAGTCCCTGCTTTGCTGTCCATCCACTCAAGAACTGTGGGAAGAGAGGTTACCAGTGAAGACTGAGGGAAAAAAGTTGTTGAGTACCTCAGCCTTCTACTTGTACATTGTTACCAGTTTGCCAGTCTTGCTCATCAGGGGTGGTACTCTTCCTTTGGCCTTTTTTGGCTGACATAGTTGTAGAAACCCTTATTATTATTATTCTTTGCATCCCTTGCCTAGTTCAGCTGCAGCTGCACCTTGGCCTTCCTGACCCCACCCCTACAAAACTGGACAGTGTCCCTATACTCTTCCCAGGATACCTGTCTTTGCTTCTACTGCCTGTGTAATTCCTTCTTGCCCTTTAATTTGTCCATCAGGTCTCAACTCAGCCATGCCATTCTCTTGCCCTCCTTTCCTGATGTCTTACAGCTGGGGATCAAGAGCTCTTGTGGTCTACGGAAAGCATCCTTAAAGATCTGCCAGCTCTTCCAGCTCCACTCAGCAGTGGTGTGACTTCATCCAGGCCACTGTTAACCTCCACTCTCCGTTAGAATTTTGCACTGGCCATATGGGACTATTAAAGGGTGGATGAGTCTTACTGATCACTCCTTGACTATCCAGTCACAAGATTAACTTATGGATGGGAACCAGGGAGTCTTGATTGGTGCAATATTGTCGCCAGTGTGCTGTCATGGTAACAATTGGCACCTACTGTTCCTTAACCCACAGCGACTCCACCACAGATGGATCCTCTGAGAGAGCAGGCAAACTAGACAACTGTTTAATCTTCTCTGTACTCAAGGCAGCTATACCAAAAACCCACTGGTACCCTTTGGGTGGCTGAAGTAACCTCTCCTGAGCAAATCTATGCCAAGGATACATGGAGCCTCCAGACCAGTCACTGTAGGATGCTTTTGCCACTCATTCCCAGTTAGGCTTACCTCAGGCTCCAACACACTGTTCTTGGGATTCTCCTGTCACTCCAGAAATAAAGATATATTCTGCCCCTTTGTAATCTGATTGTATTAGAGTACATGTGCACTGGTGACCACTAGAGCTTTATACATCAGTGGGGCTGATGTGCCAGGCCATCAAATCCAGAGTCCAGTAATCCTGGTTGCCCCTTTCCTCCCCCTGGCAGAAGGCAGGACCCCTCTGTTCACAGTGGGAATTATCATTACTTGATTCGTGTAACTGCAAAACAGAAGTTCCTTCATCAGTGTCAAAAGTACAATCAGCCCTTCTGCTCTACCTGACAGACACTGGGGCAGTAATTTTCCTGGATGGATGGTTTTTGGCTGTTGTTTTTCCTTGCATTTAGTCTCCAGGTAGGTTCACCATCCCACTTCCTCATGTCCTCCTGATCATGCAGGAAGAACCATAGGGTTGCACATGGTGTGTGCCACTGGTACTCTTTCCCTTGAACCAAAAGGTTGACTAAATAGCTGAGGTTTCGGCTGGAGTGTGTGAGGAAGACCTACCCTTCTTGGCTTGCTCTGACACTTTTTGGGCCAGTCTGTCCACAGCCAAGACACAGGCCCATATGGAGGAAGCGATATTATGTTCATATTATTGGAGTTGTCTGGCCTGTTCATCTATAGTCGGTGCCTCCATGTCCGTCCAGCTCATTATCCCCAGGGTGCGGGTGTATGACATTGGTGCATTTTGTACAAACTTTCACACATGGACTGCATGCACCGGATTTCATCCTGGTCTTTGGATGCCTGGTCATCATTCATGTTGTTACAGATCACCTCCAACATGGCTAATTCCCTCAGATACTGGGTACCTCCCTCAATGTTCGTCCATTTTCTTCAGGAATTTTGCAAGTTCTTCCATGAAGGTATGCCTGTCCTTCATATTTGACAGGAGTCACCTCCAAAGACTGAGGACTCCTGCCTTTTTTCCAATCTCTTTGTCAATGGCCTTATCCTTAGCAAGGGATCCTAGCTGCCAGGTTTCCTTAGCTTCTAATTTCTAACTACTGGTCCCAATATCCCATCATTGGAGTGACTAGCTGAGAAATAGATCATCTGGTTGACTGCTAAAATCTTTTTGCATAACTTGGGGCTCAATTAGGGATAAGGATTGGGTGATTTCTGTCTCTTTTATGATTTCAGTCTCTTCCTCCTCCTGTTCTTGTGAGTACCCTGCTGTAGAACAAGCTGCATCCTCTGATTCTTTGTCCTGCTCCTTCTTAGGAGAAGCTTCTTCATCCCTTATTAAATGAGCTGACTTCCACTTCCATTATTTCTTTTTAGTTATAAGGTGACAAACTGTCTGGTTTAGCCATAGTCTTGATATGTTTTCCTTCTCTTCTCACTGAGGGTGCTGCATAATATCAAGCAGAATTTGGTAGATGCTGGCCAGGGCACACCACAGTGCAATAAATTGTGCGTCTTTTGAATAGCCGAGGCATTTTTTTTTCACTTCATCAGGATCCTATAGCTGTTCAGGAGTCAAGTTCCAGACCACTGGAGGTGAGAAGTTTTCTAGATACCTCCCCATATTCTCCCACATGCTGTGCCACCCACGACCATACTCTAGTGAAGCCTGAGCCATATTCCTAAATTGCTTGTTAACCTTAGACAAAACCAAAGCAATATTCCTAAGAAATACCAATAAATGTATTTTGACTACCCAAGGATGTTCAAGATACTGAAAAGTTATTATAACAAGGGAGAAAACGTGACTGAAGAAAGTAGCTAAAGGTGTCATTCTGTATTTCCTCCACAAGAAACCTCTCAGAGGAAGAAGTATAATTGTTAATTGTCTCCATGAGATGGTACCCAAAGTACAGTAATGGCTTCAGTACAGAGCCCAAATACCAGATTAAGTTCAAGGTCAGAATTTTAACAACAAATCTTCCAGACAAAACATCACTATTCACTACAGAGCACAGCAAACTGCAAAAGCCAACACCAATCCTTAACATGTACAGCAAAAAAAGAGCATGACACAGATCAGA
Organism: Alca torda; assembly: GCA_008658365.1. Lineage (NCBI taxonomy): Eukaryota > Metazoa > Chordata > Aves > Charadriiformes > Alcidae > Alca > Alca torda. The sequence continues at coordinate 59,251,484 of CM018101.1, read as the reverse complement.
TAAACTAATATCAAGAACGGATGAATCAGTATCATGACCCACAACTGTTAACTGACATAAATCCTTTCTAATATGCTCTGTTCAAACTGCTATTATCTCAGACCCTCTGAGTTCCTGTTCGGGTGCCAAAAAAGACTGTCATGGTTTAACTCCATCCAGAAACTAAGCACCACAGAGCCACTCACTCACTCCTCCCACAGCAGGGTGGAGGAAAGAGAATTGGAAGGGTAAAAGTGAGAAAACTCGTGGGTTGAGATAAGAACACTTTGATAATTGAAATAAAATACTATTATTGCTACTAAAATGCAATGAAAATAAAAGAGAGAGAAATAAAACCCAAGAAAGACAATCAGCCGCACAATCTCTTGCAAACACCCTCTTCCCCCTTCGAGAAAGGGGGGAGGATACCATTTGATGCCAATAAGCCCGGTGCCGTGTAGGCCATTCCATTGCCAAAAACCCCAGAACTGTGGCAGCGACACCAGCCACGGAGTCATGTATTAATGGACTGGATTTGTTTATTCCTTCCAATGTCACTGCCTGCAACTGGAGGGAGTGAGGAGGAAATAGCTTGTGCCCCAGACTCCCTCACCAACCTTCCCAAGGCCCTGAAGTCCCCTTTGATTGCTCCTGGTCTACAAGTCGCAACTTCATTTCCACCTGCATGGAAAATCAGTAACGGGTAATAGTCTGAGGACTGTATCAAACTAGGGAGTTTTCTGGTGTTGTCCTTCTTAACCTGGGCTCCAGGAAGACAGCAGACTTCCCTATGAGGAGGGTCTACCTGGCATATTGGATCTTCTGTTCCCCTCAGGAGAGAGTCACCAATGACTATAACCCTTCTTTTCTTCCTTGTGGATGTGGTGATGATACAAGTGGCACGCCTTTCTGATTGTGGAGTTGTCTCTGGTATAGACTGTCCATCATCCACATCTTCATTTGACTAGCCTTCCTCATCCAGTACCTCGTATCTGTTGTTCAGAGGTACTGGGGGGGAGGGGGGGGGGGGCAGGACAAGGAGAGAGTTCGCCGGCTGCCCCAACCATGAACTCGCCTCCATTCATTCTCTTCATTTAAGCTTCTGCCTGACCGGGGCAGGGTACAGGGGCCCCTTGAACCTGATTACTTCCTGCCAGGTGCTCCTTTTTCTGTTTCAAGGAGGACAGAGCCTGGATCCACCAGTCTATTTCTTCTTCAGCCTCCCTAATGCTTCTTAACCTTTCAACTTCCTCTCTCAGCTCTGTCAGCAGTCTGAGCACATCATTTACCTGTTTGCAACGCACACAGCAGTTCTCATAGCTGCCTCCCGTTGCCAGTGAAAGGCTCTGCCACTCCCTGCAGCCCGTGACCTGGATGGCTGCATGTTCCCGTGGGAGCTCTATCTGAGTTCCCACATCCATTCTGGCTAAGGCTGAGTGCACAACCTTCTTCCAGGTGGAAGCCATGGTTAAGCCCCTCAGCTCCTTGGAGAGCAGGATGACAGTCCTTATCATGGTGCTCCCAGATGATGCCCGCTCGCTGCTCGCTTACTCAGTGCCCAGCAACCTGGTCGCTGCGCTCCCAAAAGGCTTCTTTAATGGGAGGAGGGGGGGACTTTATGCCTTGTTTAGATCTGCCAGCCGGGGTGCTGGCTCCATCCGCACCTCCTTGGCTGCCTCCACCCCCTGGAGCTGCCAGGTACCAGCCCTGGGCTCGCTGCTTTTCCCGGCTTTGAAAAACCACCAAAACCAAGCCCCTTGCAGGCTTTTATTGCCGAGATTCACTTCCCCAGCGCAGGCTTACCTACACTGGAGCCGCTCTCCTCAGCGAGTGACCGTTGGCATGTTTACACCTCCTTCAGATCTGCCGCCGGGGGTGCTGACTGATAGCCCTACAGTAACTACTAGCCCCATACTAACATAGCCCCGTACTAACTACTGTGAAGAAAATTAACTCTACCCCAGCCAAGACCAGCACACACTGCCAAATCAACCAATAAACCATGTCCCTAAGCACCACATCTACACCTGTTTTAAATACCTCCAGGGATGGTGACTCAACCACTTCCCTGGGAAATCTGTTCCAATGCTTGATAACCCTTTCAGTGAAGACATATTTTCCTAACATCCAATCTAAACCTCCCCTTGCACAACTTCAGGCTTTTCCTCTTGTCCTTTTACTTGTTACTTGGGAAAAGAGAATGACACCCACCTCGCTACAACCTCCTTTTGGGTAGTTACAGAGAGTGATAAAGTCTCCCCAGAGCTTCTCATAACTTCTCATCCCAAAGACATCTTAAGTGAGCAGAAAAGGCAAAGGAGGAAATGTTGGTGGAGAAGACCTGCAAACCTCTCACATAAATAGATATATATTACTTATTGCTTCCCATGTTTGCAGGCTGAGAGCAACAAAGACAAGAATCAGTCAGGTGTATTTCTAAATCAGACCCAGATAATACGAAATATATTTCTTAGAATCATCGAATGGTTTGGATTGGAAGGGACCTTTAAAGGTCACCTGTTCCAGCCTGCCTGCGATGAGCAGGGATATCTTCCACTAGATAAGGTTGCTCAGAGCCCTGGCCAACCTGTCCTTGAATGTTTGCAGGGATGGCACCCCTCTGGGAAACCTGTTCCAGCATTTCACCACCTTCATCATAAAAAATTACTTCCTTATACCTAGTCTGAATCTCTCATCTTTTAGTTTAGACCTGTTACCCCTTGTCCTATTGCTACAGGCACTGTGAAAAAGTCTGTCCCATCTTTCTTATAAGCCCCCTTTAAGTATTGAAGGGCTGCAATAAGGTCTCCCTGGAGCCTTCTCTTCTCCAGGCTGAACAACCTCAACTCTCTCAGCCTTTCTTCATAGGAGATGTGTTCCATCCCTCTGTTCATTTTTGTGGCCCTCCTCTGGACCTCCTACAAGAAGTGCATGTCAGTACTGTCAGTACTGTCCATGGCAGTAAAGTTTTGAACATGGATAGAATTGTGTCTATCCATGCCTTTTGTCTCCACTACTGCCTTATTCTATGCTAGACTGCTGGATGGCCATAATCTGCAGTTTTCAAAAAAAAGAGAAAGTTTTCCTCTATTAACTTTTAGAACCTGATAGCTGAAGACTTGTTAACAGGAAAGCCTCCAGGCAAGGTGAAATAAATTGCGAATCATCTCCCAAGATAACTATGCTTTCCCAAATGGACCCCTACAAACCTTATTATGCTATAAAAGAAGACTTTCACAGTGGGAGGAAATGTTCTCTTTAAAGGTCTGATTACACTATACAGCACCCAAGGAGTAAATGAAAGACGTTTTGTGTGAATGGCTTTGGGTATTTATAATTTCCACTGATGCTGATTATTACTGAAATTCCCAAACTGTGTTACCCCAACTCATTTTTCTTTTCAGGGCAAGGCGGGTGAGCTACCATATATAGTCAAAATTCAGTAGCCATTTAGGAAGTTATTGACCTCCTGCCTCTTATTTGAATTGCTGCATTTGTAGTTATCACCTAGGAAAGGATAAAAATTGCAGTCCATCCCATCATATTAAGTAACAGAAAATATTCTACATTTCAATCAGGGTCTTCAATGGCTAACAGTTTACTTTTGGAGACAGCTTGGGACAGAATCCCTACAACTCTGATTGGTATACATTCCTCTAGCTCATAAAAAAAGTAGAACCACTGCCCAGGTTTTACTGCCACTCCGGCATTACATGCTGCAAAACTATTTATCTCACCTGATACTGGTTTACTGGCAGTCACGTCTGTCTTTCTGGCACACCACTATGTCAGCGAGAACATTAAGTGAAAGTGAAGCAGAGCTGGTTTTCATGCTAGGCAGCGTACAGCAGAAAGGATGCAGTGGCAATAAATACAGCAGATTATTAGATCTGGAAATGATATCTGCTACTAATATAGAATTTTTATCCTGCTTCTTACAGCAGCTGGTAAGAGGGGGAGAGGAGGAGAGGGGAAGCGGGTAGGGCAGGGAAGAAGCTCCTTATGGCCTCCCTTTAGTATGTTTTGGTTCATGTTGCAAAGTTTTCTTGGAAAGCATGAAGTAGGCTCATGTAGGATGTAAAAAACAGCAAGATGTACTCAGGGATATTTCTAATACGCTCCAGCTGCTGATGGGTAACTGGTCCTCAGTACTGGACAAGAGTAAGCTAGCAGAATAAAATCATAGTATGCACATTGTGTTGCCCCACGCTCACTTTTTTGGTTTTATTGGGCTGCCTTACTTCAATAATAACAGAGTTATTAAAATTCAGATGAGGAAGCAGTAGTCTCTACTTGAGAGGTTCCTAATGCTTTAAATCTGTCCAACTGAACTCACTGTAATCATCTCATGATACCCTAGAATGCACCTTCAAATATTTTATTTGTATGTGAGGCACTGGAAGCAGTGTGGACAATATTACTGTAAAAGTGAATACACAAAGGACATAGTGAAATTCTAAACTTTTTCAGAAGGAAATTATTTGAACGAAATGGCAAATGTAGCAGGTTTGAAGGGCATCAGATTCAAGTTGTCTTGGGTCACTGGTAGAAAATAAATTAAACCATGAGATTTTTGCAGAGGATGTTTGATTAAAAATGCCTTCTCATGTACTAGATAAGGTCTCATCTTACCTTCTGGCAATACAGTTTTTAGGAGAGAGTTTCCAGGCACACAAAATATTTTGGGATAAAAAGGCAGAATAATCCAAAGAAGAAAAGAGAGGGAAGGAATCATCACAGAATCATAGAATGGTTCGGGTTAGAAAGGGCCTTGAAGACCATC